>JAMJFZ010002185.1:0-104953 GCA_026225945.1 Cricetomys ansorgei
GGGCTGTTTTTTCTATTTATTTATGCATTTTCATTTCATCCATACTTTATCTGCTCAAGGAGTTGCTCCTGTCTGAACACATCATTGAGGCGTGGAGAGATTACAAAGAGACCATGTAGAAAAGGGAATGCATTTGACAGGTAGAGGAAGAAATAAGCTTCAGACACAACTTGAAAAATCAAAGTTGTATTTTATTGAAATGAGCAGATAACTACAAGAGTATCGAGTTGTGTGTAGGAAATCTAGCCAAGGAGTCTCCTGGCACACCGCCCAGTGAAAATGCCAGAGCTCTCATTTCAGGCCGTTTGATCAGCCTGTTTGCCAGAACAGGCCTTCAGCTTACTCTGTAGTTTCAGTGACCTGATCTCAAAAAGGAACATGAGCACAGCAAAGAGTGACAGGGTGGATGTCAGGATCCCTACTGGGAACACGTGAGTGCTGTGCTTCTTTATGAGGGATGCTCTCTTTACTGGAAAAGGTGGATGGAAAGTCAAGAGTGGTTTTGCCGTAAAGATCTACCACATGGTTCCAGGTCACAGAAACTACAGTGCAAAGGCTACTGAGAACGAGAATGAAGACAGATGTCTTGTAGCATTGCATCTGGAACTCAGGACCTGTGACTTTGATAATGTTGCCCTCCATGGCCGGCTGAGCTTAAAATCACAACAATAGGTTTTATCAGCATAGCAAATAACATCAGGTTCTGTGCACACTGAAGTTCAGTGAAATGGACCAGGCCGAATCGACAGGACTATAAACCAAATCTTTGTCACAGTCCCAGAGATGTTAAATTCCTGAGGGTAATATGCTTTCCAGAGTCCGATGTACACAAGCTGAACAACCTTATCTTCGAATTCCCAGAGGCCCAGTATGGCTGAATGCAAGCATTCCTCCTAACCCCGCAGAGAAGAGGCTGCAAATGAATCCAGTCAGTCTGAAGATGCTGTCCTTTGCCTGGGAAAATCTAAAGATGAGATTGAACCAGTATCGAGTTAAGTCAGGAACAGAAGGGAAGGTGAAAAAGCACAGTGAGTCAAGGTTGAGAGTGTAGTAAATACTTTTAGCTCGTCCTGCTGTTTCAAGAATGTATTTAGGTGGTCTGTAACATAATAGGGTTCTACACACTGTAGTTAAGTATATATAAGAAATCTTGTCCCCTACAGGTGAGGCAAGAGTACACATTATATGTACTTTGGACAATGATTTCACAGTATCCTTCAAATACAGATATATTCATTTCTGTTGACTAGGCATTTAAGTACTAGAAGCTAATAGTGAGACAAGACTTGCAGTATCATTTAAGGTGATGCTTATTTCAACTCACTTTGAAAAACAGAACCGTTTTTAATGACTTTAATCAGTGTTCCAAGCAGAGGATGCTCTGGTTATGGTCGTGGATTAGTTCATGACCTTCATAAGAACACTTTCATCTGTATAACCCTTTGAGAAAGAAGCAAACAGAAAAGTACTACGAACATTATGTCCATTTTCTGAAAAGCAAAATATACCTGAATTAAAAAATATTTGATGATATGAAAATAAAATATGCATACAAATAATGCTAGGTAGATCAACTGTTCAGCTAGGGACTGATGTAATTGTTTACTTATTTTCCTAAAATGTGTCCATTTATAAAGAAACCAGTGTCTGGTGTGTTATATCTAAACTCTGTATGAACAACAAGCTTAAACTACATATTTTGTAACTGGAATTGGGATATAGGTTAGCAGGATGGACTGATTGTGCTATATATGTGACTTACAGAGTTCACTCTCCAGGACCACACACATGTATGACATGTGAGGAAACATTGATATGTCCCTTTATTCCCACTGTTTGGTCAAGATTTCATGACACTGTCATTGCATGCATTTGGTTGCAATATGTAAAATACCCTCAGACATTTTGGGAGAGCCAGCGTACACCTTGACACAACACATAACACCTCACATCAACACTATGTAGCCACTTATGTATGTCTTTCAACATCTCAAATCTTTGTAAGTAATAATGATGAAAAAATGAGAAAAGTCAAGCTGTGAGGGGTAAGAATGAGTCATTTAGCAGAAAGGAAGAAGACAATGTCCTTTGAGCACTAAGCATGCAGATAATGTTATTGACACTGTCTATGAAGAAGATGTGAGGTGCTAAAAACATCGTTCTTGTTGCTTGGAATCATTACCTACCTGTCCATCCTCTACTCCTAGGTTTCATGTGGAAATGGGATTCCTAATAGGGTGAAGTCAGTATCTGGAAACACTTGGGAAGTTGCATCAGCAAGATTGGTCTTACAAATGATAGAGCCATGGATTACATGGAAGCAATATTAGAAAAAATGGGTAATGCTGTTGTGACACTTGAATTAGCTACCCTGGAATTCTCTCATACTGCCCATGTACATCTGAAAACAAAGGGTAGATACCAGCCTGTCTTAAATCCCTGAGAAAAGTCCCCTCATACAACGCTTTAAGGTTTTTACCTTTGAACACTGCGGGTGAGCTGATCCATTCGGAAGTTAATAGTATCACAAATATTCTTCTCAATCACTGGAAATCTTGAGCAGAGAGGGAATCACCACAATCAGGAAAGAACCTTGAAATAAAGAAGTACTTTTAGACAGATATTTATGCTCAGAACCACACCTTCCTAACTTGTGGGCTCTCACAAACTGCATTTCCAGCCCATGCTTTGATTAGTTGGAACTTGATTAAACACTTCATTGGTGTTATCCCACTTGTATATATAATCAACCTTCAGTGATTCCCACAGAAAGATTATTCTCGTTGTACTATGAGGGACACACAGCAACAAGAGATTAATTCTAACGGTTGATGTCTGGAAGCTACACAGATATATGGGCAGTTAAGCATCCAGAATGAACCCTCGTAGACACACACACAGTGATTTCTGATGCTGATGATAGTCATCAGTATTTAGTCACAGGGAAATGATGTCCTTAAGTAGCCTTATTCTATGTTAGTGGCCTTCTTTATCTTTCTGACTTTTAGGACAATGAAGTCGAATCATAAATAATACATGGATAATAATAAATTTCATACCTCTTTATCCCTCTAGGATACTCCAATTTGAGTGTCCGCGCAAACATAAGGGAAATAAGTAACTGTACACATTCTTATGTTTCCATGACAACAGGACCTAGGGTGATGGATCCTGAGCAAGGAAAGGGTTCCAATGAGCAATCCTGTAAAGGCCAGTGGCTAAACACACCTCTGATGTGGCAAAAAGGTCTTTAAAATTAGTTTTACCAGTAAGTGATGCATCAAATTGTCACTACAACTTATTTATACTTCAAAAAGTTGTAAAAAAAAAAAAAGAAGAATGGGAAAACACAGTAGAAGTCAAGAAATATTCCACTATAAAAAGCAAATTCTCCTTCTTTATTGGAGATTTGGTGCTACATGGCCTTCCATTTGTCTCTTATACACAGACATAGATTAGATATTGACAATCTGCAAATGCTGAGCTCCTGAGAGATCTTGTTTCCTTATGAAGAATCTACCTTATCCTTTCATAATTTTACTGGGAATGTGATTCCCACCCAATCATGCAGAGAACTCTTTATATAGAGCATCTGTCTTCAAAATTTGAACTTGTCATATACCCTTAGCTCAAAGTTAAACTGAGTCAAGTAGAAGAATAGCCATAGAGGAGCCTGAAGTGAAGCTAAGAAGTTCATTTGAGTGTCTTTCTTTGTATGTCCTATTTTATTTTTGGCAATGGTCTAGGCAAAACAGGACTAAGGAACCAGAGGAACTGGGTGTCTGGGTCTTAGTTCCTCTACAGCCTCTGGTTGAAGATGTCTAATGTGTTCTGATAGAAATGTGACTTAAATACACTTTCCTCATAAGCATAGTACTTCAGATACAACCCCCAGTTGTATGGTGTTATCATATAGAAGCCCTTCCTCATTGCTTACATCTGCATGGTATAAGCTAATGAAATGTGGCTATCTGAGTCCTCAATATCTCCACCTGCCTAAGAACATTTCATTACTAAGCTCTCTGTTAAGCTGTGAGGGAAGTAAATCAACTTCAAGGAAATGCTCAAGGGATCCTCTTTTTCTGACAAAGACCCATGCTGGAAAGCTGAGGTCTGTTTAGAGGACAGGGAGTTTCCTTAAAATATGCTCAGTCTTTACAAAACTCCAACAAGAGCAGCATTACTTGGTCTACAGGCAAACCACAAAGCTAGAAGGCAAAAGGACTGAGTAATAATGTAGTAAAAATCCCAGAACACTTTGATCCATGAGCAATATTGTTTGTAATATAAATTTAAGGAGCCAGTAGGCTATATATCAGTGTTGGGAGATGTTTCCAAGTTCTACACTCTCCAAGGCTTCTAGATGTCTTTGGTCATGAGAAGGACATTGCCTGAATCCCCTTTTGCTTCTTTCTTTTGATCTCAGTCACACCCTTCTGTATTTTGGAACTCAGAGATTAAACAGTATATGGTGTTTCTGAGCTATACATGTGTTACATTGCCATCTGTGACATTAATTCTTTTTTGAAGCCTTTAGAAACTGCTGTAGTAATCTGCAGTATTGTGTGAGACAGGACTTGGGAACATGCTTCGTATGTGCCCCTCTGCACCTTGGGGATGCTTGTGTGATTCTTTCTTTCAGATGAAAGAGTTGATGTTTGGAGAATGTCCTAATATGTTGTGGAAGGACATGAAGTTTCCTCCCTTTTGTGCTGGCTATGTACATACATGACTGGATTGTGAATCAATCTGGGGTTTTGAAGACTTCACAATTGCCCTGGGAGGTACTTAGAGCACATCCGAAGTGTGGGACAGGCAAGTACTCAATAATGTTAGAAGCCCTACCTCTCAAATGAATGCTTGGCCATGGTTACAACAGTTTATAACGTAGATTATATGTGCTTATGTTCCCTAGAGAGGGAAATATTGGAAACTGCTTTTTGAGCTGTGTAGGTAATGGCCATATTTGGATGATGCTCAAAGGCCCCGGTTTCATACTTAGCACCAAATCTTTACCAAGAGAGAGTACATATTGATCTTCCTGGCAAACCTGTATTTCCCAAATGGAAATAGGAAGTATTTCCTTGTGTTTTGAGTGTCTAACAATGTCTTATTATCTTCCATGATCGCCAACCAGCTTGATACATAAGAGAAAAGAAAACATTTATTTCTCACATACATAGATTCATTCCCACTTGATTCACAATTACTACATACTGGGAACAATGCATTTTCGAGTACCATATAGTTATCAGATGAGAGAACATACATGTAACTATCTTTTTAAAGTCGAAGAAAGGGAAAAGACATCCCATGTCCTCCAATAAGGAAAGTCATTATTAAAAATATGTATGCAATCCAAAGGTTAACCACTTAAGTCCCTGTGCAAGCTCTGTCCTTTCATTATCAATAATGTGGGGCTGGCCTAGAGCTAAGAGGGTGTTGAAGTGTGCTTTGAGCCCTGGATTTCTCTCCCTGAGAGTGGTATGCATTCGGCTTCTCCTCCTTTCTTACTCTGACAGACCCCAGCTAGCACCAACACGTTGCAAAACTCCTGCAATGTTGCCATATCTTATGACAAACAGCACCTCTTAAAATCTTCCTTTCCAAGGTATATGGCCTGGTTAATGCTTATGAACCACTGCAGTTGGTGGACACTTGACTGGGCTTCCCTTCTCTCTATATGACCCTATACGTTCTATTGCCTGGCCCCTATGAAACTTCTGTTTATGCAAAGGAGACTTCCTCAAGACAGCCCCAGCCAACAAGACATGACTGCCCATGAATGTTTGTGAGCCTCCGCCTTTAAATAGATGTCTCCAAGAGACACTTCTCCAGCCAAAAATTTATCACCACGTAAGTTATTTCCCATTCCCTCTAACATATATACATATATACATATATACATATATACATATATACATATATACACATATACACATATACATATATACATATTAAAAATATACATACATATATATACATATATACATATATACATATATACATATATACATATATACATATTATACATATATACATATATACATATATACATATATACATATATACATATATACATATATACATATATACATACACAGACAACACACACAACAATATATATATATATATATATATATGTATATAAACGATAGATAGATACATAGATAGATCCCCTTTGCTTCAGTAAACTGAGCTGTTAACTGATACTACATCCTGAGAAGTCAATCTCTCATGACACTCAAGCCTCAGTTCAAGACCTCCTCAGATCCTGGATAGTTCCTGGGTAAACTCTCCTTGAAGCTAGCACTGCAGCTTGGCTATCCTGGGGAGAGGACCTAGAAGCAGGAAACCATAAATATATATACTTGAGAAATAGAATTGGGAAACTCATGAGTGCCCAGCCTTAGGAAGGACCCAGTAAGACCCAGTCTCAAAGAACAATAAGGACAACAATACATTAGCACATGTATTAGAGAACTAGGGTTATCTGGTATATCTGAATTTTCTGGATATATATATATGATTAAGTAGAATAACTTAGATGCTATGGTGTAATTAATACCACAGCTGGGGGTTTGAATAGAAATTCCATGAATTCAGAAGTTGCTCAGTTCATGGGGTAGCCATCTCACCTGGTCTTCAAAGGATACCAAAATTCTGAAGAAGCAGTCTCTCATGTCAGTGAAGGAATGGACTTGCTACCAAGACAGGAATAAGCAGGCAAAGAAGAAAATCTTCCTCCTTCCATACCTTATATAGGCTTCCAGGAGAAGTTGTGGTCAGATTAAAGGTTTGTGCCTCTCCACCTGAAATTTCTCAAGTAGAAGTCAATATTTACCCACTACAAACCAACTTCTCTCCAATAAAAATATCTCTCAGCCTGGAGGTTGAGTCACATGCCTGTAATCCAATCTCTCACAAGGCAGAGGCAGGTGGGTCTCTGTGCAGTTGAGGCCAGCCTGGTCTACAGAGTGAGTTCAAGGACAGCACGAATTACAGTAGAGAAACCCTGTCTTACAAAAGCAAACAAAAAAATCTATCATTGAATTATAGTTCATTTTGGATTGAGACAAATTGACAACCAAGAATAGCCATCACAGCATGGATCCTAATCAGAAATTTGTTATTTATTCCCAATCAGGATAATGAACAAGTAACTATAAAGTGCTTAATGCAAAGTATGTATGAACAAATACAAAGATCCCAAGATTAGGGAATGAAGAAGATATGAAGAACAAACCTACTATGTTATTGCAATGTTGAGTCTTCATTTTGTCACTTGTATCCAATGCCTTGTGCTTTCAAGCCAAAGTTATTCCACTGTGTACCATGCTACAGGAGATCCTGTTGACTCCTGGATGTCCAGGCACATAGGGAATGCAGGAAGACTTGAGGACTGGAGAGTTCCAGGTTCCTGTGGAATGACCAGATACCCATGGGTACCTGTGGGATCCTGGATGCCTGCATGATATCTGGGTATCAAAGGGCTGGCTGAGAGCCTGGATGATGACTGAATGACTGCAGGATACTCTGGTGCCTGTGAGAGTCCCTGGTGCCTATGGAATATCTGCATGCCTATGGAATGTCCAGGTGCTTGCAGGAGGCCCTTGACTTTATGGTAAATTCTGGTGCCTATTGGATATATGGCACCTGCAGGATGACCAAGGATCCCATGGGATGTCTAGCTGTCTAAGGAAGGTCCTGATACCTATTGGATATCTGGGTGCCTGCATAATGTCTGGGTGCCTGGGAGATGATGCCTGTGTGGTGTCCGTGTGTCTGTGAGAAGTCTGGGTACCTGTAAAATGACTGAGTATGTTGCAGAAGTTTATTTTTAGTTGTCTTGAACAGAATTATTTTGTGTCCTGTTGGGTGAAGGGCTGCATAGGCCTCGGAATTTTGTATTGTCTGAGAGTGTTGGATTAATGTGGGGGATGTTTGATTGCTCATGGCTTGCATGTGCTATCAGTAGAACACCTGAGGAGTTATGAACCATTAAAAATGCCTGAGGTCAGAAGCTCTGGATTCCACTGTCCAGCATGGCAATTTCTCTGACAATGGTTCCCTCTGCTGAGGTCTGGCAGAGTTTACAAGTATGAAAATTTCTTCCTTGTCTTCCTTGCTGTCTTCCAGCAGCCTAATTACTGTAAATGGCATACCAGCATAGGGCATGACTTCATGACAGCTAATCCAAGATGGAGACAAGAAAGAAGAGAGAGAAACTCCAGACATCACAGAGTCCGGTAATGTATGATCCAGGAAGCTACCAGTAGATAGAGATTAAGGTATTAGTTGGAGGCTTCTGAAGGAAGAGTAGAGAAATGAAATAAGTCTCTCTGATGATAAAACAATGGACAATTAATAAAAAAATGAGGAATAAAGCTCCAAGGTGAAAGCCACAGAACCTTAGAAAAAGACATTTTCAAGGTTAAAAACAAATCAAATGAACGAGCAAAAAAGGCAAGCTTTTGACTGCTTTTCCTGATCATGGAGATGACTCTCTCTCCTGTCCCTGGAAGCACAGGTAATGGAAACCAGAGTGTATTGTCTATAAACTGAATCACACTCTTTGTGTCCATAGGATCAAGGACATTTCAGCCTTTATTTTTCTTTTCAAATATATTGTTCTCACATATAATACATTCCAATACCCTTCCTAACCACCCCCACTCTTCCCAGCTCCCCGATGTCCCCTATCCCCTAGATCTAACCGCACATCCTGCTACCCGGACCCCTGCCTCTCCGAAACAACGAGCATTCCTCCAAGGTTTACGGTTCAGACATAGCACAAAAAGATGGAACAGGGTGAGAAACAATTCCCTACTTCAGGGTTGAGCTAGGCAACCCACTAGGGGGAGAAGGTTCTCAAAGACAGGAAAGAGGTCCAGAGACACACATCCCTACTCCAGTCTGTACGAGTCCTACCAAAGTTCCAAGTGAGGCAAACTCAAGACATATTTGGGGGATTCAGCAGGTCCCATGTATGCTGTTTCAGGCTCTGTGAGCACCTAAGAGTGCTGGTCAGTTGACTCCATGGGGATTGACCACCTGGTGTCCTTGACAGACACCCCTGGTCCCAGCGATCCCTCTTCCACCTCTTCCATGAGGTTCTCTGATCTGTGCATTTTGTTTAGCACTGGGCCTCTGCTTCTGCTCCCATCAGCTGCTGTAGGGAGCCTCTCAGTTGAGGACTGGACTAGGCACTGATTTATGAGTAGAGCAGGAAAGCTTTAGAAGTCGTCACCTGGCCTGGCCTGCGGTAGCGGGCATGGGTTCCCCCCTTTAGCATGGGGTTCTGCCCTTCCATTTTCCCAGCAGATCTTGTAAGGAAGATAGGTCACAGTTCGAAGTTTTTGAGGCTGGAATTGTGCCCCAGTCCCACCACTGGAAAGCCTTGCCTGGTTGCAGGAGATAGCTTGTTTAGGCTCCCTCCCCCTTATTTCGAGAGGTCTTCTCTATGGTCTCCTTTTGTTGATTCCAGTGAGTTTCTACTGCCCTAGGTCTCCCACTTCTCCCCTACATGTCCTCCAGCTTTTGTCACCTCTCCACAGATTCTCTCTCTCCATCCATGTCACCTTCCTCGTCCCTTCTCTTCCCATTCCCATCCTTCTTGTCCCACCTGCATCATCTGTGGTAATTCAGCCAACCTTGGAATGAGGGCTTTAGTTTTATTTTCTGTGATTTGAGTTCCTTGGCTTCTGGAGAGAAGACTCTCTTCTTGGGCACACTAAGAAGCCTTCAACTTGTTCATGAATGGCTGGAGTTGGTCAGTTTATCATTGAGTTTATTCTTAGGGTGACCGTATTCATCCTAGAGCCTTCCATCCCAGCTGATATTTAGGAGCTTGATCTCTACTCTATCACTCTCCTCAGCCTTCTGCTCTTCTCCTTCCCATCAGAACGGCACATTAAGCCTTAATGTCTTGAAGGGCATTTCGGACCCAGCACAAATACTTCTATACTCCTGCCAAACAACAGTCAAAAGTCTAATGATGTGCATGCCAGGTTTATCAAAGTAAGAGTCCTGCCTTACAAGACCAATTCCCTGTCCTACTCAGTTGCCTCATCACTATGGCAACTACCAGAAATGCACAAACAGAAAAGGAGGGGTTGACTTTGGTTCACACTTTGAGGGGCCAGTTGCTGTAGAGTTGGAATGTTGTCAGAAGCCTGAAGGTCTGGTCGTCCTGTGCCTGTACTGGGGAAACAGTGAGTGAAGAAAGCTGGGGCTGAGCTGGGACTCTCTTTTTAGGCAATGTGAGGCCACAGCCCAGTGAATGATGCCACCCACGTTTAGAGTGGATATACCCTGCCACCTCAATTGCCCCTATCCAAATAATCTCTTACTAACATGCTCACAGTCCTGCTTTGTCTATGTTTCTAGATTCTAACTCCAATGTGCACAAAATCACAATAATTCCGGACATTGGATTTGTGTCCGTCCTCAGCTCGGAACAAGCATAAGAAGTTTGCAATTATGATTCATGCCAGTCAGCTGAAGAAGGAAACAAAAGAATCAGGGGGCATGAGACAGTGTCTGGCACCTGGAATCCTAACTCTCTTCCTTATGACAGGACACCTAACACAACATCAAGCACAATACTGTCTAGCCTGAACTAGCCTCTGTGAACTCCCTTTTGGTTCTATAACCATCCAAGTGATATTTGCAGAGGACTTTTCTAAGACAGAGAAGAAGAAAACATATTTTAATAATATATCTTCAGGGAACCTGATGGAAAGCTGCAACCTAAAGGCTATCAAATGAGCTTTGAAAACACAAGGTTAAGTAGGCATCTTTGAACCAGGGCCTGTAGAGGAATAGACAATGATGACTCTCCTGGGTTTTTACTTGGTGTTGCTCAGTATAATGGTAGAAATAAAACAGATATCTCTAGACATACAGCCCTTATCAATTTTATGGTTTTCCTTTTATGTCATCCTTTTATCGCTCTGCATCATTTTAACTTTGTTCTAAGGACATTAGAGGATCTCAAATTTTCACCAAAGAAGAGAGATGGTACATATTTACAGTGCTGTGTATAATCAGGAGACAGTCTCTGTGGGACTGTCCTGGAGCTAAGGTGAAGAAAGCGGAGTGCCTAGAACCCCAGGACACTTATTCTGCAAGTGGCAGGAGGTCCCTCCCACCCCTGAACTCTGACTGGCCACAAGCTATGCTGTCTGTTCTAGCAGCAAGGCACTGCCCATTTAAAGGTATACGAATGCAACCTGGCAGAGTAGCTTATCTGGAGTTGTATCAATTGTACCTACATAAGAATTTAGGGTCTTTCCCTCTGATCCTGTAATACACTGAGGTCCAAACTCTCAATATGGCAGTGGGAAGGCCTGTCCTAACCAATGAGCTTCCAATAACATCACTGGATAACAAAGACCATCCCTGTGGATGTATATGTACCCGGTCCTCCCAATATAGTTGAGTTAAACCCCTCTGCTGTGCTCCCAGAAATTCTTTATGTTTCTCTTCAGTCCTCTGATCTGGGACCCACCCGGATGCATAGATCCAGGCTAAGAGTTTTCCTTCCCTGAAGTTAAGCTAGCGTAGTCACCTACCAGGAAAAAGAAGCAGGACCCTAGGGAAAAATCAACAACTCACATGAAGTACAAGTAAAATACAGGAGGGTAAATGGCGTATTGGTTGCCATGAAAGCAAGAATCTTTCATGGTATCAGTAATTGCAAACTGTCAATATCTATATCCAATATGTGTCTGTGTCTAGGGGAATAATGGAAGGCCATATGGTCCCAAGTCTCCACTAACAATGGTAATTTAACTTTATACTGTAAAATCTTACTTTACTTGTACTGAAGAATTCTATAAACTGTTTTCTGTTTTTTTTTCCTCATTTTTTATTGAGGACTGTTATAGGATTTTCTAAGGATCAGAACTTATAGAACAAATATTTCTCTCTCTCTCTCTCTCTCTCTCTCTCTCTCTCTTCTCTCTCTCTCTCTCTATCTAAATTTCTATCCATCTATCTGTCTGTCATGTATCTATCTATGTGTCTATCTATTTATCTATCTAGAGAGAAGAGAAATTTATTTGAAGTTCTTATAGGTTGTGGTCCATCCTGTCCAACAAAAGCTGTTTATTAACAAAAGCCAATGAATCCAGGAAGTGTTCAGCCCATTAGCCTGGATTTCTCAGCTGGCCTTCATTATGTGCCTGGCTCCCAAAGGAGGGGGCTCATATGACAGTGAAGCTGTGGTCTTGATCATGAGAGCATGAGTAAGCAAAGAGAAAGCAAGCTTTTTTCCTCTCTGTCCTTTATATCAGCTTCCAGCAGAAGGTGTGGTCCAGATTTAAAGGTGGACATTTCCACATCAAAAGATCTGTATTAACACATATCCTCCCAACACAAAGACCCAGATTAGAAGTGGGTCTTTGCACTTGAATGATTTAATTGTGAAAAAAGCCAACAGAGTTGTGTCCAGTCATTTGGGCTTTAGTTAATTCTAGATGTAGTTCAGTTGACAACTCAGATCAGCCATTACAATTAAACCTTTTAAAAAGTTTTCACTCAATCATATATCCTTAAGTCATGCTTACTTTCCAAATTAAAAAAAAAAACTGGTCATTCATAGTTAAACCTAACAGGATATATGATTATATATGATATGTTTCTATACAATCATAAATGCATTATACATTTACAATAGGTGGTAATGTCCCTGAAAGGACATTCTTTTAGTATATCAACCTTAAATATGGCAACCCCAGCTAGTCTCTAAAATGATGTCATAACATGATAATGAATTGGAGGAAAGGAAACACAAATAACCGCCCAAACACGGACTTAGCAAAAAATGACAGAAAGTCAATTATAATATTTGTTTGTTCAACTGGTCAGCTGGCCTGACTGGTATTCATAACCAGCTCACTTTACTATCCATTCTCTATTTCCTCTTCCCTCAGCAAGCACCGTATCAAGTTTTCAATCTTCCTATTAGTGTAATCCATACATTCATTCCTGAACTGTCCCTGTCATTTGCCTTCCTACACAAAGTAGATTGATGTAGTTTCCCATTGCAAGAGACACCATAAAGGATCTCCTGCACTTCAGACCTATTCTCCATTGATAGAAAAGTAATCTAAATTCCCTTTGGTACTCTGGATCAATCACTTTTCGTAACCACTGTTATTCCTTTATTAGCCTGTTGGATTAAGGATATCAGAAGCCCACAGTGGCCAGGGGGAGTCTGAGCTTCCAGCTCAATGAAATATCGTTGTTTCTCCTGGCAGTGGTGTTCCCCAATCTGGAACCAAATCCTCTACGGTAGCAGAACTTACAGTTGAGGGAACAGGAAGCCAAAATTTTCCTAGTTTGTCACTGGGAGTGATAGTGAGTAAACTATTCTCTTTTCATCCCTGAATGCTGGACCAGTGGATCTTGGTTATGGGAGAAACCATACGATAAATTAGATGCTGGTTTTAAGCAGATACTGCCTTCTAGATAATCCTTTGAAATCCCACAGGCTCCTGCCACCTAATTCGTATTTAAGTTTGTCAAAAGTTCCTTACATCTTCCTATCAGACAATTTGCTTTAGAATGTTGGATAACATGGTAATAAGAGTGAATTCCATGCTCATGGGGCCAGGGTATCACTGCTCTGGTTGTGAAATGATTTTCTTGGTGAGAAGCAGTACAGCATGGAATATCATGATGGGGGATAAGGCATTTTGTATATCCATGCATGGTGTTTTTGGCAGAAACACTGCATAAAGGTAAGGCAAGCCATAACCAGAATGATTATCAACTCCAGTGAGGACAAAGTAACGTTCTTTCCCCAGAGGAAGTATTTCAATGTACTCAACCTGATACCAGGTTGATGGCTGGTTACCCCTGGGGAATGGTGCCATCTGGTGTTCAGCATTGGTCTCCACTGTTGGTAGAGACGTGACACTCACCAATGTAAGCAGGTCAGCCTTCCTGAGTGGAAATCCAAGATGGTGATCCCATACATAACCCCCATCTATGCAACCATGACAGCTTTGTTCGTGGACCCATTGGAAATGACAGGGATGGCCAGGAAAAGAGGCTGACTGTCCATGGAACATGTCACCCGATCTACTTGAGTTCTGATCTACTCCTTAGCATTTACACAGGACAAAAGTATTTTCTTGATTTTGCCCACTTGATGAAATCTATCTACATAGTTCTAATCCATATGTCTTTCTCACCAATTTACCAATCCTGCTTTCTTCAAAACTCTTACCATCTAGTCAATCCAATGTCTTCAGCCCATGATTTATTGAACAACTGCACAGCTGACAATTTCTCCTTCGAAGCTAATTGTATGATTATGCCAGTGCCTAAAGTTCTGACCATTGTGCAGATTTCCCTTCATGAGTATCCTTTAGGATTGTCTCAGAAAGGCGATGTAATGATGCAGTTCTCCATGTCCAGGTGGTGCCTGCATATCTTGCAGAACCATCCATAAACCAGGATCTTCCAAAGTCATGCAGTCATAGGAAACACTGCCATGAGGTTATAGGTGCATGCTTGGCAGGAGATGACATTGCAACATGGTTAGTAAACACTGGCATTTAGTCACCTTCCTCATGCTACTTGCTTGTGTCTTTAGGATGTGATCAATCACTATCATGTTTACACCACTTCAATTTGATAATGGATTGCTGCTGTGCACATCCTACACTATGACTTGGTGGGTCAGATAACACCCAGCTCATGATGGGCAGCTCAAGACATATGGTAACCTGATGACCCATTGACATTGTCAAGGTTAAATTCCTTCTGAGGCCCAATAGTAGACCAAGAGCTGTCTTTCAATGGGATAATTGTTGTCTTCAGAAGGACTGGTAGAGCCTTCCTCACAATCCCATAGGTCTTTCTTGTGAATCACCTATGGGATCCCTATCATACACTGGCATCTCAAATATCACTAGGTCTGCCTGATCATATGGTCCAAGGGATAGAGCACCATACACAGCAGTCTGGACGTGTTGAAGAGCCTTCTGTTCCAGGACCCACACAAAGCTTAGCATCCTCTCAGGTACTTAGTATATGGGACAATTTAACAAACCCTAGTGAGAAGTCGGCTTTTGCCAGGATTCAAACTGAACCAGTAAAGCCTATGCTTTTTTCTTTGTGTTGGCAGAGCCCAGGACCAATTAACTAATGTTCCACCTTAAAAGGAATATCTGCGTGCCCCTCAGCAATGGATTGTTACCTGAAGATCTTTAACTTTATTTCAGTTTTTAAATCATCATTTTTATTAATAATTTGAGTTTCATGCAAAGTATCCTGATAACACCTTGTTCCCCTTCCTCCCTGTTCCACACTCCCACCCCTATGCCCTCAACAAAGAAAAAGTAAAAGAAAACTAAGTCAAGTTTGTGTGACAGAAGCACAGATAGCAGGCTTAAATATGGTCTTTGGAGTCAGAAGGCTGCTCTGATTGTGGGCATTACCCTGGCTCATATGAGCCCAAGACGAAGCATGAGAAGAGTTTGACCTGAATTAGCCTCACCGTGCAAACCCAAGCACCGCGTAGGCTCCCTGGTACACTGCTAGCACCAGGGCATCCCACAAGCTCCCCAACGTCCCACAAGCACCTGGTATTCTAGGAGGCACCAGCTCTTCCCACAGTCATCAGGGAGCAAACATCAGTGCCTCCCACAGGACCCAGGCATTCCAGGAAAGTCCCTGATATTCCACAGGCACCCAGTTGACAAGCAAACACTCAGACATCACACAAGCACCCATATCCCACTCAGTTGCTCCCCACAGTGATGCATTTGCCTTTCAGAGCACAAGGAAAAGCCTGGGCATTTCAGATATTTATATCACGGGAAGTCTTCAGGGGCAGAAAGCATCCAAAGTGCACAGTTGGTCTTCCTACCTCCAAGAAAACAGAACTTTCAGCTGTGCCGTAGGTACAATGTGGGGCTCTGCTCTCAATACACATTAGGGCGTAACTATCCCCAACCTTATACATGTTTACAGTCATAAAAGTTGATTTTCAGTTTAACTACAAAACTCACATATTGGGGCTGTTTTTTCTATTTATTTATGCATTTTCATTTCATCCATACTTTATCTGCTCAAGGGAGTTGCTCCTGTCTGAACACATCATTGAGGCGTGGAGAGATTACAAAGAGACCATGTAGAAAAGGGAATGCATTTGACAGGTAGAGGAAGAAATAAGCTTCAGACACAACTTGAAAAATCAAAGTTGTATTTTATTGAAATGAGCAGATAACTACAAGAGTATCGAGTGTGTGTAGGAAATCTAGCCAAGGAGTCTCCTGGCACACTGTGAAAATGCCAGAGCTCTCATTTCAGGCCGTTTGATCAGCCTGTTTGCCAGAACAGGCCTTCAGCTTACTCTGTAGTTTCAGTGACCTGATCTCAAAAAGGAACATGAGCACAGCAAAGAGTGACAGGGTGGATGTCAGGATCCCTACTGGGAACACGTGAGTGCTGTGCTTCTTTATGAGGGATGCTCTCTTTACTGGAAAGGTGGATGGAAAGTCAAGAGTGGTTTTGCCGTAAAGATCTACCACATGGTTCCAGGTCACAGAAACTACAGTGCAAAGGCTACTGAGAACGAGAATGAAGACAGATGTCTTGTAGCATTGCATCTGGAACTCAGGACCTGTGACTTTGATAATGTTGCCCTCCATGGCCGCTGAGCTTAAAATCACAACAATAGGTTTTATCAGCATAGCAAATAACATCAGGTTCTGTGCACACTGAAGTTCAGGTGAAATGGACCAGGCCGAATCGACAGGACTATAAACCAGAATCTTTGTCACAGTCCCAGAGATGTTAAATTCCTGAGGGTAATATGCTTTCCAGAGTCCGATGTACACAAGCTGAACAACCTTATCTTCGAATTCCCAGAGGCGCCAGTATTGGCTGAATGCAAGCATTCCTCCTAACCCCGCAGAGAAGAGGCTGCAAATGAATCCAGTCAGTCTGAAGATGCTGTCCTTTGCCTGGGAAAATCTAAAGATGAGATTGAACCAGTATCGAGTTAAGTCAGGAACAGAAGGGAAGGTGAAAAAGCACAGTGAGTCAAGGTTGAGAGTGTAGTAAATACTTTTAGCTCGTCCTGCTGTTTCAAGAATGTATTTAGGTGGTCTGTAACATAATAGGGTTCTACACACTGTAGTTAAGTATATATAAGAAATCTTGTCCCCTACAGGTGAGGCAAGAGTACACATTATATGGTACTTTGGACAATGATTTCACAGTATCCTTCAAATACAGATATATTCATTTCTGTTGACTAGGCATTTAAGTACTAGAAGCTAATAGTGAGACAAGACTTGCAGTATCATTTAAGGTGATGCTTATTTCAACTCACTTTGAAAAACAGAACCGTTTTTAATGACTTTAATCAGTGTTCCAAGCAGAGGATGCTCTGGTTATGGTCGTGGATTAGTTCATGACCTTCATAAGAACACTTTCATCTGTATAACCCTTTGAGAAAGAAGCAAACAGAAAAGTACTACGAACATTATGTCCATTTTCTGAAAAGCAAAATATACCTGAATTAAAAAATATTTGATGATATGAAAATAAAATATGCATACAAATAATGCTAGGTAGATCAACTGTTCAGCTAGGGACTGATGTAATTGTTTACTTATTTTCCTAAAATGTGTCCATTTATAAAGAAACCAGTGTCTGGTGTGTTATATCTAAACTCTGTATGAACACAAGCTTAAACTACTATTTGTAACTGGATTGGGATATAGGTTAGCAGTGGACTGATTGGCTATATATGTGACACTGAGTTCACTCTCCAGGACCACACATGTATGACATGTGAGGAAACATTGATATGTCCCTTTATTCCCACTGTTTGGTCAAGATTTCATGACACTGTCATTGCATGCATTTGGTTGCAATATGTAAAATACCCTCAGACATTTTGGGAGAGCCAGCGTACACCTTGACACAACACATACACTTCACATCAACACTATGTAGCCACTTATGTAGGTCTTTCAACATCTCAAATCTTTGTATGTAATAATGATGAAAAATGAGAAAAGTCAAGCTGTGAGGGGTAAGAATGAGTCATTTAGCAGAAAGGAAGAAGACAATGTCCTTTGAGCACTAAGCATGCAGATAATGTTATTGACACTGTCTATGAAGAAGATGTGAGGTGCTAAAAACATCGTTCTTGTTGCTTGGAATCATTACCTACCTGTCATCCTCTACTCCTAGGTTTCATGTGGAATGGGATTCCTAATAGGGTGAAGTCAGTATCTGGAACACTTGGGAAGTTGCATCAGCAAGATTGGTCTTACAAATGATAGAGCCATGAATTACATGGAAGCAATATTAGAAAAAATGGGTAATGCTGTTGTGACACTTGAATTAGCTACCCTGGAATTCTCTCATACTGCCCATGTACATCTGAAAACAAAGGGTAGATACCAGCCTGTCTTAAATCCCTGAGAAAAGTCCCCTCATACAACGCTTTAAGGTTTTTACCTTTGAACACTGCGGGTGAGCTGATCCATTCGGAAGTTAATAGTATCACAAATATTCTTCTCAATCACTGGAAATCTTGAGCAGAGAGGGAATCACCACAATCAGGAAAGAACCTTGAAATAAAGAAGTACTTTTAGACAGATATTTATGCTCAGAACCACACCTTCCTAACTTGTGGGCTCTCACAAACTGCATTTCCAGCCCATGCTTTGATTAGTTGGAACTTGATTAAACACTTCATTGGTGTTAGCCCACTTGATATTAATCAACCTTCAGTGATTCCCACAGAAAGATTATTCTCGTTGTACTATGAGGGACACAGCAACAAGAGATTAATTCTAACGGTTGATGTCTGGAAGCTACACAGATATATGGGCAGTTAAGCATCCAGAATGAACCCTCGTAGACACACACACAGTGATTTCTGATGCTGATGATAGTCATCAGTATTTAGTCACAGGGAAATGATGTCCTTAAGTAGCCTTATTCTATGTTAGTGGCCTTCTTTATCTTTCTGACTTTTAGGACAATGAAGTCGAATCATAAATAATACATGGATAATATAAATTTCATACCTCTTTATCCCTCTAGGATCTCCAATTTGAGTGTCCGCCAAACATAAGGGAAATAAGTAACTGTACACATTCTTATGTTTCCATGACAACAGGACCTAGGTGATGGATCCTGAGCAAGGAAAGGGTTCCAATGAGCAATCCTGTAAAGGCCAGTGGCTAAACACACCTCTGATGTGGCAAAAGGTCTTTAAAATTAGTTTACCAGTAAGTGATGCATCAAATTGTCACTACAACTTATTTATACTTCAAAAAGTTGTAAAAAAAAAAAAAGAAGAATGGGAAAACACAGTAGAAGTCAAGAAATATTCCACTATAAAAGCAAATTCTCCTTCTTTATTGGAGATTTGGTGCTACATGGCCTTCCATTTGTCTCTTATACACAGACATAGATTAGATATTGACAATCTGCAAATGCTGAGCTCCTGAGAGATCTTGTTTCCTTATGAAGAATCTACCTTATCCTTTCATAATTTTACTGGGAATGTGATTCCCACCCAATCATGCAGAGAACTCTTTATATAGAGCATCTGTCTTCAAAATTTGAACTTGTCATATACCCTTAGCTCAAAGTAAAACTGAGTCAAGTAGAAGAATAGCCATAGAGGAGCCTGAAGTGAAGCTAAGAAGTTCATTTTGAGTGTCTTTCTTTGTATGTCCTATTTTATTTTTGGCATTGGTCTAGGCAAAACAGGACTAAGGAACCAGAGGAACTGGGTGTCTGGGTCTTAGTTCCTCTACAGCCTCTGGTTGAAGATGTCTAATGTGTTCTGATAGAAATGTGACTTAAATACACTTTCCTCATAAGCATAGTACTTCAGATACAACCCCCAGTTGTATGGTGTTATCATATAGAAGCCCTTCCTCATTGCTTACATCTGCATGGTAAAGCTAATGAAATGTGGCTATCTGAGTCCTCAATATCTCCACCTGCCTAAGAACATTTCATTACTAAGCTCTCTGTTAAGCTGTGAGGGAAGTAAATCAACTTCAAGGAAATGCTCAAGGGATCCTCTTTTTCTGACAAAGACCCATGCTGGAAAGCTGAGGTCTGTTTAGAGGACAGGGAGTTTCCTTAAAATATTCTCAGTCTTTACAAAACTCCAACAAGAGCAGCATTACTTGGTCTACCAGGCAAACCACAAAGCTAGAAGGCAAAAGGACTGAGTAATAATGTAGTAAAAATCCCAGAACACTTTGATCCATGAGCAATATTGTTTGTAATATAAATTTAAGGAGCCAGTAGGCTATATATCAGTGTTGGGAGATGTTTCCAAGTTCTACACTCTCCAAGGCTTCTAGATGTCTTTGGTCATGAGAAGGACATTGCCTGATTCCCCTTTTGCTTCTTTCTTTTGATCTCAGTCACACCCTTCTGTATTTTGGAACTCAGAGATTAAACAGTATATGGTGTTTCTGAGCTATACATGTGTTACATTGCCATCTGTGACATTAATTCTTTTTTGAAGCCTTTAGAAACTGCTGTAGTAATCTGCAGTATTGTGTGAGACAGGACTTGGGAACATGCTTCGTATGTGCCCCTCTGCACCTTGGGGATGCTTGTGTGATTCTTTCTTTCAGATGAAAGAGTTGATGTTTGGAGAATGTCCTAATATGTTGTGGAAGGACATGAAGTTTCCTCCCTTTTGTGCTGGCTATGTACATACATGACTGGATTGTGAATCAATCTGGGGGTTTTGAAGACTTCACAATTGCCCTGGGAGGTACTTAGAGCACATCCGAAGTGTGGGACAGGCAAGTACTCAATAATGTTAGAAGGCCTACCTCTCAAATGAATGCTTGGCCATGGTTACAACAGTTTATACGTAGATTATATGTGCTTATGTTCCCTAGAGAGGGAAATATTGGAAACTGCTTTTTGAGCTGTGTAGGTAATGGCCATATTTGGATGATGCTCAAAGGCCCAGGTTGCATACTTAGCACCAAATCTTTACCAAGAGAGAGTACATATTGATCTTCCTGGCAAACCTGTATTTCCCAAATGGAAATAGGAAGTATTTCCTTGTGTTTTGAGTGTCTAACAATGTCTTATTATCTTCCATGATCGCCAACCAGCTTGATACATAAGAGAAAAGAAAACATTTATTCTCACATACATAGATTCATTCCCACTTGATTCACAATTACTACATACTGGGAACAATGCATTTTCGAGTACCATATAGTTATCAGATGAGAGAACATACATGTAACTATCTTTTTAAAGTCGAAGAAAGGGAAAGACATCCCATGTCCTCCAATAAGGAAAGTCATTATTAAAAATATGTATGCAATCCAAAGGTTAACCACTTAAGTCCCTGTGCAAGCTCTGTCCTTCATTATCAATAATGTGGGGCTGGCCTAGAGCTAAGAGGGTGTTGAAGTGTGCTTTGAGCCCTGGATTTCTCTCCCTGAGAGTGGTATGCATTCGGCTTTCTCCTCCTTTCTTACTCTGACAGACCCCAGCTAGCACCAACACGTTGCAAAACTCCTGCAATGTTGCCATATCTTATGACAAACAGCACCTCTTAAAATCTTCCTTTCCAAGGTATATGGCCTGGTTAATGCTTATGAACCACTGCAGTTGGTGGACACTTGACTGGGCTTCCCTTCTCTCTATATGACCCTATACGTTCTATTGCCTGGCCCCTATGAAACTTCTGTTTATGCAAAGGAGACTTCCTCAAGACAGCCCCAGCCAACAAGACATGACTGCCCATGAATGTTTGTGAGCCTCCGCCTTTAAATAGATGTCTCCAAGAGACACTTCTCCAGCCAAAAATTTATCACCACGTAAGTTATTTCCCATTCCCTCTATATACATATATACATATATACATATATACATATATACATATATACATATATACATATATACATATATACATATATACACATATACACATATACACATATACATATATACATATATACATATATACATATATACATATATACATATATACATATATACATATATACATATATACATATATACATATATACATATATACATATATACATATATACATATATACATATATACATATATACATACACAGACACACACACACACATATATATATATATATATATATGTATATAAACGATAGATAGATACATAGATAGATCCCCTTTGCTTCAGTAAACTGAGCTGTTAACTGATACTACATCCTGAGAAGTCAATCTCTCATGACACTCAAGCCTCAGTTCAAGACCTCCTCAGATCCTGGATAGTTCCTGGGTAAACTCTCCTTGAAGCTAGCACTGCAGCTTGGCTATCCTGGGGAGAGGACCTAGAAGCAGGAAACCATAATATTATACTTGAGAAATAGAATTGGGAAACTCATGAGTGCCCAGCCTTAGGAAGGACCCAGTAAGACCCAGTCTCAAAGAACAATAAGGACAACAATACATTAGCACATGTATTAGAGAACTAGGGTTATCTGGTATATCTGAATTTTCTGGATATATATATATGATTAAGTAGAATAACTTAGATGCTATGGTGTAATTAATACCACAGCTGGGGGTTTGAATAGAAATTCCATGAATTCAGAAGTTGCTCAGTTCATGGGGTAGCCATCTCACCTGGTCTTCAAAGGATACCAAAATTCTGAAGAAGCAGTCTCTCATGTCAGTGAAGGAATGGACTTGCTACCAAGACAGGAATAAGCAGGCAAAGAAGAAAATCTTCCTCCTTCCATACCTTATATAGGCTTCCAGGAGAAGTTGTGGTCAGATTAAAGGTTTGTGCCTCTCCACCTGAAATTTCTCAAGTAGAAGTCAATATTTACCCACTACAAACCAACTTCTCTCCAATAAAAATATCTCTCAGCCTGGAGGTTGAGTCACATGCCTGTAATCCAATCTCTCACAAGGCAGAGGCAGGTGGGTCTCTGTGCAGTTGAGGCCAGCCTGGTCTACAGAGTGAGTTCAAGGACAGCACGAATTACAGTAGAGAAACCCTGTCTTACAAAAGCAAACAAAAAAATCTATCATTGAATTATAGTTCATTTTGGATTGAGACAAATTGACAACCAAGAATAGCCATCACAGCATGGATCCTAATCAGAAATTTGTTATTTATTCCCAATCAGGATAATGAACAAGTAACTATAAAGTGCTTAATGCAAAGTATGTATGAACAAATACAAAGATCCCAAGATTAGGGAATGAAGAAGATATGAAGAACAAACCTACTATGTTATTGCAATGTTGAGTCTTCATTTTGTCACTTGTATCCAATGCCTTGTGCTTTCAAGCCAAAGTTATTCCACTGTGTACCATGCTACAGGAGATCCTGTTGACTCCTGGATGTCCAGGCACATAGGGAATGCAGGAAGACTTGAGGACTGGAGAGTTCCAGGTTCCTGTGGAATGACCAGATACCCATGGGTACCTGTGGGATCCTGGATGCCTGCATGATATCTGGGTATCAAAGGGCTGGCTGAGAGCCTGGATGATGACTGAATGACTGCAGGATACTCTGGTGCCTGTGAGAGTCCCTGGTGCCTATGGAATATCTGCGTGCCTATGGAATGTCCAGGTGCTTGCAGGAGGCCCTTGACTTTATGGTAAATTCTGGTGCCTATTGGATATATGGCACCTGCAGGATGACCAAGGATCCCATGGGATGTCTAGCTGTCTAAGGAAGGTCCTGATACCTATTGGATATCTGGGTGCCTGCATAATGTCTGGGTGCCTGGGAGATGATGCCTGTGTGGTGTCCGTGTGTCTGTGAGAAGTCTGGGTACCTGTAAAATGACTGAGTATGTTGCAGAAGTTTATTTTTAGTTGTCTTGAACAGAATTATTTTGTGTCCTGTTGGGTGAAGGGCTGCATAGGCCTCGGAATTTTGTATTGTCTGAGAGTGTTGGATTAATGTGGGGGATGTTTGATTGCTCATGGCTTGCATGTGCTATCAGTAGAACACCTGAGGAGTTATGAACCATTAAAAATGCCTGAGGTCAGAAGCTCTGGATTCCACTGTCCAGCATGGCAATTTCTCTGACAATGGTTCCCTCTGCTGAGGTCTGGCAGAGTTTACAAGTATGAAAATTTCTTCCTTGTCTTCCTTGCTGTCTTCCAGCAGCCTAATTACTGTAAATGGCATACCAGCATAGGGCATGACTTCATGACAGCTAATCCAAGATGGAGACAAGAAAGAAGAGAGAGAAACTCCAGACATCACAGAGTCCGGTAATGTATGATCCAGGAAGCTACCAGTAGATAGAGATTAAGGTATTAGTTGGAGGCTTCTGAAGGAAGAGTAGAGAAATGAAATAAGTCTCTCTGATGATAAAACAATGGACAATTAATAAAAAAAATGAGGAATAAAGCTCCAAGGTGAAAGCCACAGAACCTTAGAAAAAGACATTTTCAAGGTTAAAAACAAATCAAATGAACGAGCAAAAAAGGCAAGCTTTTGACTGCTTTTCCTGATCATGGAGCTGACTCTCTCTCCTGTCCCTGGAAGCACAGGTAATGGAAACCAGAGTGTATTGTCTATAAACTGAATCACACTCTTTGTGTCCATAGGATCAAGGACATTTCAGCCTTTATTTTTCTTTTCAAATATATTGTTCTCACATATAATACATTCCAATACCCTTCCTAACCTCCCCCACTCTTCCCAGCTCCCCGATGTCCCCTATCCCCTAGATCTAACCGCACATCCTGCTACCCGGACCCCTGCCTCTCCGAAACAACGAGCATTCCTCCAAGGTTTACGGTTCAGACATAGCACAAAAAGATGGAACAGGGTGAGAAACAATTCCCTACTTCAGGGTTGAACTAGGCAACCCACTAGGGGGAGAAGGTTCTCAAAGACAGGCAAGAGGTCCAGAGACACACATCCCTACTCCAGTCTGTACGAGTCCTACCAAAGTTCCAAGTGAGGCAAACTCAAGACATATTTGGGGGATTCAGCAGGTCCCATGTATGCTGTTTCAGGCTCTGTGAGCACCTAAGAGTGCTGGTCAGTTGACTCCATGGGGATTGACCACCTGGTGTCCTTGACAGACACCCCTGGTCCCAGCGATCCCTCTTCCACCTCTTCCATGAGGTTCTCTGATCTGTGCATTTTGTTTAGCACTGGGCCTCTGCTTCTGCTCCCATCAGCTGCTGTAGGGAGCCTCTCAGTTGAGGACTGGACTAGGCACTGATTTATGAGTAGAGCAGGAAAGCTTTAGAAGTCGTCACCTGGCCTGGCCTGCGGTAGCGGGCATGGGTTCCCCCCTTTAGCATGGGGTTCTGCCCTTCCATTTTCCCAGCAGATCTTGTAAGGAAGATAGGTCACAGTTCGAAGTTTTTGAGGCTGGAATTGTGCCCCAGTCCCACCACTGGAAAGCCTTGCCTGGTTGCAGGAGATAGCTTGTTTAGGCTCCCTCCCCCTTATTTCGAGAGGTCTTCTCTATGGTCTCTTTTGTTGATTCCAGTGAGTTTCTACTGCCCTAGGTCTCCCACTTCTCCCCTACATGTCCTCCAGCTTTTGTCACCTCTCCACAGATTCTCTCTCTCCATCCATGTCACCTTCCTCGTCCCTTCTCTTCCCATTCCCATCCTTCTTGTCCCACCTGCATCATCTGTGGTAATTCAGCCAACCTTGGAATGAGGGCTTTAGTTTTATTTTCTGTGATTTGAGTTCCTTGGCTTCTGGAGAGAAGACTCTCTTCTTGGGCACACTAAGAAGCCTTCAACTTGTTCATGAATGGCTGGAGTTGGTCAGTTTATCATTGAGTTTATTCTTAGGGTGACCGTATTCATCCTAGAGCCTTCCATCCCAGCTGATATTTAGGAGCTTGATCTCTACTCTATCACTCTCCTCAGCCTTCTGCTCTTCTCCTTCCCATCAGAACGGCACATTAAGCCTTAATGTCTTGAAGGGCATTTCGGACCCAGCACAAATACTTCTATACTCCTGCCAAACAACAGTCAAAAGTCTAATGATGTGCATGCCAGGTTTATCAAAGTAAGAGTCCTGCCTTACAAGACCAATTCCCTGTCCTACTCAGTTGCCTCATCACTATGGCAACTACCAGAAATGCACAAACAGAAAAGGAGGGGTTGACTTTGGTTCACACTTTGAGGGGCCAGTTGCTGTAGAGTTGGAATGTTGTCAGAAGCCTGAAGGTCTGGTCGTCCTGTGCCTGTACTGGGGAAACAGTGAGTGAAGAAAGCTGGGGCTGAGCTGGGACTCTCTTTTTAGGCAATGTGAGGCCACAGCCCAGTGAATGATGCCACCCACGTTTAGAGTGGATATACCCTGCCACCTCAATTGCCCCTATCCAAATAATCTCTTACTAACATGCTCACAGTCCTGCTTTGTCTATGTTTCTAGATTCTAACTCCAATGTGCACAAAATCACAATAATTCCGGACATTGGATTTGTGTCCGTCCTCAGCTCGGAACAAGCATAAGAAGTTTGCAATTATGATTCATGCCAGTCAGCTGAAGAAGGAAACAAAAGAATCAGGGGGCATGAGACAGTGTCTGGCACCTGGAATCCTAACTCTCTTCCTTATGACAGGACACCTAACACAACATCAAGCACAATACTGTCTAGCCTGAACTAGCCTCTGTGAACTCCCTTTTGGTTCTATAACCATCCAAGTGATATTTGCAGAGGACTTTTCTAAGACAGAGAAGAAGAAAACATATTTTAATAATATATCTTCAGGGAACCTGATGGAAAGCTGCAACCTAAAGGCTATCAAATGAGCTTTGAAAACACAAGGTTAAGTAGGCATCTTTGAACCAGGGCCTGTAGAGGAATAGACAATGATGACTCTCCTGGGTTTTTACTTGGTGTTGCTCAGTATAATGGTAGAAATAAAACAGATATCTCTAGACATACAGCCCTTATCAATTTTATGGTTTTCCTTTTATGTCATCCTTTTATCGCTCTGCATCATTTTAACTTTGTTCTAAGGACATTAGAGGATCTCAAATTTTCACCAAAGAAGAGAGATGGTACATATTTACAGTGCTGTGTATAATCAGGAGACAGTCTCTGTGGGACTGTCCTGGAGCTAAGGTGAAGAAAGCGGAGTGCCTAGAACCCCAGGACACTTATTCTGCAAGTGGCAGGAGGTCCCTCCCACCCCTGAACTCTGACTGGCCACAAGCTATGCTGTCTGTTCTAGCAGCAAGGCACTGCCCATTTAAAGGTATACGAATGCAACCTGGCAGAGTAGCTTATCTGGAGTTGTATCAATTGTACCTACATAAGAATTTAGGGTCTTTCCCTCTGATCCTGTAATACACTGAGGTCCAAACTCTCAATATGGCAGTGGGAAGGCCTGTCCTAACCAATGAGCTTCCAATAACATCGCTGGATAACAAAGACCATCCCTGTGGATGTATATGTACCCGGTCCTCCCAATATAGTTGAGTTAAACCCCTCTGCTGTGCTCCCAGAAATTCTTTATGTTTCTCTTCAGTCCTCTGATCTGAGACCCACCCGGATGCATAGATCCAGGCTAAGAGTTTTCCTTCCCTGAAGTTAAGCTAGCATAGTCACCTACCAGGAAAAAGAAGCAGGACCCTAGGGAAAAATCAACAACTCACATGAAGTACAAGTAAAATACAGGAGGGTAAATGGCGTATTGGTTGCAATGAAAGCAAGAACTTTCATGGTATCAGTAATTGCAAACTGTCAATATCTATATCCAATACGTGTCTGTGTCTAGGGGAATAATGGAAGGCCATATGGTCCCAAGTCTCCACTAACAATGGTAATTTAACTTTATACTGTAAAATCTTACTTTACTTGTACTGAAGAATTCTATAAACTGTTTTCTGTTTTTTTTTTTTCTCATTTTTTATTGAGGACTGTTATAGGATTTTCTAAGGATCAGAACTTATAGAACAAATATTCTCTCTCTCTCTCTCTCTCTCTCTCTCTCTCTCTCTCTCTCTATCTAAATTTCTATCCATCTATCTGTCTGTCATGTATCTATCTATGTGTCTATCTATTTATCTATCTAGAGAGAAGAGAAATTTATTTGAAGTTCTTATAAGTTGTGGTCCATCCTGTCCAACAAAAGCTGTTTATTAACAAAAGCCAATGAATCCAGGAAGTGTTCAGCCCATTAGCCTGGATTTCTCAGCTGGCCTTCATTATGTGCCTGGCTCCCAAAGGAGGGGGCTCATATGACAGTGAAGCTGTGGTCTTGATCATGAGAGCATGAGTAAGCAAAGAGAAAGCAAGCTTTTTTCCTCTCTGTCCTTTATATCAGCTTCCAGCAGAAGGTGTGGTCCAGATTTAAAGGTGGACATTTCCACATCAAAAGATCTGTATTAACACATATCCTCCCAACACAAAGACCCAGATTAGAAGTGGGTCTTTGCACTTGAATGATTTAATTGTGAAAAAAGCCAACAGAGTTGTGTCCAGTCATTTGGGCTTTAGTTAATTCTAGATGTAGTTCAGTTGACAACTCAGATCAGCCATTACAATTAAACCTTTTAAAAAGTTTTCACTCAATCATATATCCTTAAGTCATGCTTACTTTCCAAATTAAAAAAAAACTGGTCATTCATAGTTAAACCTAACAGGATATATGATTATATATGATATGTTTCTATACAATCATAAATGCATTATACATTTACAATAGGTGGTAATGTCCCTGAAAGGACATTCTTTTAGTATATCAACCTTAAATATGGCAACCCCAGCTAGTCTCTAAAATGATGTCATAACATGATAATGAATTGGAGGAAAGGAAACACAAATAACCGCCCAAACACGGACTTAGCAAAAAATGACAGAAAGTCAGTTATAATATTTGTTTGTTCAACTGGTCAGCTGGCCTGACTGGTATTCATAACCAGCTCACTTTACTATCCATTCTCTATTTCCTCTTCCCTCAGCAAGCACCGTATCAAGTTTTCAATCTTCCTATTAGTGTAATCCATACATTCATTCCTGAACTGTCCCTGTCATTTGCCTTCCTACACAAAGTAGATTGATGTAGTTTCCCATTGCAAGAGACACCATAAAGGATCTCCTGCACTTCAGACCTATTCTCCATTGATAGAAAAGTAATCTAAATTCCCTTTGGTACTCTGGATCAATCACTTTTCGTAACCACTGTTATTCCTTTATTAGCCTGTTGGATTAAGGATATCAGAAGCCCACAGTGGCCAGGGGGAGTCTGAGCTTCCAGCTCAATGAAATATCGTTGTTTCTCCTGGCAGTGGTGTTCCCCAATCTGGAACCAAATCCTCTACGGTAGCAGAACTTACAGTTGAGGGAACAGGAAGCCAAAATTTTCCTAGTTTGTCACTGGGAGTGATAGTGAGTAAACTATTCTCTTTTCATCCCTGAATGCTGGACCAGTGGATCTTGGTTATGGGAGAAACCATACGATAAATTAGATGCTGGTTTTAAGCAGATACTGCCTTCTAGATAATCCTTTGAAATCCCACAGGCTCCTGCCACCTAATTCGTATTTAAGTTTGTCAAAAGTTCCTTACATCTTCCTATCAGACAATTTGCTTTAGAATGTTGGATAACATGGTAATAAGAGTGAATTCCATGCTCATGGGGCCAGGGTATCACTGCTCTGGTTGTGAAATGATTTTCTTGGTGAGAAGCAGTACAGCATGGAATATCATGATGGGGGATAAGGCATTTTGTATATCCATGCATGGTGTTTTTGGCAGAAACACTGCATAAAGGTAAGGCAAGCCATAACCAGAATGATTATCAACTCCAGTGAGGACAAAGTAACGTTGTTTCCCCAGAGGAAGTATTTCAATGTACTCAACCTGATACCAGGTTGATGGCTGGTTACCCCTGGGGAATGGTGCCATCTGGTGTTCAGCATTGGTCTCCACTGTTGGTAGAGACGTGACACTCACCAATGTAAGCAGGTCAGCCTTCCTGAGTGGAAATCCAAGATGGTGATCCCATACATAACCCCCATCTATGCAACCATGACAGCTTTGTTCGTGGACCCATTGGAAATGACAGGGATGGCCAGGAAAAGAGGCTGACTGTCCATGGAACATGTCACCCGATCTACTTGAGTTCTGATCTACTCCTTAGCATTTACACAGGACAAAAGTATTTTCTTGATTTTGCCCACTTGATGAAATCTATCTACATAGTTCTAATCCATATGTCTTTCTCACCAATTTACCAATCCTGCTTTCTTCAAAACTCTTACCATCTAGTCAATCCAATGTCTTCAGCCCATGATTTATTGAACAACTGCACAGCTGACAATTTCTCCTTCGAAGCTAATTGTATGATTATGCCAGTGCCTAAAGTTCTGACCATTGTGCAGATTTCCCTTCATGAGTATCCTTTAGGATTGTCTCAGAAAGGCGATGTAATGATGCAGTTCTCCATGTCCAGGTGGTGCCTGCATATCTTGCAGAACCATCCATAAACCAGGATCTTCCAAAGTCATGCAGTCATAGGAAACCTGCCATGAGGTTATAGGTGCATGCTTGGCAGGAGATGACATTGCACATGGTTAGTAAACACTGGCATTTAGTCACCTTCCTCATGCTACTTGCTTGTGTCTTTAGGATGTGATCAATCACTATCATGTTTACACCACTTCAATTTGATAATGGATTGCTGCTGTGCACATCCTACACTATGACTTGGTGGGTCAGATAACACCCAGCTCATGATGGGCAGCTCAAGACATATGGTAACCTGATGACCCATTGACATTGTCAAGGTTAAATTCCTTCTGAGGCCCAATAGTAGACCAAGAGCTGACTTTCAATGGGATAATTGTTGTCTTCAGAAGGATGGTAGAGCCTTCCTCACAATCCCATAGGTCTTTCTTGTGAATCACCTATGGGATCCCTATCATACACTGGCATCTCAAATATCACTAGGTCTGCCTGATCATATGGTCCAAGGGATAGAGCACCATACACAGCAGTCTGGACGTGTTGAAGAGCCTTCTGTTCCAGGACCCACACAAAGCTTAGCATCCTCTCAGGTACTTAGTATATGGGACAATTTAACAAACCCTAGTGAGAAGTCGGCTTTTGCCAGGATTCAAACTGAACCAGTAAAGCCTATGCTTTTTTCTTTGTGTTGGCAGAGCCCAGGACCAATTAACTAATGTTCCACCTTAAAAGGAATATCTGCGTGCCCCTCAGCAATGGATTGTTACCTGAAGATCTTTAACTTTATTTCAGTTTTTAAATCATCATTTTTATTAATAATTTGAGTTTCATGCAAAGTATCCTGATAACACCTTGTTCCCCTTCCTCCCTGTTCCACACTCCCACCCCTATGCCCTCAACAAAGAAAAAGTAAAAGAAAACTAAGTCAAGTTTGTGTGACAGAAGCACAGATAACAGGCTTAAATATGGTCTTTGGAGTCAGAAGGCTGCTCTGATTGTGGGCATTACCCTGGCTCATATGAGCCCAAGACGAAGCATGAGAAGAGTTTGACCTGAATTAGGCCTCACCGTGCAAACCCAAGCACCGCGTAGGCTCCCTGGTACACTGCTAGCACCAGGGCATCCCACAAGCTCCCCAACGTCCCACAAGCACCTGGTATTCTAGGAGGCACCAGCTCTTCCCACAGTCATCAGGGAGCAAACATCAGTGCCTCCCACAGGACCCAGGCATTCCAGGAAAGTCCCGGATATTCCACAGGCACCCAGTTGACAAGCAAACACTCAGACATCACACAAGCACCCATATCCCACTCAGTTGCTCCCCACAGTGATGCATTTGCCTTTCAGAGCACAAGGGAAAAGCCTGGGCATTTCAGATATTTATATCACGGGAAGTCTTCAGGGGCAGAAAGCATCCAAAGTGCACAGTTGGTCTTCCTACCTCCAAGAAAACAGAACTTTCAGCTGTGCCGTAGGTACAATGTGGGGCTCTGCTCTCAATACACATTAGGGCGTAACTATCCCCAACCTTATACATGTTTACAGTCATAAAAGTTGATTTTCAGTTTAACTACAAAACTCACATATTGGGGCTGTTTTTTCTATTTATTTATGCATTTTCATTTCATCCATACTTTATCTGCTCAAGGGAGTTGCTCCTGTCTGAACACATCATTGAGGCATGGAGAGATTACAAAGAGACCATGTAGAAAAGGGAATGCATTTGACAGGTAGAGGAAGAAATAAGCTTCAGACACAACTTGAAAAATCAAAGTTGTATTTTATTGAAATGAGCAGATAACTACAAGAGTATCGAGTGTGTGTAGGAAATCTAGCCAAGGAGTCTCCTGGCACACTGTGAAAATGCCAGAGCTCTCATTTCAGGCCGTTTGATCAGCCTGTTTGCCAGAACAGGCCTTCAGCTTACTCTGTAGTTTCAGTGACCTGATCTCAAAAAGGAACATGAGCACAGCAAAGAGTGACAGGGTGGATGTCAGGATCCCTACTGGGAACACGTGAGTGCTGTGCTTCTTTATGAGGGATGCTCTCTTTACTGGAAAGGTGGATGGAAAGTCAAGAGTGGTTTTGCCGTAAAGATCTACCACATGGTTCCAGGTCACAGAAACTACAGTGCAAAGGCTACTGAGAACGAGAATGAAGACAGATGTCTTGTAGCATTGCATCTGGAACTCAGGACCTGTGACTTTGATAATGTTGCCCTCCATGGCCGCTGAGCTTAAAATCACAACAATAGGTTTTATCAGCATAGCAAATAACATCAGGTTCTGTGCACACTGAAGTTCAGGTGAAATGGACCAGGCCGAATCGACAGGACTATAAACCAGAATCTTTGTCACAGTCCCAGAGATGTTAAATTCCTGAGGGTAATATGCTTTCCAGAGTCCGATGTACACAAGCTGAACAACCTTATCTTCGAATTCCCAGAGGCGCCAGTATTGGCTGAATGCAAGCATTCCTCCTAACCCCGCAGAGAAGAGGCTGCAAATGAATCCAGTCAGTCTGAAGATGCTGTCCTTTGCCTGGGAAAATCTAAAGATGAGATTGAACCAGTATCGAGTTAAGTCAGGAACAGAAGGGAAGGTGAAAAAGCACAGTGAGTCAAGGTTGAGAGTGTAGTAAATACTTTTAGCTCGTCCTGCTGTTTCAAGAATGTATTTAGGTGGTCTGTAACATAATAGGGTTCTACACACTGTAGTTAAGTATATATAAGAAATCTTGTCCCCTACAGGTGAGGCAAGAGTACACATTATATGGTACTTTGGACAATGATTTCACAGTATCCTTCAAATACAGATATATTCATTTCTGTTGACTAGGCATTTAAGTACTAGAAGCTAATAGTGAGACAAGACTTGCAGTATCATTTAAGGTGATGCTTATTTCAACTCACTTTGAAAAACAGAACCGTTTTTAATGACTTTAATCAGTGTTCCAAGCAGAGGATGCTCTGGTTATGGTCGTGGATTAGTTCATGACCTTCATAAGAACACTTTCATCTGTATAACCCTTTGAGAAAGAAGCAAACAGAAAAGTACTACGAACATTATGTCCATTTTCTGAAAAGCAAAATATACCTGAATTAAAAAATATTTGATGATATGAAAATAAAATATGCATACAAATAATGCTAGGTAGATCAACTGTTCAGCTAGGGACTGATGTAATTGTTTACTTATTTTCCTAAAATGTGTCCATTTATAAAGAAACCAGTGTCTGGTGTGTTATATCTAAACTCTGTATGAACACAAGCTTAAACTACTATTTGTAACTGGATTGGGATATAGGTTAGCAGTGGACTGATTGGCTATATATGTGACACTGAGTTCACTCTCCAGGACCACACATGTATGACATGTGAGGAAACATTGATATGTCCCTTTATTCCCACTGTTTGGTCAAGATTTCATGACACTGTCATTGCATGCATTTGGTTGCAATATGTAAAATACCCTCAGACATTTTGGGAGAGCCAGCGTACACCTTGACACAACACATACACTTCACATCAACACTATGTAGCCACTTATGTAGGTCTTTCAACATCTCAAATCTTTGTATGTAATAATGATGAAAAATGAGAAAAGTCAAGCTGTGAGGGGTAAGAATGAGTCATTTAGCAGAAAGGAAGAAGACAATGTCCTTTGAGCACTAAGCATGCAGATAATGTTATTGACACTGTCTATGAAGAAGATGTGAGGTGCTAAAAACATCGTTCTTGTTGCTTGGAATCATTACCTACCTGTCATCCTCTACTCCTAGGTTTCATGTGGAATGGGATTCCTAATAGGGTGAAGTCAGTATCTGGAACACTTGGGAAGTTGCATCAGCAAGATTGGTCTTACAAATGATAGAGCCATGAATTACATGGAAGCAATATTAGAAAAAATGGGTAATGCTGTTGTGACACTTGAATTAGCTACCCTGGAATTCTCTCATACTGCCCATGTACATCTGAAAACAAAGGGTAGATACCAGCCTGTCTTAAATCCCTGAGAAAAGTCCCTCATACAACGCTTTAAGGTTTTTACCTTTGAACACTGCGGGTGAGCTGATCCATTCGGAAGTTAATAGTATCACAAATATTCTTCTCAATCACTGGAAATCTTGAGCAGAGAGGGAATCACCACAATCAGGAAAGAACCTTGAAATAAAGAAGTACTTTTAGACAGATATTTATGCTCAGAACCACACCTTCCTAACTTGTGGGCTCTCACAAACTGCATTTCCAGCCCATGCTTTGATTAGTTGGAACTTGATTAAACACTTCATTGGTGTTATCCCACTTGATATTAATCAACCTTCAGTGATTCCCACAGAAAGATTATTCTCGTTGTACTATGAGGGACACAGCAACAAGAGATTAATTCTAACGGTTGATGTCTGGAAGCTACACAGATATATGGGCAGTTAAGCATCCAGAATGAACCCTCGTAGACACACACACAGTGATTTCTGATGCTGATGATAGTCATCAGTATTTAGTCACAGGGAAATGATGTCCTTAAGTAGCCTTATTCTATGTTAGTGGCCTTCTTTATCTTTCTGACTTTTAGGACAATGAAGTCGAATCATAAATAATACATGGATAATATAAATTTCATACCTCTTTATCCCTCTAGGATCTCCAATTTGAGTGTCCGCCAAACATAAGGGAAATAAGTAACTGTACACATTCTTATGTTTCCATGACAACAGGACCTAGGTGATGGATCCTGAGCAAGGAAAGGGTTCCAATGAGCAATCCTGTAAAGGCCAGTGGCTAAACACACCTCTGATGTGGCAAAAGGTCTTTAAAATTAGTTTACCAGTAAGTGATGCATCAAATTGTCACTACAACTTATTTATACTTCAAAAAGTTGTAAAAAAAAAAAAAAGAAGAATGGGAAAACACAGTAGAAGTCAAGAAATATTCCACTATAAAAGCAAATTCTCCTTCTTTATTGGAGATTTGGTGCTACATGGCCTTCCATTTGTCTCTTATACACAGACATAGATTAGATATTGACAATCTGCAAATGCTGAGCTCCTGAGAGATCTTGTTTCCTTATGAAGAATCTACCTTATCCTTTCATAATTTTACTGGGAATGTGATTCCCACCCAATCATGCAGAGAACTCTTTATATAGAGCATCTGTCTTCAAAATTTGAACTTGTCATATACCCTTAGCTCAAAGTAAAACTGAGTCAAGTAGAAGAATAGCCATAGAGGAGCCTGAAGTGAAGCTAAGAAGTTCATTTTGAGTGTCTTTCTTTGTATGTCCTATTTTATTTTTGGCATTGGTCTAGGCAAAACAGGACTAAGGAACCAGAGGAACTGGGTGTCTGGGTCTTAGTTCCTCTACAGCCTCTGGTTGAAGATGTCTAATGTGTTCTGATAGAAATGTGACTTAAATACACTTTCCTCATAAGCATAGTACTTCAGATACAACCCCCAGTTGTATGGTGTTATCATATAGAAGCCCTTCCTCATTGCTTACATCTGCATGGTAAAGCTAATGAAATGTGGCTATCTGAGTCCTCAATATCTCCACCTGCCTAAGAACATTTCATTACTAAGCTCTCTGTTAAGCTGTGAGGGAAGTAAATCAACTTCAAGGAAATGCTCAAGGGATCCTCTTTTTCTGACAAAGACCCATGCTGGAAAGCTGAGGTCTGTTTAGAGGACAGGGAGTTTCCTTAAAATATTCTCAGTCTTTACAAAACTCCAACAAGAGCAGCATTACTTGGTCTACCAGGCAAACCACAAAGCTAGAAGGCAAAAGGACTGAGTAATAATGTAGTAAAAATCCCAGAACACTTTGATCCATGAGCAATATTGTTTGTAATATAAATTTAAGGAGCCAGTAGGCTATATATCAGTGTTGGGAGATGTTTCCAAGTTCTACACTCTCCAAGGCTTCTAGATGTCTTTGGTCATGAGAAGGACATTGCCTGATTCCCCTTTTGCTTCTTTCTTTTGATCTCAGTCACACCCTTCTGTATTTTGGAACTCAGAGATTAAACAGTATATGGTGTTTCTGAGCTATACATGTGTTACATTGCCATCTGTGACATTAATTCTTTTTTGAAGCCTTTAGAAACTGCTGTAGTAATCTGCAGTATTGTGTGAGACAGGACTTGGGAACATGCTTCGTATGTGCCCCTCTGCACCTTGGGGATGCTTGTGTGATTCTTTCTTTCAGATGAAAGAGTTGATGTTTGGAGAATGTCCTAATATGTTGTGGAAGGACATGAAGTTTCCTCCCTTTTGTGCTGGCTATGTACATACATGACTGGATTGTGAATCAATCTGGGGGTTTTGAAGACTTCACAATTGCCCTGGGAGGTACTTAGAGCACATCCGAAGTGTGGGACAGGCAAGTACTCAATAATGTTAGAAGGCCTACCTCTCAAATGAATGCTTGGCCATGGTTACAACAGTTTATACGTAGATTATATGTGCTTATGTTCCCTAGAGAGGGAAATATTGGAAACTGCTTTTTGAGCTGTGTAGGTAATGGCCATATTTGGATGATGCTCAAAGGCCCAGGTTGCATACTTAGCACCAAATCTTTACCAAGAGAGAGTACATATTGATCTTCCTGGCAAACCTGTATTTCCCAAATGGAAATAGGAAGTATTTCCTTGTGTTTTGAGTGTCTAACAATGTCTTATTATCTTCCATGATCGCCAACCAGCTTGATACATAAGAGAAAAGAAAACATTTATTCTCACATACATAGATTCATTCCCACTTGATTCACAATTACTACATACTGGGAACAATGCATTTTCGAGTACCATATAGTTATCAGATGAGAGAACATACATGTAACTATCTTTTTAAAGTCGAAGAAAGGGAAAGACATCCCATGTCCTCCAATAAGGAAAGTCATTATTAAAAATATGTATGCAATCCAAAGGTTAACCACTTAAGTCCCTGTGCAAGCTCTGTCCTTCATTATCAATAATGTGGGGCTGGCCTAGAGCTAAGAGGGTGTTGAAGTGTGCTTTGAGCCCTGGATTTCTCTCCCTGAGAGTGGTATGCATTCGGCTTCTCCTCCTTTCTTACTCTGACAGACCCCAGCTAGCACCAACACGTTGCAAAACTCCTGCAATGTTGCCATATCTTATGACAAACAGCACCTCTTAAAATCTTCCTTTCCAAGGTATATGGCCTGGTTAATGCTTATGAACCACTGCAGTTGGTGGACACTTGACTGGGCTTCCCTTCTCTCTATATGACCCTATACGTTCTATTGCCTGGCCCCTATGAAACTTCTGTTTATGCAAAGGAGACTTCCTCAAGACAGCCCCAGCCAACAAGACATGACTGCCCATGAATGTTTGTGAGCCTCCGCCTTTAAATAGATGTCTCCAAGAGACACTTCTCCAGCCAAAAATTTATCACCACGTAAGTTATTTCCCATTCCCTCATATATACATATATACATATATACATATATACATATATACATATATACATATATACATATATACATATATACATATATACACATATACACATATACACATATACATATATACATATATACATATATACATATATACATATATACATATATACATATATACATATATACATATATACATATATACATATATACATATATACATATATACATATATACATATATACATATATACATATATACATACACAGACACACACACACACATATATATATATATATATATGTATATAAACGATAGATAGATACATAGATAGATCCCCTTTGCTTCAGTAAACTGAGCTGTTAACTGATACTACATCCTGAGAAGTCAATCTCTCATGACACTCAAGCCTCAGTTCAAGACCTCCTCAGATCCTGGATAGTTCCTGGGTAAACTCTCCTTGAAGCTAGCACTGCAGCTTGGCTATCCTGGGGAGAGGACCTAGAAGCAGGAAACCATAATATTATACTTGAGAAATAGAATTGGGAAACTCATGAGTGCCCAGCCTTAGGAAGGACCCAGTAAGACCCAGTCTCAAAGAACAATAAGGACAACAATACATTAGCACATGTATTAGAGAACTAGGGTTATCTGGTATATCTGAATTTTCTGGATATATATATATGATTAAGTAGAATAACTTAGATGCTATGGTGTAATTAATACCACAGCTGGGGGTTTGAATAGAAATTCCATGAATTCAGAAGTTGCTCAGTTCATGGGGTAGCCATCTCACCTGGTCTTCAAAGGATACCAAAATTCTGAAGAAGCAGTCTCTCATGTCAGTGAAGGAATGGACTTGCTACCAAGACAGGAATAAGCAGGCAAAGAAGAAAATCTTCCTCCTTCCATACCTTATATAGGCTTCCAGGAGAAGTTGTGGTCAGATTAAAGGTTTGTGCCTCTCCACCTGAAATTTCTCAAGTAGAAGTCAATATTTACCCACTACAAACCAACTTCTCTCCAATAAAAATATCTCTCAGCCTGGAGGTTGAGTCACATGCCTGTAATCCAATCTCTCACAAGGCAGAGGCAGGTGGGTCTCTGTGCAGTTGAGGCCAGCCTGGTCTACAGAGTGAGTTCAAGGACAGCACGAATTACAGTAGAGAAACCCTGTCTTACAAAAGCAAACAAAAAAATCTATCATTGAATTATAGTTCATTTTGGATTGAGACAAATTGACAACCAAGAATAGCCATCACAGCATGGATCCTAATCAGAAATTTGTTATTTATTCCCAATCAGGATAATGAACAAGTAACTATAAAGTGCTTAATGCAAAGTATGTATGAACAAATACAAAGATCCCAAGATTAGGGAATGAAGAAGATATGAAGAACAAACCTACTATGTTATTGCAATGTTGAGTCTTCATTTTGTCACTTGTATCCAATGCCTTGTGCTTTCAAGCCAAAGTTATTCCACTGTGTACCATGCTACAGGAGATCCTGTTGACTCCTGGATGTCCAGGCACATAGGGAATGCAGGAAGACTTGAGGACTGGAGAGTTCCAGGTTCCTGTGGAATGACCAGATACCCATGGGTACCTGTGGGATCCTGGATGCCTGCATGATATCTGGGTATCAAAGGGCTGGCTGAGAGCCTGGATGATGACTGAATGACTGCAGGATACTCTGGTGCCTGTGAGAGTCCCTGGTGCCTATGGAATATCTGCGTGCCTATGGAATGTCCAGGTGCTTGCAGGAGGCCCTTGACTTTATGGTAAATTCTGGTGCCTATTGGATATATGGCACCTGCAGGATGACCAAGGATCCCATGGGATGTCTAGCTGTCTAAGGAAGGTCCTGATACCTATTGGATATCTGGGTGCCTGCATAATGTCTGGGTGCCTGGGAGATGATGCCTGTGTGGTGTCCGTGTGTCTGTGAGAAGTCTGGGTACCTGTAAAATGACTGAGTATGTTGCAGAAGTTTATTTTTAGTTGTCTTGAACAGAATTATTTTGTGTCCTGTTGGGTGAAGGGCTGCATAGGCCTCGGAATTTTGTATTGTCTGAGAGTGTTGGATTAATGTGGGGGATGTTTGATTGCTCATGGCTTGCATGTGCTATCAGTAGAACACCTGAGGAGTTATGAACCATTAAAAATGCCTGAGGTCAGAAGCTCTGGATTCCACTGTCCAGCATGGCAATTTCTCTGACAATGGTTCCCTCTGCTGAGGTCTGGCAGAGTTTACAAGTATGAAAATTTCTTCCTTGTCTTCCTTGCTGTCTTCCAGCAGCCTAATTACTGTAAATGGCATACCAGCATAGGGCATGACTTCATGACAGCTAATCCAAGATGGAGACAAGAAAGAAGAGAGAGAAACTCCAGACATCACAGAGTCCGGTAATGTATGATCCAGGAAGCTACCAGTAGATAGAGATTAAGGTATTAGTTGGAGGCTTCTGAAGGAAGAGTAGAGAAATGAAATAAGTCTCTCTGATGATAAAACAATGGACAATTAATAAAAAAATGAGGAATAAAGCTCCAAGGTGAAAGCCACAGAACCTTAGAAAAAGACATTTTCAAGGTTAAAAACAAATCAAATGAACGAGCAAAAAAGGCAAGCTTTTGACTGCTTTTCCTGATCATGGAGCTGACTCTCTCTCCTGTCCCTGGAAGCACAGGTAATGGAAACCAGAGTGTATTGTCTATAAACTGAATCACACTCTTTGTGTCCATAGGATCAAGGACATTTCAGCCTTTATTTTTCTTTTCAAATATATTGTTCTCACATATAATACATTCCAATACCCTTCCTAACCTCCCCCACTCTTCCCAGCTCCCCGATGTCCCCTATCCCCTAGATCTAACCGCACATCCTGCTACCCGGACCCCTGCCTCTCCGAAACAACGAGCATTCCTCCAAGGTTTACGGTTCAGACATAGCACAAAAAGATGGAACAGGGTGAGAAACAATTCCCTACTTCAGGGTTGAACTAGGCAACCCACTAGGGGGAGAAGGTTCTCAAAGACAGGCAAGAGGTCCAGAGACACACATCCCTACTCCAGTCTGTACGAGTCCTACCAAAGTTCCAAGTGAGGCAAACTCAAGACATATTTGGGGGATTCAGCAGGTCCCATGTATGCTGTTTCAGGCTCTGTGAGCACCTAAGAGTGCTGGTCAGTTGACTCCATGGGGATTGACCACCTGGTGTCCTTGACAGACACCCCTGGTCCCAGCGATCCCTCTTCCACCTCTTCCATGAGGTTCTCTGATCTGTGCATTTTGTTTAGCACTGGGCCTCTGCTTCTGCTCCCATCAGCTGCTGTAGGGAGCCTCTCAGTTGAGGACTGGACTAGGCACTGATTTATGAGTAGAGCAGGAAAGCTTTAGAAGTCGTCACCTGGCCTGGCCTGCGGTAGCGGGCATGGGTTTCCCCCTTTAGCATGGGGTTCTGCCCTTCCATTTTCCCAGCAGATCTTGTAAGGAAGATAGGTCACAGTTCGAAGTTTTTGAGGCTGGAATTGTGCCCCAGTCCCACCACTGGAAAGCCTTGCCTGGTTGCAGGAGATAGCTTGTTTAGGCTCCCTCCCCCTTATTTCGAGAGGTCTTCTCTATGGTCTCTTTTGTTGATTCCAGTGAGTTTCTACTGCCCTAGGTCTCCCACTTCTCCCCTACATGTCCTCCAGCTTTTGTCACCTCTCCACAGATTCTCTCTCTCCATCCATCTCACCTTCCTCGTCCCTTCTCTTCCCATTCCCATCCTTCTTGTCCCACCTGCATCATCTGTGGTAATTCAGCCAACCTTGGAATGAGGGCTTTAGTTTTATTTTCTGTGATTTGAGTTCCTTGGCTTCTGGAGAGAAGACTCTCTTCTTGGGCACACTAAGAAGCCTTCAACTTGTTCATGAATGGCTGGAGTTGGTCAGTTTATCATTGAGTTTATTCTTAGGGTGACCGTATTCATCCTAGAGCCTTCCATCCCAGCTGATATTTAGGAGCTTGATCTCTACTCTATCACTCTCCTCAGCCTTCTGCTCTTCTCCTTCCCATCAGAACGGCACATTAAGCCTTAATGTCTTGAAGGGCATTTCGGACCCAGCACAAATACTTCTATACTCCTGCCAAACAACAGTCAAAAGTCTAATGATGTGCATGCCAGGTTTATCAAAGTAAGAGTCCTGCCTTACAAGACCAATTCCCTGTCCTACTCAGTTGCCTCATCACTATGGCAACTACCAGAAATGCACAAACAGAAAAGGAGGGGTTGACTTTGGTTCACACTTTGAGGGGCCAGTTGCTGTAGAGTTGGAATGTTGTCAGAAGCCTGAAGGTCTGGTCGTCCTGTGCCTGTACTGGGGAAACAGTGAGTGAAGAAAGCTGGGGCTGAGCTGGGACTCTCTTTTTAGGCAATGTGAGGCCACAGCCCAGTGAATGATGCCACCCACGTTTAGAGTGGATATACCCTGCCACCTCAATTGCCCCTATCCAAATAATCTCTTACTAACATGCTCACAGTCCTGCTTTGTCTATGTTTCTAGATTCTAACTCCAATGTGCACAAAATCACAATAATTCCGGACATTGGATTTGTGTCCGTCCTCAGCTCGGAACAAGCATAAGAAGTTTGCAATTATGATTCATGCCGGTCAGCTGAAGAAGGAAACAAAAGAATCAGGGGGCATGAGACAGTGTCTGGCACCTGGAATCCTAACTCTCTTCCTTATGACAGGACACCTAACACAACATCAAGCACAATACTGTTTAGCCTGAACTAGCCTCTGTGAACTCCTTTTTGGTTCTATAACCATCCAAGTGATATTTGCAGAGGACTTTTCTAAGACAGAGAAGAAGAAAACATATTATAATAATATATCTTCAGGGAACCTGATGGAAAGCTGCAACCTAAAGGCTTTCAAATGAGCTTTGAAAACACAAGGTTAAGTAGGCATCTTTGAACCAGGGCCTGTAGAGGAATAGACAATGATGACTCTCCTGGGTTTTTACTTGGTGTTGCTCAGTATAATGGTAGAAATAAAACAGATATCTCTAGACATACAGCCCTTATCAATTTTATGGTTTTCCTTTTATGTCATCCTTTTATCGCTCTGCATCATTTTAACTTTGTTCTAAGGACATTAGAGGATCTCAAATTTTCACCAAAGAAGAGAGATGGTACATATTTACAGTGCTGTGTATAATCAGGAGACAGTCTCTGTGGAACTGTCCTGGAGCTAAGGTGAAGAAAACGGAGTGCCTAGAACCCCAGGACACTTATTCTGCAAGTGGCAGGAGGCCCCTCCCACCCCTGAACTCTGACTGGCCACAAGCTATGCTGTCTGTCCTAGCAGCAAGGCACTGCCCATTTAAAGGTATACGAATGCAACCTGGCAGAGTAGCTTATCTGGAGTTGTATCAATTGTACCTACATAAGAATTTAGGGTCTTTCCCTCTGATCCTGTAATACACTGAGGTCCAAACTCTCAATATGGCAGTGGGAAGGCCTGTCCTAACCAATGAGCTTCCAATAACATCGCTGGATAACAAAGACCATCCCTGTGGATGTATATGTACCCGGTCCTCCCAATATAGTTGAGTTAAACCCCTCTGCTGTGCTCCCAGAAATTCTTTATGTTTCTCTTCAGTCCTCTGATCTGAGACCCACCCGGATGCATAGATCCAGGCTAAGAGTTTTCCTTCCCTGAAGTTAAGCTAGCATAGTCACCTACCAGGAAAAAGAAGCAGGACCCTAGGGAAAAATCAACAACTCACATGAAGTACAAGTAAAATACAGGAGGGTAAATGGCGTATTGGTTGCAATGAAAGCAAGAACTTTCGTGGTATCAGTAATTGCAAACTGTCAATATCTATATCCAATACGTGTCTGTGTCTAGGGGAATAATGGAAGGCCATATGGTCCCAAGTCTCCACTAACAATGGTAATTTAACTTTATACTGTAAAATCTTACTTTACTTGTACTGAGGAATTCTATAAACTGTTTTCTGTTTTTTTTTTTTTCTCATTTTTTATTGAGGACTGTTATAGGATTTTCTAAGGATCAGAACTTATAGAACAAATATTTCTCTCTCTCATTCTCTCTCTCTCTCTCTCTCTCTCTCTCTATCTAAATTTCTATCCATCTATCTGTCTGTCATGTATCTATCTATGTGTCTATCTATTTATCTATCTAGAGAGAAGAGAAATTTATTTGAAGTTCTTATAAGTTGTGGTCCATCCTGTCCAACAAAAGCTGTTTATTAACAAAAGCCAATGAATCCAGGAAGTGTTCAGCCCATTAGCCTGGATTTCTCAACTGGCCTTCATTATTTGCCTGGCTCCCAAAGGAGGGGGCTCATATGACAGTGAAGCTGTGGTCTTGATCATGAGAGCATGAGTAAGCAAAGAGAGAGCAAGCTTTTTTCCTCTCTGTCCTTTATATCAGCTTCCAGCAGAAGGTGTGGTCCAGATTTAAAGGTGGACATTTCCACATCAAAAGATCTGTATTAACACATATCCTCCCAACACAAAGACCCAGATTAGAAGTGGGTCTTTGCACTTGAATGATTTAATTGTGAAAAAAGCCAACAGAGTTGTGTCCAGTCATTTGGGCTTTAGTTAATTCTAGATGTAGTTCAGTTGACAACTCAGATCAGCCATTACAATTCCACCTTTTAAAAAGTTTTCACTCAATCATATATCCTAAGTCATGCTTACTTTCCAAATTAAAAAAAAAACTGGTCATTCATAGTTAAACCTAACAGGATATATGATTATATATGATATGTTTCTATACAATCATAAATGCATTATACATTTACAATAGGTGGTAATGTCCCTGAAAGGGCATTCTTTTAGTATATCAACCTTAAATATGGCAACCCCAGCTAGTCTCTAAAATGATGTCATAACATGGTAATGAATTGGAGGAAAGGAAACACAAATAACCGCCCAAACACGGACTTAGCAAAAAAATGACAGAAAGTCAATTATAATATTTGTTTGTTCAACTCGTCAGCTGGCATGACTAGTATTCATAACCAGCTCACTTTACTATCCATTCTCTATTTCCTCTTCCCTCAGCACACACCATAAAACGTCTTCAATCTTCCTATGAGTGTAACCCATACATTCATTCCTGAAGGGTCCCTGTCATTTGCCTTCCTACACAAAGTAGATTGATGTAGTTTCCCATTGTAAGAGACACCATAAAGGATCTCCTGCACTTCAGACCTATTCTCCATTGATAGAAAAGTAATCCAAATTCCCATTGGTACTCTGGATCAATCACTTTTCCTAACCACTGTTATTCCTTTATTAGCCTGTTGGATTAAGGGTATCAGAAGCCCACAGTGGCCAGGGAGAGACTGAGCTTCCAGCTCAATGAAATATCGTTGTATCTCCTGGCAGTGGTGTTCCCCAATCTGGAACCAAATCCTCTATGGTAGCAGAACTTACAGTTGAGGGAACAGGAAGCCAAAATTTTCCTAGTTAGTCACTGGTAGTGATAGTGAGTAAACTATTATCTTTTCATCCCTGATTGCTGGACCAGTGGATCTTGGCTATGGGAGAAACCATGCGATAAATTAGATGCTGGTTTTAAGCAGATACTGCCTTCTAGATAATCCTTTGAAATCCCACAGGCTCCTGCCACCTAATTCATATTTAAGTTTGTCAAAAGTTCCCTATATGTTCCTATCAGACAATTTGCTTCAGTATGGTGGATAACATGATAATAAGAGTGAATTCCATGCTCATGGGGCCAGGGTATCACTGCTCTGGTTGTGAAATGATTTTCTTGGTGAGAAGCAGTACAGCATGGAATATCATGATGGGGGATAAGGCATTTTGTATATCCATGCATGGTGTTTTTGGCAGAAACACTGCATAAACGTAAGGCAAGCCATAACCAGAAAGATTATCAACTCCAGTGAGGACAAAGTAACGTTGTTTCCCCAGAGGAAGTATTTCAATGTACTCAACCTGATACCAGGTTGATGGCTGGTTACCCCTGGGGAATGGTGCCATCTGGTGTTCAGCATTGGTCTCCACTGTTGGTAGAGACGTGACACTCACCAATGTAAGCAGATCAGCCTTCCTGAGTGGGAATCCAAGATGGTGATCCCATACATAACCCCCATCTATGCAACCATGACCACTTTGTTCATGGACCCATTGGAAATGACAGGGATGGCCAGGAAAAGAGGCTGACTGTCCATGGAACATGTCACCCGATCTACTTGAGTTCTGCTCTACTCCTTAGCATTTACACAGGACAAAAGTATTTTCTTGATATTGCCCACTTGATGAAATCTATCTACATAGTTCTAATCCATATGTCTTTCGCACCAATTTACCAATCCTGCTTTCTTCAAAACTCTTACCATCCAGTCAATCCAATGTCTTCAGCCCATGATTCATTGAACAACTGCACAGCTGACAATTTCTCCTTCGAAGCTAATTGTATGATTATGCCAGTGCCTAAAGTTCTGACCATTGTGCAGATTTCCCTTCATGAGTATCCTTTAGGATTGTCTCAGAAAGGGGATGTAATGATGCAGTTTTCCATGTCCAGGCAGTACCTGCATATCTTGCAGAACCATCCATAAACCAGGATCTTCCAAAGTCATGCAGTCATAGGAAACCTGCCATGAGGTTATACGTGCATGCTTTGCAGCAGAAAACTTTGCAACATGATTAGCAATCATTGGCATTTAGTCACCTTCCTCATGCTACTTGCTTGTGTCTTTATGATGTGATCAATCACTATCATGTTTATACCACTTCAATTTGATAATGGATTGCCGCTGTGCACATCCTACACTATGACTTGGTGGGTCAGATAACACCCAGCTCATGATGGGCAGCTCAAGACATATGGTAACCTGATGACCCATTGACATTGTCAAGGTTAAATTCCTTCTGAGGCCCAATAGTAGACCAAGAGCTGTCATTCAATGGGATAATTGTTGTCTTCAGAAGGATTGTAGAGCCTTCCTCAAAATCCCATAGGTCTTTTTTGTGAATCACCTATGGGATCCCTATCATACACTGGCATCTCAAATATCACTAGGTTTGCCTGATCATATGGTCCAAGGGGTAGAGCAACCTACACAGCAGTCTGGACCTGTTGAAGAGCCTTCTGTTCCAAGACCCACACAAAGCTTAGCATCTTTTCAGGTACTTAGTGTATGGGACAATTAAACATTCACACATGAGAAATATGCTTTTGCAAGAATTCAAACTGAGCCACTAAAGCCTGTACTTTTTACTTGGTCTTGGTAGAGTCTAGGAGCAAAATAACTAATCTTTCATATCTGCATGTCCTTCATCAATGGACTCTGAAGAAGTACATTGAACTATTCAATGAAGATCTTGAATCTTATTTCAGTTTTGAAATAATCCTTTTTATTAACAATTTGAGTTTCATGCAATGTATATAGATAACACCCTCTTCCCCTTCCTCTCTGTTCCACACTCCCATCCATGTGCCATCAACAAAGAAAAAGTAAAAGAAAACTAAGCCAAGCTTGTGTGATGGAAGCACAGATAACAGGCTTAAATATGGTCTTTGGAGTCAGAAGGCTGCTCTGATTGTGGGCATTACCCTGGCTCATATGAGCCCAAGACGAAGCACGAGAAAAGTTTGACCTGAAGTTAAGCCTCACCATGCAAACCCAGGCACCAAGAAGGCTCCCTGGTACGCTGCTAGCACCAGGGCATCCCACAAGCTCCCCAACGTCCCACAAGCACCTGGTCATCTGGCAGGCACCAGCTCTTCCCACAGTCATCAGGGAGCAAACATCAGTGCCTCCTACAGGACCCAGGCATTCCAGAAATGTCCTGCATATTCCACAAGCACCCAGTTGACAAGTAGACACTCAGATATAACACAAGCACCCATATCCTACTCAGTTGCTGCCCACAGTGATTCATTTGCCCTTCAGAGCACAATGGAAATGCCTGGGCTTTTCAGATATTTATATCATGGGAAGTCTTCAGGGGCAGAAAGCATCCTAAGTGCACAGTTGGACTTCCTGCCTCCAAGAAAACAGAACTGTCAGCTGTGCCATAGGTACAACGTGTGGCTCTGCTCTCCATACACATTAGGGCTAACTATCTCCAACCTGATACATGCTTATATTCCTATGAGGTGTTTTTCAGTTTAACTACAAACCTCTCACCTCATTCTTGTTTTTTTTTTAGTGTTCTGCTTTACACATTTTCATCTCCCCCATACTTTGTCTGCCCTAGGGTGTTGGCCCTGTCTGAACACATCATCCAGGCATGGAGAGTTTATGAAGAGAAGACATGTAAAGAAGGGAATGCATTTGAAAGGTACAGGAAGAAATAAGCTTCTGACACAAATTGAAAAATCAAAGTTGTATTTTATCAAAATGAGCAGATAACTACAAGATACATTGTGGGTGTAGGAAATCTGGCCAAAGAGTCTCCTGGCCCATTCTGCAAATGCAAGAGTTCTCATTTCAGGCCTATTGATCAGCCTGTTTGCCAGAACAGGCCTTCAGCTTACTCTGTAGATTCAGTGACATGATCTCAAACAGGAACATGAGCACAGCAAAAAGTGACAGGGTGGATGTCAGGATCCCTATTGGGAACACATGAGTGCTGTGCTTCTTTATGAGGGATGCTCTCTTTACAGGAAAGGTGGATGGAAAGTCAAGAGTGGTTTTGCCGTAAAGATCTACCACATGGTTCCAGGTCACAGAAACAGCTGTGCAGAGGCTACTGAGAACCAGAATGAAGACAGAGATCTTGTAGCACAGCATATGGAACTCAGGACCTGTGACTTTGATAATGTTGGCATCCATGGCCGCTGAGCTTAAGACCACCACAATAGGTTTGATAAGCATTGCAAATAATATCAGGTTCTGTGCACATTGAAGTTCAGGTGAAATGGACCAGGCCGAGTCGATAGGACTATAAACCAGAATACTTGTCACAGTCCCAGAGATGTTAAACTCCTGATGGTAACATGCTTTCCAGAGTCCGATGTACACAAGCCGAACAGCCTTATCTTCGAACTCCCAGAGGCGCCAGTATTGGCTGATTGCAAGCACTACCCCAAACGCTGCAGAGAAGAGGCTGCAAAGGAACCCAATCAGTGTGAAGATGCTCTCCTTTGCCTGGGCAAATCTAAAGATGAGATTGAACCAGTATGGAGTTAAGTCAGGAACACAAGGGAAGGTGAGAAACACAGTGAGTCACGGTTTATAGTGTACTAAGTGCCCTTAAATTGTGCTTTTGTCTCGAGGCTGTTTTTAAATGTTCTGCATACATAATAAGGTTCTACACACTGTAGTTAAGTATGTATAAGAAATCATAACATCTACACGTGTGGCAAGAGTACACATTATAAGATATTTTTGCAATGATTTCAGAGTATCCTTCAAATACAGATATGTTCATTTCTGTTGACTAGGAATTTCAGAACTTGAAGTTAATAGTGAGACAAGAGTGGCAGTATCATGTAAGGTGATGCTTACTTCATCTCACTTTGCAAAACAGAACTATTTTCAGTGACGTTAATCAATGCTCTAAGGAAAGGATGCTCAGCTTATGGCCGTGTATTATTACATAATCTTTATAAGAACACTTTTAAAGTGTATAAACTTCAGGAAAATGAAGCAAACAGAGAAGTACTACAGATGGTATGTCCATTTTAGCAAAAGGAAAATATACCTGAATTAAAAAATATTTGGTGATATGGACATAAAATATGCACACAAACAATGCTAGGTAGATCAACTGTTGGGATAGGGACTGACATAATTGTTTACATATTTTCCTAAAACGTGTACATTTCTAAAGAAACCTGTGTCTGGTATATTATAACTAAAGTCTGCATGACCACAAGCTTAAACTACTATTTGTACCTGGATTGGGATGTAGCTTGGTATTGGATTGATTGTCTATATATGAGACACTGAGTTCACTCTCGAGTACCACACATGTAGGATACGTGAGGAAACATTGATATGTCCCTTTATTCCCACTATTTGGTCAAGATTTTATGACGATGTCATTGCATACATTTGAGTGCAATATGTAAAATATCCTCAGACATTTTGGGAGAGCCAGTGAACACGTTGACACAAAACATACACTTCACATCAACACTATGCAGCAACTTATGTAGGTCTTTTAGCATCTCATATCTTTGGATGTAATAATGATCAAAAATAAGAAATCAAGCCATGAGGGGTAACAATGAGTCATTTAGCAGGAAGGGGGAAGACAAGGACTTTTGAGCACGAAGCATGTGGATAATGTTTTTGACACTGTCTATGAAGAAATTTTGAGGTGTTTAAGACATGGATCTCGTTGCTTGGGGGCGTTTCCTACCAGCCACCCTCTAATCCTAGGCTTTATGTGGAATTGGATTCCTAATTGGGTGAAGTCAGTATCTGGAACACTTGGGAAGTTGCTTCAGCAAGATGGGTCTTACAAATGATAGAGCCATGGGTTAAGTGGATGCAAAACTGGAGGAAATGGAAAAAGCTGTTGTGTTACATGAACGAGCTACCCTGGGATTCTCTGATAATTCCCATGCATATGTGAAACCTCAGGGTAGATGCCAGCCCATTCTAAAATCCCTCATACAAATCTTTAAGGTTTTTACCTATTAGCACTGTGGGTCAGCTGATCCATTTGGGAGATACTAGTATCACAAATATTCTTCTCAGTCACTGGAAATCCTGAGCAGAGAGGGTGGCACAACAGTCAGGAAAGAGCCTTGAAATAAAGAAGTACTTTTAGACAGATATTTATGCTCAGAACCATGGCTTTCTAACTTGTGGGGTCTCACAAACTGCATTTCCAGCCCATGCTTTGATTAGTTGGAACTTGATCAAACACTCCATGGGTGTTAGCCTACTTGATATTAATCAACCTTCAATGATACCCACAAAAAGTTTATTCTTATTGTATAACTAGGGAATCAACAATGAGAGATTAATTCTGTAGTTGACATCAGGAAGCTACACAGATATTTAGGCAGTTCAGCTTCCAGAAAGAACCCTCATCGACACACACACAGGGATTTCTGATGCTGATTATAGTCATCAGGATTTAGGCACATGGGAATTATGTCCTCTAGTTGCCTAATCCTATGTTAGTGGCCTTCTTTGTATTTCTGAGTCTTAGGAAAATGAAGGAGATTCATAAATAACACATGGACAATATGAAACTCGTACCTCTTTATCTCTCTAGGGTCTCCAAATTTGAGTGTCTGCCAACCATAAGAGAAATACATATCTGTACACATTCTTATGTTTCCATGACAACAGGATCTAGGTGATGGATCTTGAGTAAGGAAAGGGTTTCAATGAGCAATCTTGTAGAGGCCAGGGTGCTAAACATACTTCTGATATGGTAAAATGTCTTTAAAAGTAGTTTCGTAGTAAGTGATGCAACAAATTGTCACTATAACTTATCAATACTTCACATAATTGTGAAAAGAATAAATAATGAAATTCCACAGTGGAATTAAAGAAATATTCCACTATAAAAGCATATTGCCCTTCTCTACTTGAGATTTGGTGCTACAATGCCTTCCATTTGTGTACTAGACACAGACACAGATTAGATATTGACAGTTTTCAAGTGCTGAGATCCTGAGACATCTAGTTTTCCTCATGTAGAATACACATTTTCCTTTCATTATTTTACTGTCAATGTGATTCCCACCCAGTAATACAGAGAACTCTTTATATATAGCATCTGTCTTCTTACTCTGGTCAAAATTTGAACTTGTTCTACACATTTAGCATGAAGTTAAAGTGAGTCAAGTAGAAGAATAGCCATAGAGGAGCCTGAAGTGAAGCTAAGAAGTTCATTTTGAGTGTATTTCTTTGTATGTCCTATTTTATTTTTGGCATCAGTCTAGGCAAAACAGGACTAAGGAACCAGAGGAACTTGGTTTCTAGGTCTTAGTTCCTCTACAGCCTCTGACTGAAGATGCCTAATGTTTCTGATCAGAATTTTGACTTAAATACACTTTCCTCATAAGCATAGTACTTCAGATACAACCCCCAGTTATATACACACATACATGGGCGGAACTGTTGTATGGTGTTATCATATAGAAGCCCTTCCTCATTGCTTACACCTGAATGGTAAAGCTAATGAAATGTGGCTATCTCAGTCCTCAACATCTCCACCTGCCTAAGAACATTTCATTACTCAGCTCTCTGTAAAGCTGTGAGGGAAGTAAATGGAACTTCAAGGAAATGCTCAAGAGATCTTTTTTTCTTCTGACAGTAACCCATGCTGGAAAGCTGAGGTCTGTTCAGAGGACAGGGAGTTTCCTTAAAATACTCTGTCTTCACAAAACTCCAACAAGTGGAGCATTATTTGATCTACCAGGCAAACCACAAAGCTAGAAGGCTAAAGGACTGAGTAATAATGTAGTAAAAATCCCAGAACACTTTGATCCATGAGCAATGTCGTTTGTAATATAAATTTAAGGGGCCAGTAGACTATATGTCACTGTTGGGGGACGTTTACAGATTTTACAGTCTCCAAGGCTTCTAGATGTCTTCGATCATAAGTACATTGCCTGATTCCCCTTTTATTTCTTTCCTTCAATCTCAGTCAGACCCTTCTTTATTGTGGAACTCAGAGATTAAACAATACATGGTGTTTCTTAGCTAAGTGTGTGCTATTTCATCTTCTATGACATTAATTCATTATTAAAGCCTTCAGAAATAGCTGGATACATCTGCAACTTTGAGTCAGACAGGACTCTAGGACATGCTTGGCATTTGCCCCTCTGTAACTTGAGGATTCATCAGATTTAACTATCAGATTAAAGAGTTGATGTTCAGGAAGACTTAACATGTTGTGGAAGGAGATGAAGTTTTCTACTTTCTGAGTTGTGCTTAGACATACATGGCTTTGGATTACAAAAAATTTGGAGGTTTTGAATACTTCACAATTGCTCTGGGAGGTACTTAGACCACACACAAAGGGTGGGACAAGCAGGCACTCAATAATGTTAGAAGGAACAGCTCTCAGATGGATTCCTGGTCATAGTTGCCTCAGTTTATATTTCCTAGAGAGAGAAATATTTAATAATGCTTTTTGAGTTGTGTTAGTAATGTGTTAGTTAGTAATACCATTCTCAAAGGCTCAAGTTTCATACTTAACACTACAACAATACTAAGAGAGTGTATATGTTGTTCCTGCTTGCCCAACTATAATTCTCAAATGGAACTAGAAAGAATCCCTTGTGTGTTGAGTGTCTAATGGCGAATTCCACTTTCCTTGATCTCCAACCAGCTTGCTACACAAGAAAAATGAAAACATGTATTGCCACATACAAAGACAAATTTACTCCCACTTGATTTACAATTACTCTATACTGGACACAGTTCATTATATAGTAATACAGTTACCAGATGAGAACTCTCATGCTGAGAGTGGAAGGCATTTGGCTCCTCCTCCTCTCTTACTCTGACAGACCCTAGCTAGCACCAACAGGTTGTAAAGCTCCTGCAATGTTGTCATATCTTATGACAAATGGCACCTGTTAAAATCCTGCCTTCCAATTATGAGGTCTGTTTAATGTTTATAATCCACTGCAGATGGTGGTCCCTGGACTTGGCTTCTACTATCCCAATATCACCCTATAAGGTCTCTTCACTGGCCCCTATGAAATCTCTGTTTATTCAAAGGAGGCTTACTCAAGACAGTCCCAGACAATAAGACATGACTGGACATATTTATTTGTGAGCCACCACCTGTAAATAGAGCTCTCTAAGTGTCACTGATCTATCCAATAACTTACCACCACATAAGGCATTTCCCCTTCCTTCTAATATATATATATATATATATATATATATATATATATATAAAATGTGTGTGTGTGTAAGAGAGAGAGTGAGAGAGAAAGGGGAGAGAGAGAGAGAGAGAGAGAGAGAGAGAGAGAGAGAGAGAGGGAGGGAGGGAGAAGATGATAGCTAGATAGATCCCCTTTGCTTCAGTAAACTGAGCAGTTCATTGACACTAATTCCTGAGAAATCTATCTCTTGTGGCACTCAAGCCTCAGTCCAAGACCTCCTCAGATCCTGAATGGTTCCTGAGTGACTTCCCTCCTTGAGGCTGTGTCAACAGCTTGGCTATCCTGGGGGGAGAGGACCAAAAAACAGGAAATCATATTAAAATACCTGAGAAATGTAATTGGGTTGTTCATGAGTGCCCAGCCTTAGGAAGGGCCCAGTAAGGCCCAGTCTCAAAGAACAACAAGGAAAACAAGACATGATTAGCACATGATTAGTCAGGGACCTCTTTTGTAGCAGAATTTATAGAATGAATATATATTGAATTTATTAGAATCCCTGATAGGCTATAGTCCATAATCCAACAAAGTTAGTCTATGAATTAAAATTCCAATAATTCAGAAGTTCATGAGGTGCGATATCTCAGCTAGTCTTCAGTAGATGCTGGAATCCCAAAGAAGTAGGCTCTAATGCTATTGAAGGAATGGATTTGCTAGCAAGTAAAGAATAAGCAGGCAAAGAACAAATGCTATAGGCTTCTAGCAGAAGTGTGGTCCAGATTAAAGGTGTGTGACTTCCCACCTGAAAGTTCTTGACTAGAACTAGGTTTTTACCCACTGAAAACCAAAGGTCCCTCCCCCTGAAAAACTTTTAGCCTGCAGGTGGTTGCACATTCCTTTAATTATAGCACTGGGGAGACAGAGGCAGGTGGATTACTATGAGGTTGAGGCCAGCCTGTTCTCTAGAGTGAGTTCCAGGACAGTAAGAGTTACAACAGAGAAACTGTGTCTCAAAAAACTAAAAAAAAACCCTCTCACTGAATTGTAGTTCATTCTAAATTAAGACAAATTGACAACCCAGAATAGCCATCACAGCATGGATCCTAATCAGAAATGTTATTTATTCCCAGTCAGGATTATGAACAATAACCATAAAGTGTCTAATGCAAAGTAGGTATGAACAAACACAAAGATCCCAAGTTTAAGGAATGAACACGCTATGAAGAACTAACCTACTATGTTATTATAAATTTGTCATTTGTAATCAATGCCTTGTGCTTTCAAGCCAGAGTTCTACCAATATGTACCCCCTACTACCTCCCCATTATGCTAAAATTAGCCTCTGGGCCTTTTGACTGGCTTAATAAATATCTAGAGCGGGAAAGAACTATTTCTGACTATCTCTTAGTGTGTTTTCATAGGAGCTTAGCCTGTGACTTTGTGCACAGTGTAGGAAAGATCTATTCTTTATGTGAATGACACCTTGTAATAGACTGGAATTCTGATAACACAAAAGGGCATGGCAGCACACAATAAGACTTTAGACAGTGATTCTTTCAGTTGAGGGGATTTTCTAAAAATCTGTCACTAAGAAAACTGTGTGTGTGTGTGTGTGTGCAGGTGAGAATATATGAGGAGTAATCACAGAATGAGCAGCTGTAAAGGAATAGCTATGGTCCACATTCCAGAGACCTACATTCAGAAGCTTTTATGGTCTGGATGGTATGTAGACACACCTTCAATCCCTATATTCAGAAAGCAGTAGTAGTAAACATCTTTAATCCCAGTATTCAGATAGCAGTGGTTGTCTATACCATAATCCCTAGTAAAAACCATGTAGAAGGAGACTCAGGAAGTAGAACTAAGAAGGAGTCAGTGTCACACAGGAAATGACATCTGAGATGAGTCAGAGTAAAGGACAGGTAAAGTGACAAATCAGAGGAAGAATTAGCAAAGTGAGCCAGAGTAAGGGCATGCCCTACTCTAATGAGATTAGGGCAGGCTATCAGCTCAGAGTTGGAGTCAGTAAGAAGTGGAGTTACCATCAGTCAGTTAAAGGGTGGGCTACAAAGGGAGTTACAGAGTCGGTTAGAGTCAGTTACAGAAGGGTCAGTTAGAGTCAGTTGCAAAGGCAGTTTGAAGAAGGCAGTATGAGGCAAGCAATCTGAAGCAGGCAGGCTAGGGGAGAAGCACAAAGACAAAGCAGAGCTTAGCAGAAGTCAGAACAACAAGTAAATTGAATTGAACCAGAGGAGTCAGAATTAGGAGGGAGCTAGTTGGAGTGACTCAGTCAGCAGAAAGCCTCAGAGATTTAAACATTTTAGGTTGTACAGAAGCAGAAAATATCCAGGCTCCAGGACTAGGACCAGTGATTTTGTTAGACAAAAGAATACACAGTTTTGAACCTGAATCGACGTCTATAGCAGGCAATCACTATCTAGCTCTACCACATCTGAAATGTCTAAAAGGAAAAATCTTATAAGGTCTAGAGTATTTGATCTTCTTGTAATTTGAGTCTTTAAGACATATAAATGTAAATAGTGTGGGTGAATACAGTGAGGCCTAATTTTTCTCAGGTAGTAATTAAAGTCTAAAATGTAAAGTTTTAATCAAATATCTCATGGTTTCAGGAAACATTAATGGACCCAAATGGTGAGTTCATTTTAAGTGATGAACAGCACACACAATTTGGTAAGCATATACAACATTATAAGTTGATCATGTTCCAACCTCACAGGCTTCAGCATGTGTCAAGCATGTGGCTTTTAAAAATTACCATAGAAGCCCTCGTAGAATTTGACAGCCAGCCAACATGTTATGTAATATGTGTCATGAATTTGGATGGATTCAAGTTCTACTGCAAAGGCAAAATCAATGGGCACCCCTACTTTTTGAAGTCAGCAATTGTTTCTGTGACTATGAAGAACTCTAAAGGCATGCTACAGTTTAGAATTATACTTTTGAATTCAGAGTTGTTTTCAATGAAATCCACCATGAAGCTTTTGTCTTTGGAATTGTGCTAAGTCTTGATAGGTCATTCTCTATTCAATGAGTTCTGGGAAGAAAACTGGTTATGGGGCTCCTCCAAGGGCCAAAACATGATAAAGTATGCTACTGTAACCACCCACTTCCCAAGAATTCACATCAACCAGGTATAACCAGTCACAAACACTTTGATGAGATGTTGGGAAACCATCATCCAATGGCTTCTGTAGAACGTGGATGTTTTCTGTTGTGGGGTATCTACCAGAGCAGACTGCTTGGACATAGGTTTAAGCCAATAGAAAGTCTTTATTTGCCAGCCTTTTACTCAGTGCAGCCCCAAATCTTTCTCAGGATGAGTGTTAAAGCACAAAAAAAATTTTTGGGTTGCCATATTTCAGTTAACAAGAACATTTAGCCAAAAGTGGAAACACAGAAGCTAAAAAGCAAGGTTAGTACAGTTTGAGATTTTCCCAGAACTGTATAGACTTCAATGGATTTGGCTTTTGTTTTAGTTTTTGCAGGTGGTATTGTCTATGTGCTGAGTTTTACAGCCTGAATGGCACTTCCATCATAGAGTCAGTTGTGCTAAGGTCCTGGGGCTCGATAATGACTGAGGCTCTGTAAAATGTTTCTTGTTGTGAGGCACTGCACCCATTCTCTTTACTGAATCCTAGGCTCTGTTTCTCCTCTGTCAACTTCTTTGAGGTTATGTTGGTTCTACTATATGTAAGAGTAATCTCATGTTCTTCTCCAAGACTTCCACTGAATCTCAGTGCTACAGTACAGCCATGCTAACTTAGTCTTTAAAACATCAAATGAAGGTATAAAGGCTGTAAAAAAAGACAAAAGGAGGGGAGAGAATATAACTCAATAAAGTGCTGTTTAGCATGTATGAAGCTCTGGCTTTCATCCCCAGAACAATGTAGCCATTGAGTCATGGAGCATTTGTAATCCCAGAATTCAGGAGGTAGAGACAAATGACTAGTAATTCAACATCCAGTACTCCACAGAAGCTTGAAGCAAGCTGGGTTGGTATACATTGGTATACATGTATTCTTATCAGAAAGAGAAAGGCAGGAAGATGTGAAAGAATGAAGGAAGGAAATAATGAAGCAAAGATGCAGGGAAGCAAGCTGAAGCCTACTTTAAAATAATTCAGGTGAGGTTCTCAGACCATTGAGTGTGAAAGTAGGGAAGATAAGAGCTGCAATGAAAGTTAATAAATGGGAACATGTCCCCAGTGAGGGATTAAGTGCCCGCAATCCACAGGCAACACAAGGGAAGGCCCTTGGTGTGTATCCCACCCAGATCACAGACATGGAAAAACATTCTTCTGTGTTCTATCTCTGGCTTCTGAGTCAGCCACTCTTCTTTGGCCTTCCATGTGAATTGCCTTGCACTGAGATAGTATGTGGATAAAAGCACACTAGAGATGAAATCAGCAATTGTTACTGTGACCATGACAGCTCTGTAACAGTTCCCATCACTAATTCCAACACTGGGCAGGTGTTTCAGTGAAAGTTTCTGTGGCTGGAAGCCAAATGGAGTTGCATTGGTATCTCAAGACCAGACTGGGCTACAGGCCAAAACTTTGAGACAATGATTGTGAAACTTGTGCTTTTCTATCATTCCATTGAATGTTTGTAAAATAGAAATTACATGTGAATCATGACTAAATTCACTTGCCATATTGACCCACTTAGAATAAGTGAATTTATCCCCAAATATGTCCTGGGGGCATAGGTTCTCATTTTAATTCTGTTTAAAAACATGTCAGACCATTGCACTACAATGTTATTTAATATCTAAATTCTTTTGCTATATATAAAATAAAATACACCTTAAAAATCACAGAGCACTGTATATTGAAGGATGATGTTCACTCCTTGACCTAATCACACATTTAATTTGCTGGCTACCACATCAAAAACTGTGAGGGTCATAGTGACTATGGGCAGGTTGTGGTGGTCATCAAATTGTGGTGTGCTGATTCTGGAGGTGACAATGGGTGCTGCTATACTTCATGTAGCCAGTGGCTCCAGAAAATGATACCACTTTCCCTATAGATTTATAATGCAGTTGGTGGGATTTTGGGTATGGAGACATGACTGTTCAGAAAAATGTCAAGGTAAAACCTACAATATAGATCTGTGAGATGGTTCAGCATCTGTCCATGCAAGCCTGCGGTATTGAGCTCCATCCTCAGAATTCACATAAAGATAAAGAAGGAATCTATCTCCAAAATCTGACCTCTGATCTCTACATGCATGTCATTGACATCAGAGATGAGGATGCAGAGTTTAAATTTTGTCCAGTTGGTTGAGGTACTTTTTTAGTCCAGTATTTCCTCACCATGCTCCCTTTCCTCCCTTTTGGAATAGTAATATATATTCTATGCCATCATATGTTGGAAGTATGTGATCTGCTTTCTCAATTTTATTTTACAAGGGAGTTAATGTTAAGTTAAGAATTATATGAGTCTTAGAAATGACTTTGAACTTTTGGACTTTTCCAACAAGGCTGATACTGTGATAGACCATTAGGACTTTTGAAGCCAATCTAAATGCATTTTGCATCATGATATGACTACAAACTTACAGGTTAAATGCCTATAATATGGTGGTGTGAATGAAAATGTCCCCCATTGGCACATAGAGATTGGGCACTACTAGAAGACATTTCCTTATGGAGTAGATGTAGCCTTGTTGGAAGAAGTGTGTCACTGTGGGTGGGCTTTGTATTTTCAGATGCTCAAGGCAGGCCCAGTTTCACTATCTTCCTGCCACCTACTGATCCAGAAGTAGAACTCAGCAGTTACTATCTCTGAAGGAAATGAAAAGCAAGACAATAATCATGTTCCTCAGGACAATAGTAGTTGTCTCTAGACCTATAGCCAGCCTTAAGGCAAAACAGACTTCTAAAGCTAGACAAGGTAGACTGTCCATGAGGACTTATGATACAGTACTAAAGAGCTTAATGAGTATGCTAATTCTTTCAATCAGAAGTCTGGACCTTTTGTGTGGGAATAGATTTTAAGAGTGTCTGATAATGGTGGAAAGACGAAAAAAAACCAAATCAGGATGAGCATATGGGCCCTCTGAGTGGAAATTTTGGATTAGGGAGATTGCACACTAAAAACATTGTCAAATGTGAGCTTGAAGGATTGGCTGAAGCATTTGTCAAAAGATGGTCTCCTGAAAAGGAGTTGGAGTTGTCTGCTATCCCATGGCTTAGTGTTGATGAAGGTACATTATGGTCAGGGAAATGTCAATGTTAGACTTGGTAAGCTGTGTAAAACCTATTCCTCCACAACAGGAAGACCCAGAAGACATGCCCTTCACTAATCCTAAATGATACAAAATGTTGAGGGGGGCACCAGCACACATGAAGGGCTTTGTGATCACCCTTTCTCTTGTGCCATTCCTTAGGGTTGGAGACAATGCTGCTCAGTTGGATGAATTAAATGCAATGAATCACAAAAGGGAAACTGATCCTACTTATCATACTGGACAGTATTAAAAAAGCAATGTGCATAATGGTCTGAACTGTAATTGTCAGTACAGGTAAAGTGAATTTTGTGGTGGTGTGATTTGTGTGGACCATTGGTAATAGCTAATCTTGGTTTTCCAGGCATCTAATAGATAAGAAGCCTGCTGAATTTTTATTTGATTTGTATAAGCAGAAAAAAATCAAATGAAAAAAGGTTTCATTTGGTTGTGCCAAAGGAGATCTTGGCCCAGAAACCAATTTCCCAGGTTCCCCTGAGGAAAGACCTTGATAAAATACCTAAGAATTATATTGTTAGGTTTTCTCCAGTCCTTCCCTAGAGGGACCTACTGCCTTCTACATGGGTAACTGTACACTGGAGGAGGAAAAGAAACAATCAGACTGTCTATGATGGATACTACTTCTTACCTAACATTGATTCTGGGATCTATCAAGAAACATTTTGCTCCTCCAGAAAATTAGGGGCATACAGAGGCCTGGTGATTAATGATATTTTTGCTAACATCAGACTCACAGTAAGTCTAGTGGGTCCTCAAAATCAACCTCTGGTTATTTATCCAGTTCCAGAAAATATAATTGTGATAAATATATGGAGGTACATTTCCAGACCTGTGGAGTGAGGACTATTATGGTTGGAAAGACTAATGGAAGCCTCAGAGTTGATTTTTCCAGGGAAATACTGAATCAAAAACAGTATCTCATCCATGAAGCAATTTCAGAAATTAGTTCCACCATCAAAGACTTGAAAGATGCAGAGGTTGTGGTTCAAAATACATCTACTTTTAACTCATTCCATAGGTGAAGTTGAGCCTCCTCCTTCAGGGAAGGGATTTGAAAGCCTCAGGATGCTCATCTATCTTGAATGGTTTGAATTCCATCTGCATTGCTGACACTGCTAGAGTTGGCCAGGTGTTGGACTATGGATTCATAGGGTATTGACTCTGGTGAACAGTCTGGGGCCCTGGGTAATGTCCGGCCACCTACCTGAGGTGTGGTGGCTGGTGTGGTGCCCAGGGCCCTTCAGGATATCCAGTGCCTTCAGGATGCCTGGGAACCTTCAGGATGTCCGGGTGCATGTGGGATGGCCAGATTCCTGTGGGAGGTCCCTGACACAAAGATATCTGGGTGTCTGGGGGATGTCCAGGTACCACCATGGTGTCTAGAAGCCTGTGGAAATATTGGGTGCCTGCATGATGTCCAGGTGTCTGTGGGATGGTGGGTACCTGCATGATATCTGGGTACCTATGGGGTATTCTATTGCCTGCTAGAGACCCAGGTACCTTTGGGACATTCTGGTGCCTACAGAATGTCTCACATCTGTGGGAAACCCTGGTGCCCACAGGATATCCTGGTGCCTATGGGATGCCTGGGTACCTGCAGGTGGAGATGGTTCTTGTGGGATGTCCTGGTACCTGTGAGATAACCAGGTGACTTGAGGTGGGCCTGATGACTATCAGGTAGCCAGGCACCTGTTTGATATTTGGGTGCCTAGGTAGTGTGCATGAGCCTGGAAGATGCCTTGGTACCTGCAGGACATCCTGGTGCCTGTGGGATGTGTGGGCACCTGTGGGATGCCAGGGAGCCTATGGGATATCTGGATGCCTGTGGGAGGCCCTAGTGCCTGTAGGAGATTGAAGTGCCTGCTGGATGTCCAGGTACCTAGGGCATGCAGAAAGCCCTGATGCCTGGGGGAGGTCCAGGTCCCTGTGGGATGACCAGATACCCATTGGTGCCTGTGGGAAGATGGAGTGCATGCATGATGTCTGGGTATCTGCGAGTTGGCTGAAAGCATGCATGATGCCTGGACATCTGTGGGATTTCTTGGTGTCTGTGGGAGGTTCTTGTACCTGCAGGATATCTGGAAGCCTTTGGAATGTTCAGGTGCCCACAGGAGGCCCTTGAGTCTGTGAGATGTGCTAGTGATTACAAGAAGACCTGGTGCCTGTGGGATGTTGGGGAGCCTGTGGGATGCCCTGGTACATGCAGGATACACCATGGAGCCTGTTCAGTGCCCAGGTTTGAGTGATGAAACCTAATTCCATGTCAAAGTCCATAATCAGAGCAGTTTTCTGTTGACAATGACCATGGTGAAGGCTGTTATTCATGCCCATACCACAGAAGCTTGACATAGTTTTCTTTTTTGAGGTCACAGGAGTGGGAGCGTGCAACAGGAATGTGAAGTAGGTGCTACTGTGATACATTGTGTGAAATTCAAATTACTAATAAAAAGTATTATAAAAAACTGAAAAAAATTCAAGGCCTTCATTGAGTAGTTAAGTGAAATTCTTAGGAGTTCAGTCATGTGAGGCATGAAGAGATAGTCCTTCTAAGGTGAATTTAAGTTATTTTGCACCTCAGAGAAAGAAGCTCAAGGTTTAGTGGTTCTGTTTGAATTCTGGCAAAAGCACATTCCTCACTGTGTGTGTTAGACGGGCCAACATACTATGTACCTGAAAAGTTGCTAGTTTTATGTGTGACCTGGAATTAAAGAAGTCTCTTCAACAGGTCCAGGTTACTGTGCAGGTTGCTCTACCACTTAGACCATATGATCCAGCAGATCCAATAGAACTGGAGGTATCAGTGGCAGATAGGGATGCAAGTTGGAACCTCTGGCAGGGGAATAACAAAAAGAGCCTTTAGGGATTTTGACCAAGTTTCTACCATCCTCTGCAGACAACTATTCTTCCTTTGAAAGACAATTCTTGGCCTACTATTGGGACTCAGTAGGAACTTAACCTTTGACAATGGGCTATCAGGTTACCATGTGATTTGAGCTGCCCATCATGAGCTGGGTGCTATCTGACCCATCAAATCATAAAGTATGATATATACTGCAGAAATCCATTATCAAATGGAAGTGGTTATATGCATGATAGTGCTTGAGCACATCCTAAAGACACAAGCAACTTACATGAATAATTTGCCCAAATTCCTATGGTTACTAACCATTTTGCAAAGCCATCTGATGCCAAGCATGCACCTATAACTTCATGGAGTATTCCCTATGATTGGGTGACTTAGGAAGAGAAGAATAAGGTCTGGTTAACTCATAGTTCTGTACCATATGCTGGCACCAACCAGACATAGACAGGTGTAGCATTACAACTCCTTTCTGAGACAACCCTAAATGATAATGGTGAAGTAAAATCTGCACAGTGGGCCAAACTTCAGGCAGTACACATAATCACACAATTTGTTTGGAAGGAGAAATTGCCAGCTGTGCAGTTGTTCACTGAATCATGGGCTGTAGTCAATGGATTGACTGGATGTTCAGGGGATTGTAAAGAGCAGGATTAGAAAACTGGTGAAAAAGACATCTGGGAAAGAAGTACATAGGTAGATCTCTCCAAGTGGATGAAAGGTGTGAAGATATTTTGTCCTATTAAAATTCTGAGGATCAGATCAATATTCAATTAGATGGAATGACCTGTTCCATGGACAGTCAGCCTCTTTCCCTGGTCATCCCTGTCATTGCCTATGATCCCATGAACAAAGTGGTCATGGTTGCAGAGATGGGGGTTATGTATGGGATCAACAACATGGACTTCCACTCATCAAGGCTAAACTTGTTACAACTACTAAGTGTCAGGTCTCTACCAACATCAGAGACCAACACTGAGCCCCAGATATGACACCATTCCCTTGGGTGACCAGTCAGCAACTTGGTAACAGGTTGACTACATTGAACCACTTCCTCCATGGAATGAACAATGCTTTGTCCTTACTGGAGTTGATACTTCTTCTGGTTATAACTTACCTTTCCTTCCTTCATGTAATGCTTCTCCCAGAACCACCATCTATGGACTTGCAGAATACCTTATCCACCATCATGGTATTCCACAGAGTATTGAGTCTCACCAGAAAACTCACTTCACAGCTAGAGCTATGATACATCGTGCTTGTGAAAATCGAATTCACTGTTCTTACTGTGTTCTATACCATCCTGAAGCAAATGGTCTGACAGAAAGACATAAGGACCTCTTTCCTTCACTGTCATTAGAGCCCCCTTCTTTGGGAGTCATGCAGATAATGAAGACCAGCTGAGAAATTCAGCCTTTATGGACTGAACAATAATGGATTCTTTGGATTTCTCTTGGTAGGCATCCATTATTGGATGAGATGGATCACAGCCTGAGAGAGAGAGAATGTTTTGATCTTTAGAAAAACTTTTTACAGACCCCAATAAAAACTGTAAAAAACCAAACCAAGCAAACAACAACAATCTAGAATGTAATCATGGAATTCTTTAGTGCAAATAAGAAAAGATATCACAGTATAAAGGCAAATTACCTTTGTTAGTGGAGACTTGGTACCATAGAGCCTTTCATTATTCCCATAGACACAGACACAGATTAGATATAGATATTGACAGATGGCAATTACTGATGCCATGAGAGATCTCTTTTTCATTACAATCAAATCCACCTTTTCCCCTTCTGTACTTTACTTGTACTTTATGTGACTGTCACCTGATTATACAGACCATTGCAAGTATGTACCATCATTCTGCTTACTCTGGTGAAACTTTGAGATCCCCTAATGTCCTTAGAACATAGCTAAATTAATGAAGCAGAGAAAAAAATTACCAGAGATGAGATAAAAGGGCAAACATGAAATTCTTAGGAACTGTATTTTTAAATACTTCAGATTTATTTGTACCATTGGGGAACACATCAGTCTCCACTCCTCCTCAGGCCCTGCTTCAAGGATGCCTACTGAGTTTTATGTTTTCAAGGCCCATGCCTCTAGCTTGCAGCTTCTCATTAGGTTCACCTAAACCTAACCCTAACCCTAACCATAACCCATGCAATTATTATCCTCATTTTAAACATAATACAGAGAGCATAATTCACATGTTCAACTTCAGTGACTTACACAGTTATATGGTCATTGCAGGCCCTGAGCCTTAATAGTCACACACAGGGCTTCATGTCACTTACAATGTCTAGCAGGTTTACTCAAATGGGAAGGATGTATAAAAATAATCTAATCAATATGCCAGTGGCCCTCTCTGGCATTCTGTGTCCTAAGATAGTGAAGATCATTAATGAAAGCTACGTGGGAAAGATAAAAATTCTTACCTCTGTCTGTCTCTTCTAGGAAGTCCAAATGTTAGTGACTCCCAATCTTAAGAGAAATAAGTAACTGTACACATGCTTATGTTTACATGGCTTATGTTAACACTCATCCTGAGAAAGATTTGGGGCTGCACTGAGTAAAAGGCTGGCAAATAAAGACTTTCTATTGGCTTAAACCTATGTCCAAGCAGTCTGCTCTGGTAGATACCCCACAACAGAAAACATCCACGTTCTACAGAAGCCATTGGATGATGGTTTCCCAACATCTCATCAAAGTGTTTGTGACTGGTTATACCTGGTTGATGTGAATTCTTGGGAAGTGGGTGGTTACAGTAGCATACTTTATCATGTTTTGGCCCTTGGAGGAGCCCCATAACCAGTTTTCTTCCCAGAACTCATTGAATAGAGAATGACCTATCAAGACTTAGCACAATTCCAAAGACAAAAGCTTCATGGTGGATTTCATTGAAAACAACTCTGAATTCAAAAGTATAATTCTAAACTGTAGCATGCCTTTAGAGTTCTTCATAGTCACAGAAACAATTGCTGACTTCAAAAAGTAGGGGTGCCCATTGATTTTGCCTTTGCAGTAGAACTTGAATCCATCCAAATTCATGACACATATTACATAACATGTTGGCTGGCTGTCAAATTCTACGAGGGCTTCTATGGTAATTTTTAAAAGCCACATGCTTGACACATGCTGAAGCCTGTGAGGTTGGAACATGATCAACTTATAATGTTGTATATGCTTACCAAATTGTGTGTGCTGTTCATCACTTAAAATGAACTCACCATTTGGGTCCATTAATGTTTCCTGAAACCATGAGATATTTGATTAAAACTTTACATTTTAGACTTTAATTACTACCTGAGAAAAATTAGGCCTCACTGTATTCACCCACACTATTTACATTTATATGTCTTAAAGACTCAAATTACAAGAAGATCAAATACTCTAGACCTTATAAGATTTTTCCTTTTAGACATTTCAGATGTGGTAGAGCTAGATAGTGATTGCCTGCTATAGACGTCGATTCAGGTTCAAAACTGTGTATTCTTTTGTCTAACAAAATCACTGGTCCTAGTCCTGGAGCCTGGATATTTTCTGCTTCTGTACAACCTAAAATGTTTAAATCTCTGAGGCTTTCTGCTGACTGAGTCACTCCAACTAGCTCCCTCCTAATTCTGACTCCTCTGGTTCAATTCAATTTACTTGTTGTTCTGACTTCTGCTAAGCTCTGCTTTGTCTTTGTGCTTCTCCCCTAGCCTGCCTGCTTCAGATTGCTTGCCTCATACTGCCTTCTTCAAACTGCCTTTGCAACTGACTCTAACTGACCCTTCTGTAACTGACTCTAACCGACTCTGTAACTCCCTTTGTAGCCCACCCTTTAACTGACTGATGGTAACTCCACTTCTTACTGACTCCAACTCTGAGCTGATAGCCTGCCCTAATCTCATTAGAGTAGGGCATGCCCTTACTCTGGCTCACTTTGCTAATTCTTCCTCTGATTTGTCACTTTACCTGTCCTTTACTCTGACTCATCTCAGATGTCATTTCCTGTGTGACACTGACTCCTTCTTAGTTCTACTTCCTGAGTCTCCTTCTACATGGTTTTTACTAGGGATTATGGTATAGACAACCACTGCTATCTGAATACTGGGATTAAAGATGTTTACTACTACTGCTTTCTGAATATAGGGATTGAAGGTGTGTCTACATACCATCCAGACCATAAAAGCTTCTGAATGTAGGTCTCTGGAATGTGGACCATAGCTATTCCTTTACAGCTGCTCATTCTGTGATTACTCCTCATATATTCTCACCTGCACACACACACACACACACAGTTTTCTTAGTGACAGATTTTTAGAAAATCCCCTCAACTGAAAGAATCACTGTCTAAAGTCTTATTGTGTGCTGCCATGCCCTTTTGTGTTATCAGAATTCCAGTCTATTACAAGGTGTCATTCACATAAAGAATAGATCTTTCCTACACTGTGCACAAAGTCACAGGCTAAGCTCCTATGAAAACACACTAAGAGATAGTCAGAAATAGTTCTTTCCCGCTCTAGATATTTATTAAGCCAGTCAAAAGGCCCAGAGGCTAATTTTAGCATAATGGGGAGGTAGTAGGGGGTACATATTGGTAGAACTCTGGCTTGAAAGCACAAGGCATTGATTACAAATGACAAATTTATAATAACATAGTAGGTTAGTTCTTCATAGCGTGTTCATTCCTTAAACTTGGGATCTTTGTGTTTGTTCATACCTACTTTGCATTAGACACTTTATGGTTATTGTTCATAATCCTGACTGGGAATAAATAACATTTCTGATTAGGATCCATGCTGTGATGGCTATTCTGGGTTGTCAATTTGTCTTAATTTAGAATGAACTACAATTCAGTGAGAGGGTTTTTTTTTAGTTTTTTGAGACACAGTTTCTCTGTTGTAACTCTTACTGTCCTGGAACTCACTCTAGAGAACAGGCTGGCCTCAACCTCATAGTAATCCACCTGCCTCTGTCTCCCCAGTGCTATAATTAAAGGAATGTGCAACCACCTGCAGGCTAAAAGTTTTTCAGGGGGAGGGACCTTTGGTTTTCAGTGGGTAAAAACCTAGTTCTAGTCAAGAACTTTCAGGTGGGAAGTCACACACCTTTAATCTGGACCACACTTCTGCTAGAAGCCTATAGCATTTGTTCTTTGCCTGCTTATTCTTTACTTGCTAGCAAATCCATTCCTTCAATAGCATTAGAGCCTACTTCTTTGGGATTCCAGCATCTACTGAAGACTAGCTGAGATATCGCACCTCATGAACTTCTGAATTATTGGAATTTTAATTCATAGACTAACTTTGTTGGATTATGGACTATAGCCTATCAGGGATTCTAATAAATTCAATATATATTCATTCTATAAATTCTGCTACAAAAGAGGTCCCTGACTAATCATGTGCTAATCATGTCTTGTTTTCCTTGTTGTTCTTTGAGACTGGGCCTTACTGGGCCCTTCCTAAGGCTGGGCACTCATGAACAACCCAATTACATTTCTCAGGTATTTTAATATGATTTCCTGTTTTTTGGTCCTCTCCCCCAGGATAGCCAAGCTGTTGACACAGCCTCAAGGAGGGAAGTCACTCAGGAACCATTCAGGATCTGAGGAGGTCTTGGACTGAGGCTTGAGTGCCACAAGAGATAGATTTCTCAGGAATTAGTGTCAATGAACTGCTCAGTTTACTGAAGCAAAGGGGATCTATCTAGCTATCATCTTCTCCCTCCCTCCCTCTCTCTCTCTCTCTCTCTCTCTCTCTCTCTCTCTCTCTCTCTCCCCTTTCTCTCTCACTCTCTCTCTTACACACACACACATTTTATATATATATATATATATATATATATATATATATATATATATATATATATATATATATTAGAAGGAAGGGGAAATGCCTTATGTGGTGGTAAGTTATTGGATAGATCAGTGACACTTAGAGAGCTCTATTTACAGGTGGTGGCTCACAAATAAATATGTCCAGTCATGTCTTATTGTCTGGGACTGTCTTGAGTAAGCCTCCTTTGAATAAACAGAGATTTCATAGGGGCCAGTGAAGAGACCTTATAGGGTGATATTGGGATAGTAGAAGCCAAGTCCAGGGACCACCATCTGCAGTGGATTATAAACATTAAACAGACCTCATAATTGGAAGGCAGGATTTTAACAGGTGCCATTTGTCATAAGATATGACAACATTGCAGGAGCTTTACAACCTGTTGGTGCTAGCTAGGGTCTGTCAGAGTAAGAGAGGAGGAGGAGCCAAATGCCTTCCACTCTCAGCATGAGAGTTCTCATCTGGTAACTGTATTACTATATAATGAACTGTGTCCAGTATAGAGTAATTGTAAATCAAGTGGGAGTAAATTTGTCTTTGTATGTGGCAATACATGTTTTCATTTTTCTTGTGTAGCAAGCTGGTTGGAGATCAAGGAAAGTGGAATTCGCCATTAGACACTCAACACACAAGGGATTCTTTCTAGTTCCATTTGAGAATTATAGTTGGGCAAGCAGGAACAACATATACACTCTCTTAGTATTGTTGTAGTGTTAAGTATGAAACTTGAGCCTTTGAGAATGGTATTACTAACTAACACATTACTAACACAACTCAAAAAGCATTATTAAATATTTCTCTCTCTAGGAAATATAAACTGAGGCAACTATGACCAGGAATCCATCTGAGAGCTGTTCCTTCTAACATTATTGAGTGCCTGCTTGTCCCACCCTTTGTGTGTGGTCTAAGTACCTCCCAGAGCAATTGTGAAGTATTCAAAACCTCCAAATTTTTTGTAATCCAAAGCCATGTATGTCTAAGCACAACTCAGAAAGTAGAAAACTTCATCTCCTTCCACAACATGTTAAGTCTTCCTGAACATCAACTCTTTAATCTGATAGTTAAATCTGATGAATCCTCAAGTTACAGAGGGGCAAATGCCAAGCATGTCCTAGAGTCCTGTCTGACTCAAAGTTGCAGATGTATCCAGCTATTTCTGAAGGCTTTAATAATGAATTAATGTCATAGAAGATGAAATAGCACACACTTAGCTAAGAAACACCATGTATTGTTTAATCTCTGAGTTCCACAATAAAGAAGGGTCTGACTGAGATTGAAGGAAAGAAATAAAAGGGGAATCAGGCAATGTACTTATGATCGAAGACATCTAGAAGCCTTGGAGACTGTAAAATCTGTAAACGTCCCCCAACAGTGACATATAGTCTACTGGCCCCTTAAATTTATATTACAAACGACATTGCTCATGGATCAAAGTGTTCTGGGATTTTTACTACATTATTACTCAGTCCTTTAGCCTTCTAGCTTTGTGGTTTGCCTGGTAGATCAAATAATGCTCCACTTGTTGGAGTTTTGTGAAGACAGAGTATTTTAAGGAAACTCCCTGTCCTCTGAACAGACCTCAGCTTTCCAGCATGGGTTACTGTCAGAAGAAAAAAAGATCTCTTGAGCATTTCCTTGAAGTTCCATTTACTTCCCTCACAGCTTTACAGAGAGCTGAGTAATGAAATGTTCTTAGGCAGGTGGAGATGTTGAGGACTGAGATAGCCACATTTCATTAGCTTTACCATTCAGGTGTAAGCAATGAGGAAGGGCTTCTATATGATAACACCATACAACAGTTCCGCCCATGTATGTGTGTATATAACTGGGGGTTGTATCTGAAGTACTATGCTTATGAGGAAAGTGTATTTAAGTCAAAATTCTGATCAGAAACATTAGGCATCTTCAGTCAGAGGCTGTAGAGGAACTAAGACCTAGAAACCAAGTTCCTCTGGTTCCTTAGTCCTGTTTTGCCTAGACTGATGCCAAAAATAAAATAGGACATACAAAGAAATACACTCAAAATGAACTTCTTAGCTTCACTTCAGGCTCCTCTATGGCTATTCTTCTACTTGACTCACTTTAACTTCATGCTAAATGTGTAGAACAAGTTCAAATTTTGACCAGAGTAAGAAGACAGATGCTATATATAAAGAGTTCTCTGTATTACTGGGTGGGAATCACATTGACAGTAAAATAATGAAAGGAAAATGTGTATTCTACATGAGGAAAACTAGATGTCTCAGGATCTCAGCACTTGAAAACTGTCAATATCTAATCTGTGTCTGTGTCTAGTACACAAATGGAAGGCATTGTAGCACCAAATCTCAAGTAGAGAAGGGCAATATGCTTTTATAGTGGAATATTTCTTTAATTCCACTGTGGAATTTCATTATTTATTCTTTTCACAATTATGTGAAGTATTGATAAGTTATAGTGACAATTTGTTGCATCACTTACTACGAAACTACTTTTAAAGACATTTTACCATATCAGAAGTATGTTTAGCACCCTGGCCTCTACAAGATTGCTCATTGAAACCCTTTCCTTACTCAAGATCCATCACCTAGATCCTGTTGTCATGGAAACATAAGAATGTGTACAGATATGTATTTCTCTTATGGTTGGCAGACACTCAAATTTGGAGACCCTAGAGAGATAAAGAGGTACGAGTTTCATATTGTCCATGTGTTATTTATGAATCTCCTTCATTTTCCTAAGACTCAGAAATACAAAGAAGGCCACTAACATAGGATTAGGCAACTAGAGGACATAATTCCCATGTGCCTAAATCCTGATGACTATAATCAGCATCAGAAATCCCTGTGTGTGTGTCGATGAGGGTTCTTTCTGGAAGCTGAACTGCCTAAATATCTGTGTAGCTTCCTGATGTCAACTACAGAATTAATCTCTCATTGTTGATTCCCTAGTTATACAATAAGAATAAACTTTTTGTGGGTATCATTGAAGGTTGATTAATATCAAGTAGGCTAACACCCATGGAGTGTTTGATCAAGTTCCAACTAATCAAAGCATGGGCTGGAAATGCAGTTTGTGAGACCCCACAAGTTAGAAAGCCATGGTTCTGAGCATAAATATCTGTCTAAAAGTACTTCTTTATTTCAAGGCTCTTTCCTGACTGTTGTGCCACCCTCTCTGCTCAGGATTTCCAGTGACTGAGAAGAATATTTGTGATACTAGTATCTCCCAAATGGATCAGCTGACCCACAGTGCTAATAGGTAAAAACCTTAAAGATTTGTATGAGGGATTTTAGAATGGGCTGGCATCTACCCTGAGGTTTCACATATGCATGGGAATTATCAGAGAATCCCAGGGTAGCTCGTTCATGTAACACAACAGCTTTTTCCATTTCCTCCAGTTTTGCATCCACTTAACCCATGGCTCTATCATTTGTAAGACCCATCTTGCTGAAGCAACTTCCCAAGTGTTCCAGATACTGACTTCACCCAATTAGGAATCCAATTCCACATAAAGCCTAGGATTAGAGGGTGGCTGGTAGGAAACGCCCCCAAGCAACGAGATCCATGTCTTAAACACCTCAAAATTTCTTCATAGACAGTGTCAAAAACATTATCCACATGCTTCGTGCTCAAAAGTCCTTGTCTTCCCCCTTCCTGCTAAATGACTCATTGTTACCCCTCATGGCTTGATTTCTTATTTTTGATCATTATTACATCCAAAGATATGAGATGCTAAAAGACCTACATAAGTTGCTGCATAGTGTTGATGTGAAGTGTATGTTTTGTGTCAACGTGTTCACTGGCTCTCCCAAAATGTCTGAGGATATTTTACATATTGCACTCAAATGTATGCAATGACATCGTCATAAAATCTTGACCAAATAGTGGGAATAAAGGGACATATCAATGTTTCCTCACGTATCCTACATGTGTGGTACTCGAGAGTGAACTCAGTGTCTCATATATAGACAATCAATCCAATACCAAGCTACATCCCAATCCAGGTACAAATAGTAGTTTAAGCTTGTGGTCATGCAGACTTTAGTTATAATATACCAGACACAGGTTTCTTTAGAAATGTACACGTTTTAGGAAAATATGTAAACAATTATGTCAGTCCCTATCCCAACAGTTGATCTACCTAGCATTGTTTGTGTGCATATTTTATGTCCATATCACCAAATATTTTTTAATTCAGGTATATTTTCCTTTTGCTAAAATGGACATACCATCTGTAGTACTTCTCTGTTTGCTTCATTTTCCTGAAGTTTATACACTTTAAAAGTGTTCTTATAAAGATTATGTAATAATACACGGCCATAAGCTGAGCATCCTTTCCTTAGAGCATTGATTAACGTCACTGAAAATAGTTCTGTTTTGCAAAGTGAGATGAAGTAAGCATCACCTTACATGATACTGCCACTCTTGTCTCACTATTAACTTCAAGTTCTGAAATTCCTAGTCAACAGAAATGAACATATCTGTATTTGAAGGATACTCTGAAATCATTGCAAAAATATCTTATAATGTGTACTCTTGCCACACGTGTAGATGTTATGATTTCTTATACATACTTAACTACAGTGTGTAGAACCTTATTATGTATGCAGAACATTTAAAAACAGCCTCGAGACAAAAGCACAATTTAAGGGCACTTAGTACACTATAAACCGTGACTCACTGTGTTTCTCACCTTCCCTTGTGTTCCTGACTTAACTCCATACTGGTTCAATCTCATCTTTAGATTTGCCCAGGCAAAGGAGAGCATCTTCACACTGATTGGGTTCCTTTGCAGCCTCTTCTCTGCAGCGTTTGGGGTAGTGCTTGCAATCAGCCAATACTGGCGCCTCTGGGAGTTCGAAGATAAGGCTGTTCGGCTTGTGTACATCGGACTCTGGAAAGCATGTTACCATCAGGAGTTTAACATCTCTGGGACTGTGACAAGTATTCTGGTTTATAGTCCTATCGACTCGGCCTGGTCCATTTCACCTGAACTTCAATGTGCACAGAACCTGATATTATTTGCAATGCTTATCAAACCTATTGTGGTGGTCTTAAGCTCAGCGGCCATGGATGCCAACATTATCAAAGTCACAGGTCCTGAGTTCCATATGCTGTGCTACAAGATCTCTGTCTTCATTCTGGTTCTCAGTAGCCTCTGCACAGCTGTTTCTGTGACCTGGAACCATGTGGTAGATCTTTACGGCAAAACCACTCTTGACTTTCCATCCACCTTTCCTGTAAAGAGAGCATCCCTCATAAAGAAGCACAGCACTCATGTGTTCCCAATAGGGATCCTGACATCCACCCTGTCACTTTTTGCTGTGCTCATGTTCCTGTTTGAGATCATGTCACTGAATCTACAGAGTAAGCTGAAGGCCTGTTCTGGCAAACAGGCTGATCAATAGGCCTGAAATGAGAACTCTTGCATTTGCAGAATGGGCCAGGAGACTCTTTGGCCAGATTTCCTACACCCACAATGTATCTTGTAGTTATCTGCTCATTTTGATAAAATACAACTTTGATTTTTCAATTTGTGTCAGAAGCTTATTTCTTCCTGTACCTTTCAAATGCATTCCCTTCTTTACATGTCTTCTCTTCATAAACTCTCCATGCCTGGATGATGTGTTCAGACAGGGCCAACACCCTAGGGCAGACAAAGTATGGGGGAGATGAAAATGTGTAAAGCAGAACACTAAAAAAAAAACAAGAATGAGGTGAGAGGTTTGTAGTTAAACTGAAAAACACCTCATAGGAATATAAGCATGTATCAGGTTGGAGATAGTTAGCCCTAATGTGTATGGAGAGCAGAGCCACACGTTGTACCTATGGCACAGCTGACAGTTCTGTTTTCTTGGAGGCAGGAAGTCCAACTGTGCACTTAGGATGCTTTCTGCCCCTGAAGACTTCCCATGATATAAATATCTGAAAAGCCCAGGCATTTCCATTGTGCTCTGAAGGGCAAATGAATCACTGTGGGCAGCAACTGAGTAGGATATGGGTGCTTGTGTTATATCTGAGTGTCTACTTGTCAACTGGGTGCTTGTGGAATATGCAGGACATTTCTGGAATGCCTGGGTCCTGTAGGAGGCACTGATGTTTGCTCCCTGATGACTGTGGGAAGAGCTGGTGCCTGCCAGATGACCAGGTGCTTGTGGGACGTTGGGGAGCTTGTGGGATGCCCTGGTGCTAGCAGCGTACCAGGGAGCCTTCTTGGTGCCTGGGTTTGCATGGTGAGGCTTAACTTCAGGTCAAACTTTTCTCGTGCTTCGTCTTGGGCTCATATGAGCCAGGGTAATGCCCACAATCAGAGCAGCCTTCTGACTCCAAAGACCATATTTAAGCCTGTTATCTGTGCTTCCATCACACAAGCTTGGCTTAGTTTTCTTTTACTTTTTCTTTGTTGATGGCACATGGATGGGAGTGTGGAACAGAGAGGAAGGGGAAGAGGGTGTTATCTATATACATTGCATGAAACTCAAATTGTTAATAAAAAGGATTATTTCAAAACTGAAATAAGATTCAAGATCTTCATTGAATAGTTCAATGTACTTCTTCAGAGTCCATTGATGAAGGACATGCAGATATGAAAGATTAGTTATTTTGCTCCTAGACTCTACCAAGACCAAGTAAAAAGTACAGGCTTTAGTGGCTCAGTTTGAATTCTTGCAAAAGCATATTTCTCATGTGTGAATGTTTAATTGTCCCATACACTAAGTACCTGAAAAGATGCTAAGCTTTGTGTGGGTCTTGGAACAGAAGGCTCTTCAACAGGTCCAGACTGCTGTGTAGGTTGCTCTACCCCTTGGACCATATGATCAGGCAAACCTAGTGATATTTGAGATGCCAGTGTATGATAGGGATCCCATAGGTGATTCACAAAAAAGACCTATGGGATTTTGAGGAAGGCTCTACAATCCTTCTGAAGACAACAATTATCCCATTGAATGACAGCTCTTGGTCTACTATTGGGCCTCAGAAGGAATTTAACCTTGACAATGTCAATGGGTCATCAGGTTACCATATGTCTTGAGCTGCCCATCATGAGCTGGGTGTTATCTGACCCACCAAGTCATAGTGTAGGATGTGCACAGCGGCAATCCATTATCAAATTGAAGTGGTATAAACATGATAGTGATTGATCACATCATAAAGACACAAGCAAGTAGCATGAGGAAGGTGACTAAATGCCAATGATTGCTAATCATGTTGCAAAGTTTTCTGCTGCAAAGCATGCACGTATAACCTCATGGCAGGTTTCCTATGACTGCATGACTTTGGAAGATCCTGGTTTATGGATGGTTCTGCAAGATATGCAGGTACTGCCTGGACATGGAAAACTGCATCATTACATCCCCTTTCTGAGACAATCCTAAAGGATACTCATGAAGGGAAATCTGCACAATGGTCAGAACTTTAGGCACTGGCATAATCATACAATTAGCTTCGAAGGAGAAATTGTCAGCTGTGCAGTTGTTCAATGAATCATGGGCTGAAGACATTGGATTGACTGGATGGTAAGAGTTTTGAAGAAAGCAGGATTGGTAAATTGGTGCGAAAGACATATGGATTAGAACTATGTAGATAGATTTCATCAAGTGGGCAATATCAAGAAAATACTTTTGTCCTGTGTAAATGCTAAGGAGTAGAGCAGAACTCAAGTAGATCGGGTGACATGTTCCATGGACAGTCAGCCTCTTTTCCTGGCCATCCCTGTCATTTCCAATGGGTCCATGAACAAAGTGGTCATGGTTGCATAGATGGGGGTTATGTATGGGATCACCATCTTGGATTCCCACTCAGGAAGGCTGATCTGCTTACATTGGTGAGTGTCACGTCTCTACCAACAGTGGAGACCAATGCTGAACACCAGATGGCACCATTCCCCAGGGGTAACCAGCCATCAACCTGGTATCAGGTTGAGTACATTGAAATACTTCCTCTGGGGAAACAACGTTACTTTGTCCTCACTGGAGTTGATAATCTTTCTGGTTATGGCTTGCCTTACGTTTATGCAGTGTTTCTGCCAAAAACACCATGCATGGATATACAAAATGCCTTATCCCCCATCATGATATTCCATGCTGTACTGCTTCTCACCAAGAAAATCATTTCACAACCAGAGCAGTGATACCCTGGCCCCATGAGCATGGAATTCACTCTTATTATCATGTTATCCACCATACTGAAGCAAATTGTCTGATAGGAACATATAGGGAACTTTTGACAAACTTAAATATGAATTAGGTGGCAGGAGCCTGTGGGATTTCAAAGGATTATCTAGAAGGCAGTATCTGCTTAAAACCAGCATCTAATTTATCGCATGGTTTCTCCCATAGCCAAGATCCACTGGTCCAGCAATCAGGGATGAAAAGATAATAGTTTACTCACTATCACTACCAGTGACTAACTAGGAAAATTTTGGCTTCCTGTTCCCTCAACTGTAAGTTCTGCTACCATAGAGGATTTGGTTCCAGATTGGGGAACACCACTGCCAGGAGATACAACGATATTTCATTGAGCTGGAAGCTCAGTCTCTCCCTGGCCACTGTGGGCTTCTGATACCCTTAATCCAACAGGCTAATAAAGGAATAACAGTGGTTAGGAAAAGTGATTGATCCAGAGTACCAATGGGAATTTGGATTACTTTTCTATCAATGGAGAATAGGTCTGAAGTGCAGGAGATCCTTTATGGTGTCTCTTACAATGGGAAACTACATCAATCTACTTTGTGTAGGAAGGCAAATGACAGGGACCTTCAGGAATGAATGTATGGGTTACACTCATAGGAAGATTGAAGACGTTTTATGGTGTGTGCTGAGGGAAGAGGAAATAGAGAATGGATAGTAAAGTGAGCTGGTTATGAATACTAGTCATGCCAGCTGACGAGTTGAACAAACAAATATTATAATTGACTTTCTGTCATTTTTTGCTAAGTCCGTGTTTGGGCGGTTATTTGTGTTTCCTTTCCTCCAATTCATTACCATGTTATGACATCATTTTAGAGACTAGCTGGGGTTGCCATATTTAAGGTTGATATACTAAAAGAATGCCCTTTCAGGGACATTACCACCTATTGTAAATGTATAATGCATTTATGATTGTATAGAAACATATCATATATAATCATATATCCTGTTAGGTTTAACTATGAATGACCAGTTTTTTTTTTAATTTGGAAAGTAAGCATGACTTAGGATATATGATTGAGTGAAAACTTTTTAAAAGGTGGAATTGTAATGGCTGATCTGAGTTGTCAACTGAACTACATCTAGAATTAACTAAAGCCCAAATGACTGGACACAACTCTGTTGGCTTTTTTCACAATTAAATCATTCAAGTGCAAAGACCCACTTCTAATCTGGGTCTTTGTGTTGGGAGGATATGTGTTAATACAGATCTTTTGATGTGGAAATGTCCACCTTTAAATCTGGACCACACCTTCTGCTGGAAGCTGATATAAAGGACAGAGAGGAAAAAAGCTTGCTCTCTCTTTGCTTACTCATGCTCTCATGATCAAGACCACAGCTTCACTGTCATATGAGCCCCCTCCTTTGGGAGCCAGGCAAATAATGAAGGCCAGTTGAGAAATCCAGGCTAATGGGCTGAACACTTCCTGGATTCATTGGCTTTTGTTAATAAACAGCTTTTGTTGGACAGGATGGACCACAACTTATAAGAACTTCAAATAAATTTCTCTTCTCTCTAGATAGATAAATAGATAGACACATAGATAGATACATGACAGACAGATAGATGGATAGAAATTTAGATAGAGAGAGAGAGAGAGAGAGAGAGAGAGAATGAGAGAGAGAAATATTTGTTCTATAAGTTCTGATCCTTAGAAAATCCTATAACAGTCCTCAATAAAAAATGAGAAAAAAAAAAAAACAGAAAACAGTTTATAGAATTCCTCAGTACAAGTAAAGTAAGATTTTACAGTATAAAGTTAAATTACCATTGTTAGTGGAGACTTGGGACCATATGGCCTTCCATTATTCCCCTAGACACAGACACGTATTGGATATAGATATTGACAGTTTGCAATTACTGATACCACGAAAGTTCTTGCTTTCATTGCAACCAATACGCCATTTACCCTCCTGTATTTTACTTGTACTTCATGTGAGTTGTTGATTTTTCCCTAGGGTCCTGCTTCTTTTTCCTGGTAGGTGACTATGCTAGCTTAACTTCAGGGAAGGAAAACTCTTAGCCTGGATCTATGCATCCGGGTGGGTCTCAGATCAGAGGACTGAAGAGAAACATAAAGAATTTCTGGGAGCACAGCAGAGGGGTTTAACTCAACTATATTGGGAGGACCGGGTACATATACATCCACAGGGATGGTCTTTGTTATCCAGCGATGTTATTGGAAGCTCATTGGTTAGGACAGGCCTTCCCACTGCCATATTGAGAGTTTGGACCTCAGTGTATTACAGGATCAGAGGGAAAGACCCTAAATTCTTATGTAGGTACAATTGATACAACTCCAGATAAGCTACTCTGCCAGGTTGCATTCGTATACCTTTAAATGGGCAGTGCCTTGCTGCTAGGACAGACAGCATAGCTTGTGGCCAGTCAGAGTTCAGGGGTGGGAGGGGCCTCCTGCCACTTGCAGAATAAGTGTCCTGGGGTTCTAGGCACTCCGTTTTCTTCACCTTAGCTCCAGGACAGTTCCACAGAGACTGTCTCCTGATTATACACAGCACTGTAAATATGTACCATCTCTCTTCTTTGGTGAAAATTTGAGATCCTCTAATGTCCTTAGAACAAAGTTAAAATGATGCAGAGCGATAAAAGGATGACATAAAAGGAAAACCATAAAATTGATAAGGGCTGTATGTCTAGAGATATCTGTTTTATTTCTACCATTATACTGAGCAACACCAAGTAAAAACCCAGGAGAGTCATCATTGTCTATTCCTCTACAGGCCCTGGTTCAAAGATGCCTACTTAACCTTGTGTTTTCAAAGCTCATTTGAAAGCCTTTAGGTTGCAGCTTTCCATCAGGTTCCCTGAAGATATATTATTATAATATGTTTTCTTCTTCTCTGTCTTAGAAAAGTCCTCTGCAAATATCACTTGGATGGTTATAGAACCAAAAAGGAGTTCACAGAGGCTAGTTCAGGCTAAACAGTATTGTGCTTGATGTTGTGTTAGGTGTCCTGTCATAAGGAAGAGAGTTAGGATTCCAGGTGCCAGACACTGTCTCATGCCCCCTGATTCTTTTGTTTCCTTCTTCAGCTGACGGCATGAATCATAATTGCAAACTTCTTATGCTTGTTCCGAGCTGAGGACGGACACAAATCCAATGTCCGGAATTATTGTGATTTTGTGCACATTGGAGTTAGAATCTAGAAACATAGACAAAGCAGGACTGTGAGCATGTTAGTAAGAGATTATTTGGATAGGGGCAATTGAGGTGGCAGGGTATATCCACTCTAAACGTGGGTGGCATCATTCACTGGGCTGTGGCCTCACATTGCCTAAAAAGAGAGTCCCAGCTCAGCCCCAGCTTTCTTCACTCACTGTTTCCCCAGTACAGGCACAGGACGACCAGACCTTCAGGCTTCTGACAACATTCCAACTCTACAGCAACTGGCCCCTCAAAGTGTGAACCAAAGTCAACCCCTCCTTTTCTGTTTGTGCATTTCTGGTAGTTGCCATAGTGATGAGGCAACTGAGTAGGACAGGGAATTGGTCTTGTAAGGCAGGACTCTTACTTTGATAAACCTGGCATGCACATCATTAGACTTTTGACTGTTGTTTGGCAGGAGTATAGAAGTATTTGTGCTGGGTCCGAAATGCCCTTCAAGACATTAAGGCTTAATGTGCCGTTCTGATGGGAAGGAGAAGAGCAGAAGGCTGAGGAGAGTGATAGAGTAGAGATCAAGCTCCTAAATATCAGCTGGGATGGAAGGCTCTAGGATGAATACGGTCACCCTAAGAATAAACTCAATGATAAACTGACCAACTCCAGCCATTCATGAACAAGTTGAAGGCTTCTTAGTGTGCCCAAGAAGAGAGTCTTCTCTCCAGAAGCCAAGGAACTCAAATCACAGAAAATAAAACTAAAGCCCTCATTCCAAGGTTGGCTGAATTACCACAGATGATGCAGGTGGGACAAGAAGGATGGGAATGGGAAGAGAAGGGACGAGGAAGGTGAGATGGATGGAGAGAGAGAATCTGTGGAGAGGTGACAAAAGCTGGAGGACATGTAGGGGAGAAGTGGGAGACCTAGGGCAGTAGAAACTCACTGGAATCAACAAAAGAGACCATAGAGAAGACCTCTCGAAATAAGGGGGAGGGAGCCTAAACAAGCTATCTCCTGCAACCAGGCAAGGCTTTCCAGTGGTGGGACTGGGGCACAATTCCAGCCTCAAAAACTTCGAACTGTGACCTATCTTCCTTACAAGATCTGCTGGGAAAATGGAAGGGCAGAACCCCATGCTAAAGGGGGGAACCCATGCCCGCTACCGCAGGCCAGGCCAGGTGACGACTTCTAAAGCTTTCCTGCTCTACTCATAAATCAGTGCCTAGTCCAGTCCTCAACTGAGAGGCTCCCTACAGCAGCTGATGGGAGCAGAAGCAGAGGCCCAGTGCTAAACAAAATGCACAGATCAGAGAACCTCATGGAAGAGGTGGAAGAGGGATCGCTGGGACCAGGGGTGTCTGTCAAGGACACCAGGTGGTCAATCCCCATGGAGTCAACTGACCAGCACTCTTAGGTGCTCACAGAGCCTGAAACAGCATACATGGGACCTGCTGAATCCCCCAAATATGTCTTGAGTTTGCCTCACTTGGAACTTTGGTAGGACTCGTACAGACTGGAGTAGGGATGTGTGTCTCTGGACCTCTTGCCTGTCTTTGAGAACCTTCTCCCCCTAGTGGGTTGCCTAGTTCAACCCTGAAGTAGGGAATTGTTTCTCACCCTGTTCCATCTTTTTGTGCTATGTCTGAACCGTAAACCTTGGAGGAATGCTCGTTCTTTCGGAGAGGCAGGGGTCCGGGTAGCAGGATGTGCGGTTAGATCTAGGGGATAGGGGACATCGGGGAGCTGGGAAGAGTGGGGGAGGTTAGGAAGGGTATTGGAATGTATTATATGTGAGAACAATATATTTGAAAAGAAAAATAAAGGCTGAAATGTCCTTGATCCTATGGACACAAAGAGTGTGATTCAGTTTATAGACAATACACTCTGGTTTCCATTACCTGTGCTTCCAGGGACAGGAGAGAGAGTCAGCTCCATGATCAGGAAAAGCAGTCAAAAGCTTGCCTTTTTTGCTCGTTCATTTGATTTGTTTTTAACCTTGAAAATGTCTTTTTCTAAGGTTCTGTGGCTTTCACCTTGGAGCTTTATTCCTCATTTTTTTATTAATTGTCCATTGTTTTATCATCAGAGAGACTTATTTCATTTCTCTACTCTTCCTTCAGAAGCCTCCAACTAATACCTTAATCTCTATCTACTGGTAGCTTCCTGGATCATACATTACCGGACTCTGTGATGTCTGGAGTTTCTCTCTCTTCTTTCTTGTCTCCATCTTGGATTAGCTGTCATGAAGTCATGCCCTATGCTGGTATGCCATTTACAGTAATTAGGCTGCTGGAAGACAGCAAGGAAGACAAGGAAGAAATTTTCATACTTGTAAACTCTGCCAGACCTCAGCAGAGGGAACCATTGTCAGAGAAATTGCCATGCTGGACAGTGGAATCCAGAGCTTCTGACCTCAGGCATTTTTAATGGTTCATAACTCCTCAGGTGTTCTACTGATAGCACATGCAAGCCATGAGCAATCAAACATCCCCCACATTAATCCAACACTCTCAGACAATACAAAATTCCGAGGCCTATGCAGCCCTTCACCCAACAGGACACAAAATAATTCTGTTCAAGACAACTAAAAATAAACTTCTGCAACATACTCAGTCATTTTACAGGTACCCAGACTTCTCACAGACACACGGACACCACACAGGCATCATCTCCCAGGCACCCAGACATTATGCAGGCACCCAGATATCCAATAGGTATCAGGACCTTCCTTAGACAGCTAGACATCCCATGGGATCCTTGGTCATCCTGCAGGTGCCATATATCCAATAGGCACCAGAATTTACCATAAAGTCAAGGGCCTCCTGCAAGCACCTGGACATTCCATAGGCACGCAGATATTCCATAGGCACCAGGGACTCTCACAGGCACCAGAGTATCCTGCAGTCATTCAGTCATCATCCAGGCTCTCAGCCAGCCCTTTGATACCCAGATATCATGCAGGCATCCAGGATCCCACAGGTACCCATGGGTATCTGGTCATTCCACAGGAACCTGGAACTCTCCAGTCCTCAAGTCTTCCTGCATTCCCTATGTGCCTGGACATCCAGGAGTCAACAGGATCTCCTGTAGCATGGTACACAGTGGAATAACTTTGGCTTGAAAGCACAAGGCATTGGATACAAGTGACAAAATGAAGACTCAACATTGCAATAACATAGTAGGTTTGTTCTTCATATCTTCTTCATTCCCTAATCTTGGGATCTTTGTATTTGTTCATACATACTTTGCATTAAGCACTTTATAGTTACTTGTTCATTATCCTGATTGGGAATAAATAACAAATTTCTGATTAGGATCCATGCTGTGATGGCTATTCTTGGTTGTCAATTTGTCTCAATCCAAAATGAACTATAATTCAATGATAGATTTTTTTGTTTGCTTTTGTAAGACAGGGTTTCTCTACTGTAATTCGTGCTGTCCTTGAACTCACTCTGTAGACCAGGCTGGCCTCAACTGCACAGAGACCCACCTGCCTCTGCCTTGTGAGAGATTGGATTACAGGCATGTGACTCAACCTCCAGGCTGAGAGATATTTTTATTGGAGAGAAGTTGGTTTGTAGTGGGTAAATATTGACTTCTACTTGAGAAATTTCAGGTGGAGAGGCACAAACCTTTAATCTGACCACAACTTCTCCTGGAAGCCTATATAAGGTATGGAAGGAGGAAGATTTTCTTCTTTGCCTGCTTATTCCTGTCTTGGTAGCAAGTCCATTCCTTCACTGACATGAGAGACTGCTTCTTCAGAATTTTGGTATCCTTTGAAGACCAGGTGAGATGGCTACCCCATGAACTGAGCAACTTCTGAATTCATGGAATTTCTATTCAAACCCCCAGCTGTGGTATTAATTACACCATAGCATCTAAGTTATTCTACTTAATCATATATATATCCAGAAAATTCAGATATACCAGATAACCCTAGTTCTCTAATACATGTGCTAATGTATTGTTGTCCTTATTGTTCTTTGAGACTGGGTCTTACTGGGTCCTTCCTAAGGCTGGGCACTCATGAGTTTCCCAATTCTATTTCTCAAGTATAATATTATGGTTTCCTGCTTCTAGGTCCTCTCCCCAGGATAGCCAAGCTGCAGTGCTAGCTTCAAGGAGAGTTTACCCAGGAACTATCCAGGATCTGAGGAGGTCTTGAACTGAGGCTTGAGTGTCATGAGAGATTGACTTCTCAGGATGTAGTATCAGTTAACAGCTCAGTTTACTGAAGCAAAGGGGATCTATCTATGTATCTATCTATCGTTTATATACATATATATATATATATATGTGTGTGTGTGTGTCTGTGTATGTATATATGTATATATGTATATATGTATATATGTATATATGTATATATGTATATATGTATATATGTATATATGTATATATGTATATATGTATATATGTATATATGTATATATGTATATATGTATATATGTATATATGTATATATGTATATATGTATATATGTATATATGTATATATGTATATATGTATATATGTATATATGTATATATGTATATATGTATATATGTATATATGTATATATGTTAGAGGGAATGGGAAATAACTTACGTGGTGATAAATTTTTGGCTGGAGAAGTGTCTCTTGGAGACATCTATTTAAAGGCGGAGGCTCACAAACATTCATGGGCAGTCATGTCTTGTTGGCTGGGGCTGTCTTGAGGAAGTCTCCTTTGCATAAACAGAAGTTTCATAGGGGCCAGGCAATAGAACGTATAGGGTCATATAGAGAGAAGGGAAGCCCAGTCAAGTGTCCACCAACTGCAGTGGTTCATAAGCATTAACCAGGCCATATACCTTGGAAAGGAAGATTTTAAGAGGTGCTGTTTGTCATAAGATATGGCAACATTGCAGGAGTTTTGCAACGTGTTGGTGCTAGCTGGGGTCTGTCAGAGTAAGAAAGGAGGAGAAGCCGAATGCATACCACTCTCAGGGAGAGAAATCCAGGGCTCAAAGCACACTTCAACACCCTCTTAGCTCTAGGCCAGCCCCACATTATTGATAATGAAGGACAGAGCTTGCACAGGGACTTAAGTGGTTAACCTTTGGATTGCATACATATTTTTAATAATGACTTTCCTTATTGGAGGACATGGGATGTCTTTCCCTTTCTTCGACTTTAAAAAGATAGTTACATGTATGTTCTCTCATCTGATAACTATATGGTACTCGAAAATGCATTGTTCCCAGTATGTAGTAATTGTGAATCAAGTGGGAATGAATCTATGTATGTGAGAATAAATGTTTTCTTTTCTCTTATGTATCAAGCTGGTTGGCGATCATGGAAGATAATAAGACATTGTTAGACACTCAAAACACAAGGAAATACTTCCTATTTCCATTTGGGAAATACAGGTTTGCCAGGAAGATCAATATGTACTCTCTCTTGGTAAAGATTTGGTGCTAAGTATGCAACCTGGGCCTTTGAGCATCATCCAAATATGGCCATTACCTACACAGCTCAAAAAGCAGTTTCCAATATTTCCCTCTCTAGGGAACATAAGCACATATAATCTACGTATAAACTGTTGTAACCATGGCCAAGCATTCATTTGAGAGGTAGGCCTTCTAACATTATTGAGTACTTGCCTGTCCCACACTTCGGATGTGCTCTAAGTACCTCCCAGGGCAATTGTGAAGTCTTCAAAACCCCCAGATTGATTCACAATCCAGTCATGTATGTACATAGCCAGCACAAAAGGGAGGAAACTTCATGTCCTTCCACAACATATTAGGACATTCTCCAAACATCAACTCTTTCATCTGAAAGAAAGAATCACACAAGCATCCCCAAGGTGCAGAGGGGCACATACGAAGCATGTTCCCAAGTCCTGTCTCACACAATACTGCAGATTACTACAGCAGTTTCTAAAGGCTTCAAAAAAGAATTAATGTCACAGATGGCAATGTAACACATGTATAGCTCAGAAACACCATATACTGTTTAATCTCTGAGTTCCAAAATACAGAAGGGTGTGACTGAGATCAAAAGAAAGAAGCAAAAGGGGAATCAGGCAATGTCCTTCTCATGACCAAAGACATCTAGAAGCCTTGGAGAGTGTAGAACTTGGAAACATCTCCCAACACTGATATATAGCCTACTGGCTCCTTAAATTTATATTACAAACAATATTGCTCATGGATCAAAGTGTTCTGGGATTTTTACTACATTATTACTCAGTCCTTTTGCCTTCTAGCTTTGTGGTTTGCCTGGTAGACCAAGTAATGCTGCTCTTGTTGGAGTTTTGTAAAGACTGAGAATATTTTAAGGAAACTCCCTGTCCTCTAAACAGACCTCAGCTTTCCAGCATGGGTCTTTGTCAGAAAAAGAGGATCCCTTGAGCATTTCCTTGAAGTTGATTTACTTCCCTCACAGCTTAACAGAGAGCTTAGTAATGAAATGTTCTTAGGCAGGTGGAGATATTGAGGACTCAGATAGCCACATTTCATTAGCTTTACCATGCAGATGTAAGCAATGAGGAAGGGCTTCTATATGATAACACCATACAACTGGGGGTTGTATCTGAAGTACTATGCTTATGAGGAAAGTGTATTTAAGTCACATTTCTATCAGAACACATTAGACATCTTCAACCAGAGGCTGTAGAGGAACTAAGACCCAGACACCCAGTTCCTCTGGTTCCTTAGTCCTGTTTTGCCTAGACCAATGCCAAAAATAAAATAGGACATACAAAGAAAGACACTCAAAATGAACTTCTTAGCTTCACTTCAGGCTCCTCTATGGCTATTCTTCTACTTGACTCAGTTTTACTTTGAGCTAAGGGTATATGACAAGTTCAAATTTTGAAGACAGATGCTCTATATAAAGAGTTCTCTGCATGATTGGGTGGGAATCACATTCCCAGTAAAATTATGAAAGGATAAGGTAGATTCTTCATAAGGAAACAAGATCTCTCAGGAGCTCAGCATTTGCAGATTGTCAATATCTAATCTATGTCTGTGTATAAGAGACAAATGGAAGGCCATGTAGCACCAAATCTCCAATAAAGAAGGAGAATTTGCTTTTATAGTGGAATATTTCTTGACTTCTACTGTGTTTTCCCATTCTTCTTTTTTTTTTTTTACAACTTTTTGAAGTATAAATAAGTTGTAGTGACAATTTGATGCATCACTTACTGGTAAACTAATTTTAAAGACCTTTTGCCACATCAGAGGTGTGTTTAGCCACTGGCCTTTACAGGATTGCTCATTGGAACCCTTTCCTTGCTCAGGATCCATCACCTAGGTCCTGTTGTCATGGAAACATAAGAATGTGTACAGTTACTTATTTCCCTTATGTTTGGCGGACACTCAAATTGGAGATCCTAGAGGGATAAAGAGGTATGAAATTTATATTATCCATGTATTATTTATGATTCGACTTCATTGTCCTAAAAGTCAGAAAGATAAAGAAGGCCACTAACATAGAATAAGGCTACTTAAGGACATCATTTCCCTGTGACTAAATACTGATGACTATCATCAGCATCAGAAATCACTGTGTGTGTGTCTACGAGGGTTCATTCTGGATGCTTAACTGCCCATATATCTGTGTAGCTTCCAGACATCAACCGTTAGAATTAATCTCTTGTTGCTGTGTCCCTCATAGTACAACGAGAATAATCTTTCTGTGGGAATCACTGAAGGTTGATTAATATCAAGTGGGATAACACCAATGAAGTGTTTAATCAAGTTCCAACTAATCAAAGCATGGGCTGGAAATGCAGTTTGTGAGAGCCCACAAGTTAGGAAGGTGTGGTTCTGAGCATAAATATCTGTCTAAAAGTACTTCTTTATTTCAAGGTTCTTTCCTGATTGTGGTGATTCCCTCTCTGCTCAAGATTTCCAGTGATTGAGAAGAATATTTGTGATACTATTAACTTCCGAATGGATCAGCTCACCCGCAGTGTTCAAAGGTAAAAACCTTAAAGCGTTGTATGAGGGGACTTTTCTCAGGGATTTAAGACAGGCTGGTATCTACCCTTTGTTTTCAGATGTACATGGGCAGTATGAGAGAATTCCAGGGTAGCTAATTCAAGTGTCACAACAGCATTACCCATTTTTTCTAATATTGCTTCCATGTAATTCATGGCTCTATCATTTGTAAGACCAATCTTGCTGATGCAACTTCCCAAGTGTTCCAGATACTGACTTCACCCTATTAGGAATCCCATTCCACATGAAACCTAGGAGTAGAGGATGACAGGTAGGTAATGATTCCAAGCAACAAGAACGATGTTTTTAGCACCTCACATCTTCTTCATAGACAGTGTCAATAACATTATCTGCATGCTTAGTGCTCAAAGGACATTGTCTTCTTCCTTTCTGCTAAATGACTCATTCTTACCCCTCACAGCTTGACTTTTCTCATTTTTCATCATTATTACATACAAAGATTTGAGATGTTGAAAGACCTACATAAGTGGCTACATAGTGTTGATGTGAAGTGTATGTGTTGTGTCAAGGTGTACGCTGGCTCTCCCAAAATGTCTGAGGGTATTTTACATATTGCAACCAAATGCATGCAATGACAGTGTCATGAAATCTTGACCAAACAGTGGGAATAAAGGGACATATCAATGTTTCCTCACATGTCATACATGTGTGGTCCTGGAGAGTGAACTCAGTGTCACATATATAGCCAATCAGTCCACTGCTAACCTATATCCCAATCCAGTTACAAATAGTAGTTTAAGCTTGTGTTCATACAGAGTTTAGATATAACACACCAGACACTGGTTTCTTTATAAATGGACACATTTTAGGAAAATAAGTAAACAATTACATCAGTCCCTAGCTGAACAGTTGATCTACCTAGCATTATTTGTATGCATATTTTATTTTCATATCATCAAATATTTTTTAATTCAGGTATATTTTGCTTTTCAGAAAATGGACATAATGTTCGTAGTACTTTTCTGTTTGCTTCTTTCTCAAAGGGTTATACAGATGAAAGTGTTCTTATGAAGGTCATGAACTAATCCACGACCATAACCAGAGCATCCTCTGCTTGGAACACTGATTAAAGTCATTAAAAACGGTTCTGTTTTTCAAAGTGAGTTGAAATAAGCATCACCTTAAATGATACTGCAAGTCTTGTCTCACTATTAGCTTCTAGTACTTAAATGCCTAGTCAACAGAAATGAATATATCTGTATTTGAAGGATACTGTGAAATCATTGTCCAAAGTACCATATAATGTGTACTCTTGCCTCACCTGTAGGGGACAAGATTTCTTATATATACTTAACTACAGTGTGTAGAACCCTATTATGTTACAGACCACCTAAATACATTCTTGAAACAGCAGGACGAGCTAAAAGTATTTACTACACTCTCAACCTTGACTCACTGTGCTTTTTCACCTTCCCTTCTGTTCCTGACTTAACTCGATACTGGTTCAATCTCATCTTTAGATTTTCCCAGGCAAAGGACAGCATCTTCAGACTGACTGGATTCATTTGCAGCCTCTTCTCTGCGGGGTTAGGAGGAATGCTTGCATTCAGCCAATACTGGCGCCTCTGGGAATTCGAAGATAAGGTTGTTCAGCTTGTGTACATCGGACTCTGGAAAGCATATTACCCTCAGGAATTTAACATCTCTGGGACTGTGACAAAGATTCTGGTTTATAGTCCTGTCGATTCGGCCTGGTCCATTTCACCTGAACTTCAGTGTGCACAGAACCTGATGTTATTTGCTATGCTGATAAAACCTATTGTTGTGATTTTAAGCTCAGCGGCCATGGAGGGCAACATTATCAAAGTCACAGGTCCTGAGTTCCAGATGCAATGCTACAAGACATCTGTCTTCATTCTCGTTCTCAGTAGCCTTTGCACTGTAGTTTCTGTGACCTGGAACCATGTGGTAGATCTTTACGGCAAAACCACTCTTGACTTTCCATCCACCTTTCCAGTAAAGAGAGCATCCCTCATAAAGAAGCACAGCACTCACGTGTTCCCAGTAGGGATCCTGACATCCACCCTGTCACTCTTTGCTGTGCTCATGTTCCTTTTTGAGATCAGGTCACTGAAACTACAGAGTAAGCTGAAGGCCTGTTCTGGCAAACAGGCTGATCAAACGGCCTGAAATGAGAGCTCTGGCATTTTCACAGTGTGCCAGGAGACTCCTTGGCTAGATTTCCTACACACACTCGATACTCTTGTAGTTATCTGCTCATTTCAATAAAATACAACTTTGATTTTTCAAGTTGTGTCTGAAGCTTATTTCTTCCTCTACCTGTCAAATGCATTCCCTTTTCTACATGGTCTCTTTGTAATCTCTCCACGCCTCAATGATGTGTTCAGACAGGAGCAACTCCCTTGAGCAGATAAAGTATGGATGAAATGAAAATGCATAAATAAATAGAAAAAACAGCCCCAATATGTGAGTTTTGTAGTTAAACTGAAAATCAACTTTTATGACTGTAAACATGTATAAGGTTGGGGATAGTTACGCCCTAATGTGTATTGAGAGCAGAGCCCCACATTGTACCTACGGCACAGCTGAAAGTTCTGTTTTCTTGGAGGTAGGAAGACCAACTGTGCACTTTGGATGCTTTCTGCCCCTGAAGACTTCCCGTGATATAAATATCTGAAATGCCCAGGCTTTTCCCTTGTGCTCTGAAAGGCAAATGCATCACTGTGGGGAGCAACTGAGTGGGATATGGGTGCTTGTGTGATGTCTGAGTGTTTGCTTGTCAACTGGGTGCCTGTGGAATATCCGGGACTTTCCTGGAATGCCTGGGTCCTGTGGGAGGCACTGATGTTTGCTCCCTGATGACTGTGGGAAGAGCTGGTGCCTCCTAGAATACCAGGTGCTTGTGGGACGTTGGGGAGCTTGTGGGATGCCCTGGTGCTAGCAGTGTACCAGGGAGCCTACGCGGTGCTTGGGTTTGCACGGTGAGGCCTAATTCAGGTCAAACTCTTCTCATGCTTCGTCTTGGGCTCATATGAGCCAGGGTAATGCCCACAATCAGAGCAGCCTTCTGACTCCAAAGACCATATTTAAGCCTGTTATCTGTGCTTCTGTCACACAAACTTGACTTAGTTTTCTTTTACTTTTTCTTTGTTGAGGGCATAGGGGTGGGAGTGTGGAACAGGGAGGAAGGGGAACAAGGTGTTATCAGGATACTTTGCATGAAACTCAAATTATTAATAAAAATGATGATTTAAAAACTGAAATAAAGTTAAAGATCTTCAGGTAACAATCCATTGCTGAGGGGCACGCAGATATTCCTTTTAAGGTGGAACATTAGTTAATTGGTCCTGGGCTCTGCCAACACAAAGAAAAAAGCATAGGCTTTACTGGTTCAGTTTGAATCCTGGCAAAAGCCGACTTCTCACTAGGGTTTGTTAAATTGTCCCATATACTAAGTACCTGAGAGGATGCTAAGCTTTGTGTGGGTCCTGGAACAGAAGGCTCTTCAACACGTCCAGACTGCTGTGTATGGTGCTCTATCCCTTGGACCATATGATAAGGCAGACCTAGTGATATTTGAGATGCCAGTGTATGATAGGGCTCCCATAGGTGATTCACAAGAAAGACCTATGGGATTGTGAGGAAGGCTCTACCATCCTTCTGAAGACAACAATTATCCCATTGAAAGTCAGCTCTTGGTCTTCTATTGGGCCTCAGAAGGAATTTAACCTTGACAATGTCAATGGGTCATCAGGTTACCATATGTCTTGAGCTGCCCATCATGAGCTGGGTGTTATCTGACCCACCAAGTCATAGTGTAGGATGTGCACAGCAGCAATCCATTATCAAATTGAAGTGGTGTAAACATGATAGTGATTGATCACATCCTAAAGACACAAGCAAGTAGCATGAGGAAGGTGACTAAATGCCAGTGTTTACTAACCATGTGCAATGTCATCTCCTGCCAAGCATGCACCTATAACCTCATGGCAGGTTTCCTATGACTGCATGACTTTGGAAGATCCTGGTTTATGGATGGTTCTGCAAGATATGCAGGCACCACCTGGACATGGAGAACTGCATCATTACATCGCCTTTCTGAGACAATCCTAAAGGATACTCATGAAGGGAAATCTGCACAATGGTCAGAACTTTAGGCACTGGCATAATCATACAATTAGCTTCGAAGGAGAAATTGTCAGCTGTGCAGTTGTTCAATAAATCATGGGCTGAAGACATTGGATTGACTAGATGGTAAGAGTTTTGAAGAAAGCAGGATTGGTAAATTGGTGAGAAAGACATATGGATTAGAACTATGTAGATAGATTTCATCAAGTGGGCAAAATCAAGAAAATACTTTTGTCCTGTGTAAATGCTAAGGAGTAGATCAGAACTCAAGTAGATCGGGTGACATGTTCCATGGACAGTCAGCCTCTTTTCCTGGCCATCCCTGTCATTTCCAATGGGTCCACGAACAAAGCTGTCATGGTTGCATAGATGGGGGTTATGTATGGGATCACCATCTTGGATTTCCACTCAGGAAGGCTGACCTGCTTACATTGGTGAGTGTCACGTCTCTACCAACAGTGGAGACCAATGCTGAACACCAGATGGCACCATTCCCCAGGGGTAACCAGCCATCAACCTGGTATCAGGTTGAGTACATTGAAATACTTCCTCTGGGGAAACAACGTTACTTTGTCCTCACTGGAGTTGATAATCATTCTGGTTATGGCTTGCCTTACCTTTATGCAGTGTTTCTGCCAAAAACACCATGCATGGATATACAAAATGCCTTATCCCCCATCATGATATTCCATGCTGTACTGCTTCTCACCAAGAAAATCATTTCACAACCAGAGCAGTGATACCCTGGCCCCATGAGCATGGAATTCACTCTTATTACCATGTTATCCAACATTCTAAAGCAAATTGTCTGATAGGAAGATGTAAGGAACTTTTGACAAACTTAAATACGAATTAGGTGGCAGGAGCCTGTGGGATTTCAAAGGATTATCTAGAAGGCAGTATCTGCTTAAAACCAGCATCTAATTTATCGTATGGTTTCTCCCATAACCAAGATCCACTGGTCCAGCATTCAGGGATGAAAAGAGAATAGTTTACTCACTATCACTCCCAGTGACAAACTAGGAAAATTTTGGCTTCCTGTTCCCTCAACTGTAAGTTCTGCTACCGTAGAGGATTTGGTTCCAGATTGGGGAACACCACTGCCAGGAGAAACAACGATATTTCATTGAGCTGGAAGCTCAGACTCCCCCTGGCCACTGTGGGCTTCTGATATCCTTAATCCAACAGGCTAATAAAGGAATAACAGTGGTTACGAAAAGTGATTGATCCAGAGTACCAAAGGGAATTTAGATTACTTTTCTATCAATGGAGAATAGGTCTGAAGTGCAGGAGATCCTTTATGGTGTCTCTTGCAATGGGAAACTACATCAATCTACTTTGTGTAGGAAGGCAAATGACAGGGACAGTTCAGGAATGAATGTATGGATTACACTAATAGGAAGATTGAAAACTTGATACGGTGCTTGCTGAGGGAAGAGGAAATAGAGAATGGATAGTAAAGTGAGCTGGTTATGAATACCAGTCAGGCCAGCTGACCAGTTGAACAAACAAATATTATAACTGACTTTCTGTCATTTTTTGCTAAGTCCGTGTTTGGGCGGTTATTTGTGTTTCCTTTCCTCCAATTCATTATCATGTTATGACATCATTTTAGAGACTAGCTGGGGTTGCCATATTTAAGGTTGATATACTAAAAGAATGTCCTTTCAGGGACATTACCACCTATTGTAAATGTATAATGCATTTATGATTGTATAGAAACATATCATATATAATCATATATCCTGTTAGGTTTAACTATGAATGACCAGTTTTTTTTTAATTTGGAAAGTAAGCATGACTTAAGGATATATGATTGAGTGAAAACTTTTTAAAAGGTTTAATTGTAATGGCTGATCTGAGTTGTCAACTGAACTACATCTAGAATTAACTAAAGCCCAAATGACTGGACACAACTCTGTTGGCTTTTTTCACAATTAAATCATTCAAGTGCAAAGACCCACTTCTAATCTGGGTCTTTGTGTTGGGAGGATATGTGTTAATACAGATCTTTTGATGTGGAAATGTCCACCTTTAAATCTGGACCACACCTTCTGCTGGAAGCTGATATAAAGGACAGAGAGGAAAAAAGCTTGCTTTCTCTTTGCTTACTCATGCTCTCATGATCAAGACCACAGCTTCACTGTCATATGAGCCCCCTCCTTTGGGAGCCAGGCACATAATGAAGGCCAGCTGAGAAATCCAGGCTAATGGGCTGAACACTTCCTGGATTCATTGGCTTTTGTTAATAAACAGCTTTTGTTGGACAGGATGGACCACAACTTATAAGAACTTCAAATAAATTTCTCTTCTCTCTAGATAGATAAATAGATAGACACATAGATAGATACATGACAGACAGATAGATGGATAGAAATTTAGATAAGAGAGAGAGAGAGAGAGAGAGAGAGAGAGAGAGAGAGAGAGAGAGAGAGAGAGAAATATTTGTTCTATAAGTTCTGATCCTTAGAAAATCCTATAACAGTCCTCAATAAAAAATGAGAAAAAAAAAACAGAAAACAGTTTATAGAATTCTTCAGTACAAGTAAAGTAAGATTTTACAGTATAAAGTTAAATTACCATTGTTAGTGGAGACTTGGGACCATATGGCCTTCCATTATTCCCCTAGACACAGACACGTATTGGATATAGATATTGACAGTTTGCAATTACTGATACCATGAAAGTTCTTGCTTTCATTGCAACCAATACGCCATTTACCCTCCTGTATTTTACTTGTACTTCATGTGAGTTGTTGATTTTTCCCTAGGGTCCTGCTTCTTTTTCCTGGTAGGTGACTATGCTAGCTTAACTTCAGGGAAGGAAAACTCTTAGCCTGGATCTATGCATCCGGGTGGGTCTCAGATCAGAGGACTGAAGAGAAACATAAAGAATTTCTGGGAGCACAGCAGAGGGGTTTAACTCAACTATATTGGGAGGACCGGGTACATATACATCCACAGGGATGGTCTTTGTTATCCAGCGATGTTATTGGAAGCTCATTGGTTAGGACAGGCCTTCCCACTGCCATATTGAGAGTTTGGACCTCAGTGTATTACAGGATCAGAGGGAAAGACCCTAAATTCTTATGTAGGTACAATTGATACAACTCCAGATAAGCTACTCTGCCAGGTTGCATTCGTATACCTTTAAATGGGCAGTGCCTTGCTGCTAGAACAGACAGCATAGCTTGTGGCCAGTCAGAGTTCAGGGGTGGGAGGGACCTCCTGCCACTTGCAGAATAAGTGTCCTGGGGTTCTAGGCACTCCGCTTTCTTCACCTTAGCTCCAGGACAGTCCCACAGAGACTGTCTCCTGATTATACACAGCACTGTAAATATGTACCATCTCTCTTCTTTGGTGAAAATTTGAGATCCTCTAATGTCCTTAGAACAAAGTTAAAATGATGCAGAGCGATAAAAGGATGACATAAAAGGAAAACCATAAAATTGATAAGGGCTGTATGTCTAGAGATATCTGTTTTATTTCTACCATTATACTGAGCAACACCAAGTAAAAACCCAGGAGAGTCATCATTGTCTATTCCTCTACAGGCCCTGGTTCAAAGATGCCTACTTAACCTTGTGTTTTCAAAGCTCATTTGATAGCCTTTAGGTTGCAGCTTTCCATCAGGTTCCCTGAAGATATATTATTAAAATATGTTTTCTTCTTCTCTGTCTTAGAAAAGTCCTCTGCAAATATCACTTGGATGGTTATAGAACCAAAAGGGAGTTCACAGAGGCTAGTTCAGGCTAGACAGTATTGTGCTTGATGTTGTGTTAGGTGTCCTGTCATAAGGAAGAGAGTTAGGATTCCAGGTGCCAGACACTGTCTCATGCCCCCTGATTCTTTTGTTTCCTTCTTCAGCTGACTGGCATGAATCATAATTGCAAACTTCTTATGCTTGTTCCGAGCTGAGGACGGACACAAATCCAATGTCCGGAATTATTGTGATTTTGTGCACATTGGAGTTAGAATCTAGAAACATAGACAAAGCAGGACTGTGAGCATGTTAGTAAGAGATTATTTGGATAGGGGCAATTGAGGTGGCAGGGTATATCCACTCTAAACGTGGGTGGCATCATTCACTGGGCTGTGGCCTCACATTGCCTAAAAAGAGAGTCCCAGCTCAGCCCCAGCTTTCTTCACTCACTGTTTCCCCAGTACAGGCACAGGACGACCAGACCTTCAGGCTTCTGACAACATTCCAACTCTACAGCAACTGGCCCCTCAAAGTGTGAACCAAAGTCAACCCCTCCTTTTCTGTTTGTGCATTTCTGGTAGTTGCCATAGTGATGAGGCAACTGAGTAGGACAGGGAATTGGTCTTGTAAGGCAGGACTCTTACTTTGATAAACCTGGCATGCACATCATTAGACTTTTGACTGTTGTTTGGCAGGAGTATAGAAGTATTTGTGCTGGGTCCGAAATGCCCTTCAAGACATTAAGGCTTAATGTGCCGTTCTGATGGGAAGGAGAAGAGCAGAAGGCTGAGGAGAGTGATAGAGTAGAGATCAAGCTCCTAAATATCAGCTGGGATGGAAGGCTCTAGGATGAATACGGTCACCCTAAGAATAAACTCAATGATAAACTGACCAACTCCAGCCATTCATGAACAAGTTGAAGGCTTCTTAGTGTGCCCAAGAAGAGAGTCTTCTCTCCAGAAGCCAAGGAACTCAAATCACAGAAAATAAAACTAAAGCCCTCATTCCAAGGTTGGCTGAATTACCACAGATGATGCAGGTGGGACAAGAAGGATGGGAATGGGAAGAGAAGGGACGAGGAAGGTGAGATGGATGGAGAGAGAGAATCTGTGGAGAGGTGACAAAAGCTGGAGGACATGTAGGGGAGAAGTGGGAGACCTAGGGCAGTAGAAACTCACTGGAATCAACAAAAGAGACCATAGAGAAGACCTCTCGAAATAAGGGGGAGGGAGCCTAAACAAGCTATCTCCTGCAACCAGGCAAGGCTTTCCAGTGGTGGGACTGGGGCACAATTCCAGCCTCAAAAACTTCGAACTGTGACCTATCTTCCTTACAAGATCTGCTGGGAAAATGGAAGGGCAGAACCCCATGCTAAAGGGGGGAACCCATGCCCGCTACCGCAGGCCAGGCCAGGTGACGACTTCTAAAGCTTTCCTGCTCTACTCATAAATCAGTGCCTAGTCCAGTCCTCAACTGAGAGGCTCCCTACAGCAGCTGATGGGAGCAGAAGCAGAGGCCCAGTGCTAAACAAAATGCACAGATCAGAGAACCTCATGGAAGAGGTGGAAGAGGGATCGCTGGGACCAGGGGTGTCTGTCAAGGACACCAGGTGGTCAATCCCCATGGAGTCAACTGACCAGCACTCTTAGGTGCTCACAGAGCCTGAAACAGCATACATGGGACCTGCTGAATCCCCCAAATATGTCTTGAGTTTGCCTCACTTGGAACTTTGGTAGGACTCGTACAGACTGGAGTAGGGATGTGTGTCTCTGGACCTCTTTCCTGTCTTTGAGAACCTTCTCCCCCTAGTGGGTTGCCTAGTTCAACCCTGAAGTAGGGAATTGTTTCTCACCCTGTTCCATCTTTTTGTGCTATGTCTGAACCGTAAACCTTGGAGGAATGCTCGTTGTTTCGGAGAGGCAGGGGTCCGGGTAGCAGGATGTGCGGTTAGATCTAGGGGATAGGGGACATCGGGGAGCTGGGAAGAGTGGGGGTGGTTAGGAAGGGTATTGGAATGTATTATATGTGAGAACAATATATTTGAAAAGAAAAATAAAGGCTGAAATGTCCTTGATCCTATGGACACAAAGAGTGTGATTCAGTTTATAGACAATACACTCTGGTTTCCATTACCTGTGCTTCCAGGGACAGGAGAGAGAGTCAGCTCCATGATCAGGAAAAGCAGTCAAAAGCTTGCCTTTTTTGCTCGTTCATTTGATTTGTTTTTAACCTTGAAAATGTCTTTTTCTAAGGTTCTGTGGCTTTCACCTTGGAGCTTTATTCCTCATTTTTTTATTAATTGTCCATTGTTTTATCATCAGAGAGACTTATTTCATTTCTCTACTCTTCCTTCAGAAGCCTCCAACTAATACCTTAATCTCTATCTACTGGTAGCTTCCTGGATCATACATTACCGGACTCTGTGATGTCTGGAGTTTCTCTCTCTTCTTTCTTGTCTCCATCTTGGATTAGCTGTCATGAAGTCATGCCCTATGCTGGTATGCCATTTACAGTAATTAGGCTGCTGGAAGACAGCAAGGAAGACAAGGAAGAAATTTTCATACTTGTAAACTCTGCCAGACCTCAGCAGAGGGAACCATTGTCAGAGAAATTGCCATGCTGGACAGTGGAATCCAGAGCTTCTGACCTCAGGCATTTTTAATGGTTCATAACTCCTCAGGTGTTCTACTGATAGCACATGCAAGCCATGAGCAATCAAACATCCCCCACATTAATCCAACACTCTCAGACAATACAAAATTCCGAGGCCTATGCAGCCCTTCACCCAACAGGACACAAAATAATTCTGTTCAAGACAACTAAAAATAAACTTCTGCAACATACTCAGTCATTTTACAGGTACCCAGACTTCTCACAGACACACGGACACCACACAGGCATCATCTCCCAGGCACCCAGACATTATGCAGGCACCCAGATATCCAATAGGTATCAGGACCTTCCTTAGACAGCTAGACATCCCATGGGATCCTTGGTCATCCTGCAGGTGCCATATATCCAATAGGCACCAGAATTTACCATAAAGTCAAGGGCCTCCTGCAAGCACCTGGACATTCCATAGGCATGCAGATATTCCATAGGCACCAGGGACTCTCACAGGCACCAGAGTATCCTGCAGTCATTCAGTCATCATCCAGGCTCTCAGCCAGCCCTTTGATACCCAGATATCATGCAGGCATCCAGGATCCCACAGGTACCCATGGGTATCTGGTCATTCCACAGGAACCTGGAACTCTCCAGTCCTCAAGTCTTCCTGCATTCCCTATGTGCCTGGACATCCAGGAGTCAACAGGATCTCCTGTAGCATGGTACACAGTGGAATAACTTTGGCTTGAAAGCACAAGGCATTGGATACAAGTGACAAAATGAAGACTCAACATTGCAATAACATAGTAGGTTTGTTCTTCATATCTTCTTCATTCCCTAATCTTGGGATCTTTGTATTTGTTCATACATACTTTGCATTAAGCACTTTATAGTTACTTGTTCATTATCCTGATTGGGAATAAATAACAAATTTCTGATTAGGATCCATGCTGTGATGGCTATTCTTGGTTGTCAATTTGTCTCAATCCAAAATGAACTATAATTCAATGATAGATTTTTTTGTTTGCTTTTGTAAGACAGGGTTTCTCTACTGTAATTCGTGCTGTCCTTGAACTCACTCTGTAGACCAGGCTGGCCTCAACTGCACAGAGACCCACCTGCCTCTGCCTTGTGAGAGATTGGATTACAGGCATGTGACTCAACCTCCAGGCTGAGAGATATTTTTATTGGAGAGAAGTTGGTTTGTAGTGGGTAAATATTGACTTCTACTTGAGAAATTTCAGGTGGAGAGGCACAAACCTTTAATCTGACCACAACTTCTCCTGGAAGCCTATATAAGGTATGGAAGGAGGAAGATTTTCTTCTTTGCCTGCTTATTCCTGTCTTGGTAGCAAGTCCATTCCTTCACTGACATGAGAGACTGCTTCTTCAGAATTTTGGTATCCTTTGAAGACCAGGTGAGATGGCTACCCCATGAACTGAGCAACTTCTGAATTCATGGAATTTCTATTCAAACCCCCAGCTGTGGTATTAATTACACCATAGCATCTAAGTTATTCTACTTAATCATATATATATCCAGAAAATTCAGATATACCAGATAACCCTAGTTCTCTAATACATGTGCTAATGTATTGTTGTCCTTATTGTTCTTTGAGACTGGGTCTTACTGGGTCCTTCCTAAGGCTGGGCACTCATGAGTTTCCCAATTCTATTTCTCAAGTATAATATTATGGTTTCCTGCTTCTAGGTCCTCTCCCCAGGATAGCCAAGCTGCAGTGCTAGCTTCAAGGAGAGTTTACCCAGGAACTATCCAGGATCTGAGGAGGTCTTGAACTGAGGCTTGAGTGTCATGAGAGATTGACTTCTCAGGATGTAGTATCAGTTAACAGCTCAGTTTACTGAAGCAAAGGGGATCTATCTATGTATCTATCTATCGTTTATATACATATATATATATATATATGTGTGTGTGTGTGTCTGTGTATGTATATATGTATATATGTATATATGTATATATGTATATATGTATATATGTATATATGTATATATGTATATATGTATATATGTATATATGTATATATGTATATATGTATATATGTATATATGTATATATGTATATATGTATATATGTATATATGTATATATGTATATATGTATATATGTATATATGTATATATGTATATATGTATATATGTATATATGTATATATGTATATATGTATATATGTATATATGAGGGAATGGGAAATAACTTACGTGGTGATAAATTTTTGGCTGGAGAAGTGTCTCTTGGAGACATCTATTTAAAGGCGGAGGCTCACAAACATTCATGGGCAGTCATGTCTTGTTGGCTGGGGCTGTCTTGAGGAAGTCTCCTTTGCATAAACAGAAGTTTCATAGGGGCCAGGCAATAGAACGTATAGGGTCATATAGAGAGAAGGGAAGCCCAGTCAAGTGTCCACCAACTGCAGTGGTTCATAAGCATTAACCAGGCCATATACCTTGGAAAGGAAGATTTTAAGAGGTGCTGTTTGTCATAAGATATGGCAACATTGCAGGAGTTTTGCAACGTGTTGGTGCTAGCTGGGGTCTGTCAGAGTAAGAAAGGAGGAGAAGCCGAATGCATACCACTCTCAGGGAGAGAAATCCAGGGCTCAAAGCACACTTCAACACCCTCTTAGCTCTAGGCCAGCCCCACATTATTGATAATGAAGGACAGAGCTTGCACAGGGACTTAAGTGGTTAACCTTTGGATTGCATACATATTTTTAATAATGACTTTCCTTATTGGAGGACATGGGATGTCTTTCCCTTTCTTCGACTTTAAAAAGATAGTTACATGTATGTTTCTCTCATCTGATAACTATATGGTACTCGAAAATGCATTGTTCCCAGTATGTAGTAATTGTGAATCAAGTGGGAATGAATCTATGTATGTGAGAATAAATGTTTTCTTTTCTCTTATGTATCAAGCTGGTTGGCGATCATGGAAGATAATAAGACATTGTTAGACACTCAAAACACAAGGAAATACTTCCTATTTCCATTTGGGAAATACAGGTTTGCCAGGAAGATCAATATGTACTCTCTCTTGGTAAAGATTTGGTGCTAAGTATGCAACCTGGGCCTTTGAGCATCATCCAAATATGGCCATTACCTACACAGCTCAAAAAGCAGTTTCCAATATTTCCCTCTCTAGGGAACATAAGCACATATAATCTACGTATAAACTGTTGTAACCATGGCCAAGCATTCATTTGAGAGGTAGGCCTTCTAACATTATTGAGTACTTGCCTGTCCCACACTTCGGATGTGCTCTAAGTACCTCCCAGGGCAATTGTGAAGTCTTCAAAACCCCCAGATTGATTCACAATCCAGTCATGTATGTACATAGCCAGCACAAAAGGGAGGAAACTTCATGTCCTTCCACAACATATTAGGACATTCTCCAAACATCAACTCTTTCATCTGAAAGAAAGAATCACACAAGCATCCCCAAGGTGCAGAGGGGCACATACGAAGCATGTTCCCAAGTCCTGTCTCACACAATACTGCAGATTACTACAGCAGTTTCTAAAGGCTTCAAAAAAGAATTAATGTCACAGATGGCAATGTAACACATGTATAGCTCAGAAACACCATATACTGTTTAATCTCTGAGTTCCAAAATACAGAAGGGTGTGACTGAGATCAAAAGAAAGAAGCAAAAGGGGAATCAGGCAATGTCCTTCTCATGACCAAAGACATCTAGAAGCCTTGGAGAGTGTAGAACTTGGAAACATCTCCCAACACTGATATATAGCCTACTGGCTCCTTAAATTTATATTACAAACAATATTGCTCATGGATCAAAGTGTTCTGGGATTTTTACTACATTATTACTCAGTCCTTTTGCCTTCTAGCTTTGTGGTTTGCCTGGTAGACCAAGTAATGCTGCTCTTGTTGGAGTTTTGTAAAGACTGAGAATATTTTAAGGAAACTCCCTGTCCTCTAAACAGACCTCAGCTTTCCAGCATGGGTCTTTGTCAGAAAAAGAGGATCCCTTGAGCATTTCCTTGAAGTTGATTTACTTCCCTCACAGCTTAACAGAGAGCTTAGTAATGAAATGTTCTTAGGCAGGTGGAGATATTGAGGACTCAGATAGCCACATTTCATTAGCTTTACCATGCAGATGTAAGCAATGAGGAAGGGCTTCTATATGATAACACCATACAACTGGGGGTTGTATCTGAAGTACTATGCTTATGAGGAAAGTGTATTTAAGTCACATTTCTATCAGAACACATTAGACATCTTCAACCAGAGGCTGTAGAGGAACTAAGACCCAGACACCCAGTTCCTCTGGTTCCTTAGTCCTGTTTTGCCTAGACCAATGCCAAAAATAAAATAGGACATACAAAGAAAGACACTCAAAATGAACTTCTTAGCTTCACTTCAGGCTCCTCTATGGCTATTCTTCTACTTGACTCAGTTTTACTTTGAGCTAAGGGTATATGACAAGTTCAAATTTTGAAGACAGATGCTCTATATAAAGAGTTCTCTGCATGATTGGGTGGGAATCACATTCCCAGTAAAATTATGAAAGGATAAGGTAGATTCTTCATAAGGAAACAAGATCTCTCAGGAGCTCAGCATTTGCAGATTGTCAATATCTAATCTATGTCTGTGTATAAGAGACAAATGGAAGGCCATGTAGCACCAAATCTCCAATAAAGAAGGAGAATTTGCTTTTATAGTGGAATATTTCTTGACTTCTACTGTGTTTTCCCATTCTTCTTTTTTTTTTTTACAACTTTTTGAAGTATAAATAAGTTGTAGTGACAATTTGATGCATCACTTACTGGTAAACTAATTTTAAAGACCTTTTGCCACATCAGAGGTGTGTTTAGCCACTGGCCTTTACAGGATTGCTCATTGGAACCCTTTCCTTGCTCAGGATCCATCACCTAGGTCCTGTTGTCATGGAAACATAAGAATGTGTACAGTTACTTATTTCCCTTATGTTTGGCGGACACTCAAATTGGAGATCCTAGAGGGATAAAGAGGTATGAAATTTATATTATCCATGTATTATTTATGATTCGACTTCATTGTCCTAAAAGTCAGAAAGATAAAGAAGGCCACTAACATAGAATAAGGCTACTTAAGGACATCATTTCCCTGTGACTAAATACTGATGACTATCATCAGCATCAGAAATCACTGTGTGTGTGTCTACGAGGGTTCATTCTGGATGCTTAACTGCCCATATATCTGTGTAGCTTCCAGACATCAACCGTTAGAATTAATCTCTTGTTGCTGTGTCCCTCATAGTACAACGAGAATAATCTTTCTGTGGGAATCACTGAAGGTTGATTAATATCAAGTGGGATAACACCAATGAAGTGTTTAATCAAGTTCCAACTAATCAAAGCATGGGCTGGAAATGCAGTTTGTGAGAGCCCACAAGTTAGGAAGGTGTGGTTCTGAGCATAAATATCTGTCTAAAAGTACTTCTTTATTTCAAGGTTCTTTCCTGATTGTGGTGATTCCCTCTCTGCTCAAGATTTCCAGTGATTGAGAAGAATATTTGTGATACTATTAACTTCCGAATGGATCAGCTCACCCGCAGTGTTCAAAGGTAAAAACCTTAAAGCGTTGTATGAGGGGACTTTTCTCAGGGATTTAAGACAGGCTGGTATCTACCCTTTGTTTTCAGATGTACATGGGCAGTATGAGAGAATTCCAGGGTAGCTAATTCAAGTGTCACAACAGCATTACCCATTTTTTCTAATATTGCTTCCATGTAATTCATGGCTCTATCATTTGTAAGACCAATCTTGCTGATGCAACTTCCCAAGTGTTCCAGATACTGACTTCACCCTATTAGGAATCCCATTCCACATGAAACCTAGGAGTAGAGGATGACAGGTAGGTAATGATTCCAAGCAACAAGAACGATGTTTTTAGCACCTCACATCTTCTTCATAGACAGTGTCAATAACATTATCTGCATGCTTAGTGCTCAAAGGACATTGTCTTCTTCCTTTCTGCTAAATGACTCATTCTTACCCCTCACAGCTTGACTTTTCTCATTTTTCATCATTATTACATACAAAGATTTGAGATGTTGAAAGACCTACATAAGTGGCTACATAGTGTTGATGTGAAGTGTATGTGTTGTGTCAAGGTGTACGCTGGCTCTCCCAAAATGTCTGAGGGTATTTTACATATTGCAACCAAATGCATGCAATGACAGTGTCATGAAATCTTGACCAAACAGTGGGAATAAAGGGACATATCAATGTTTCCTCACATGTCATACATGTGTGGTCCTGGAGAGTGAACTCAGTGTCACATATATAGCCAATCAGTCCACTGCTAACCTATATCCCAATCCAGTTACAAATAGTAGTTTAAGCTTGTGTTCATACAGAGTTTAGATATAACACACCAGACACTGGTTTCTTTATAAATGGACACATTTTAGGAAAATAAGTAAACAATTACATCAGTCCCTAGCTGAACAGTTGATCTACCTAGCATTATTTGTATGCATATTTTATTTTCATATCATCAAATATTTTTTTAATTCAGGTATATTTTGCTTTTCAGAAAATGGACATAATGTTTCGTAGTACTTTTCTTTTTGCTTCTTTCTCAAAGGGTTATACAGATGAAAGTGTTCTTA
>JAMJFZ010002186.1:0-83358 GCA_026225945.1 Cricetomys ansorgei
AAGATTCGAAAATAAGAGAGGGCATGTGGCATTTGGTTCTCTGGGTCTGGTTACTCAATCACTATTACATGTTCTAGGTCCATCCATTTGCCTGAAAATGTCATGATTTTGCTTTTCTTTATAGCTGAATAGTATTCCATTGTGTGTATGTAGTACACCTTTCCAGTGCCCATAGGTCAGTTGAAGGACATTTAGGTTATTTCAATTTCCTAGCTGAAACAGAGCAGCAATGAACATGGCTGAATATGTTTCTCTGTAGCGGGACCTTGAATCCCTTGAGAATATGTTGATGAATGGAATAGCTGGGTCAAAAGGTAGATCTACTTTTTAGCTTTTTGAGAATTCTTTATGTGGGGCTGGCCTAGAGCTAAGAGGAGGTTGAAGTGTGTTTGAACCCTGGACTTCTCACCCTGAAAGTGGAAGGCTTTCAACTGCTCTCCTTTTCTTACCCTGACAGACCCTAGCTAGCATTATAGCAAAGCTCCCCTGGGTGCTGACATGCCCTTTGTCATGTAATACCTGATAAAATCCTGCTTCTCCAAGGTTACTGTTTATCTGGCCACTGCAGAAGGAGGGCCCCAGGCTAGACTTCCTGTCTCCCTGTACGACCTTATAACAAACACTCCTCTCCTAATCCCTATAAACCTCTGCCTAATGCAAATGGAGCTTTTTCAGTATCACTGCTCTAGCCAATAGCATACCACCACATAGGTCATTTCCCCTTTTTCTCCTACGACACAAATGTGTCACTCCCCTTGCTTCAATAACTGATGCTGTTCACTGACACGTGCCTCTCAAGAAGTCTGTTTCTTGTTACTCTCAAGCCCAAGACCCTCTCACCTCAGATGGTTCCTGACTGTGTTTCCCTTCTCAAAGCCTTCTCAATGGCTTGGCAATCCAGGAGAGGGGGCCAGAAATAGGGACCCACATCTCTACGCTGGTTTTCAAAGTGGCTGTACCAGTTTGCAATCCCACCAACAGTGAATGAGCCCCCTTTCTCCATACCCTCACCCACATTTGCTGTCGATTGTTTTCTTGATCTTAGCCGTTCTGACTGCGGCGCGATGAAATCTCGATCTCATTTAAATTTGCACTTGCTAAGAATGAGGAACACTTTCAGATACTGTTTATCTGTTTTCGTTTCTTCCCGCGCTCCCGCGTTTGGATTGTGGCTCACCACATGAGGCCAGGGGTTATGCCAATATTCAAAAGTTTTCAGTTTTGACACATTTTAGATTTAGATTCAGATTTTTAATTTAGGTACACCCACCTTGTACATGTTCCATAAACATGGCTGAATTAATAAAAAGAGGGTTATTCTGAGGCCAAGAACTAGAAGGGGGGAGAAGTATTTCTGATTATTGAACTCGGCCTCAAGGCCCCTTAATCAATTCTATCACTTGCAGTGATATGACTTAATTCTCACTTGGGAACCTTCCTGATCTGAAAAAGTGAAACTGTTGTGTTCGTCTTGGGGTGGGGGTGGGGGGGGTCCCTGCCAGGCTGGATCAAAGTTCTGGAGTCTGATACCAGGTAGTTTGTTGTAAGCATATTTAAACACAATGCAATTTAGAAAACAGTTTCCTGGTGTAACACAATTCCCCATGCTCAAAGAGGCATAATTACATAAAAAAATCAACTCAAAGTACATGTCATTTCTTCTAAGAAGAAGGGTTCTAGAGATAGGCTATGTGTGTTAGCTTAAGGGCCTAGGAGAGGATCTTGTGTGGCCTTAGTCTTACAGTTAGGGTACAGGTCATTTGGCTATTAGCCACCTCTAGCCCTGGTTGTGGGAGCTTGGGGAAGCCCCTGGCTGTACACATAATGTATGGATCATTTAGACTATTGGGCATCTCCATTCTTAGTAGTTGGACCTTGATATGGCCTGGCCCTTCCAATAATGCAGATCACTAGGCTATTAATCACTTCCAATTCCCAGCCTTCTGAGTGGAAAAACAGGTTACACATCTTTTTCTTTGAAAAGACAACCCTGGGTGTTTAACATTCCTCGTTTCCCTGGTGATCCGTGGGTGCAAGGACCTGTGTGCCCCAACACAGCTTTCAGGGCAGGTGTGAAGATTAGACACACACATAAGAAACTCAGCTCTGAGTCTGAGGTCAGGCAGACTTTTGGTGAGTCTTAGGTTTTGGTAGGTATCCTGGTCAACCTGAGTGGTCAATCTGGCACTCCTGGAATCATCTAATAGGAAAGCCTCGGGTGAGGAATCCCCCTGACCAGATTGTCCTGAGGGCATGTCTGTGAGACATTTCCTTGATTGCTAATTGATCCAGAAGGGCCTAGCCTGCTATGGACTGCAGCGGCATATGGGAAGGTGGTCCTGGGATGTATAGGGAAGCTAGCTAAGCAAGGGCCTCGGAGGGGCAGCAAGCAGCACTCCTCCATGGTTACTGCTTCAAGTTCCTGCTTGAGTTCCTGCCTTAACTTCCCTCAGTGATGGACTGTGACCTGGAAATACAAACCACAGAAATCCTTTTCCTCCACAGTTCGCTCTTGGTTGTGGTGTTTGTCACAGCAACAGAACGAAATTAGAACAGTGGCTTCTCTGTGTTTTATTTTTGGTTTTGCCTCAGAAAAGAACATCCTGTATTGTTTGTAATTTGATTTTTTTTTTTTTTAGTTCACCAGATACTGTATTGTTACCAGTTTTTCTTTTCTTAACTGAAAAGATGCCCAGAAGCAAATGACCACTCCTATATGTATCAAATAACAATTTCCATACGGTGCACAAAGCACTCTGATAATGTATCAGCACGCAAGTCAGCTGTGCCGTAGATTTTCAGGCAGGCCCCAGGCTTTCTGCACCAACAGCAGTACATTAGTATTTGCCAGCTTCTCTCCTTGGCTTTCCTGTAGCCAGGATTCTTGAGTTAATGTTCATTAAGCACTCTGAACTGCAAAGAGGAAAAGATGTCATAGGAACACAAAGAAATCTTAAACAAGCAAATAGCTTAATGCAGCCTGTTGGAATCCTCACCAAGAAGACTGTGATTTTTCACAAATAATTCCACACACTTACTGTTTTTTCATATACGTATGAACTAATACATAAAATGGAGAACAATTTTTAAATCCATGACTATGTTTCTACTTAAGCTTTCTTTTTATATGTATGGGTGTTTTGCCCACATGTGTATCTGTGCTCTGCGGGCATGCAATGCCCTTGGAGGCTGGAAGAGAGTGTTGGATCCCCTGAGAATGGAGGCACAGGTGGGTGCCTCGTGGGTGCAGAATTGAAACTGGGTCTTCTGGAAGAGCAGCTGAGCCATCTACCTAGCCCCTATTTAAGTTTTAAACATCTCAAAGGGAATTAGCTGTTACAGTTTTCCTTAAGTTCTTTGTGTGTGTGCATGTATAATGTGTGGTATGCATGTATGTGTGCGTGCACACACGGTATGCACATGCCGTAGCATGTGTGTGTGATCAGAAGACAACAAGCCGTGGGTGCCTGTCCTTGTCTTCTACTTTGTCCGAGACAGGGTCTCTCTTTTGTTTGTTTATGTTTTTCTCTGCATACACCAGGCTGTCTGTGCTGGTTTGTTTCTCTCTCTCTCCCTCTGTTCCCGAGGGGTCTTGTTTCCTTCCGGCACATGGCTAGGCTATATGGCCACTCAGCCTAACCCTGGGGAAGGAAAGCACAGAACGTGGGTCAATGCATCCAGGCAGATCTCACGTAGGAGAACTAAGAGACGGAATGTAAGGAATTCCAGGATTGTTGTCACTGGAACATTCTCTCAAGTTTAATGCAAGGGCTGTGGGACTTTATAGGGCTCAGGGGGAGGATCTTTTGGTACTCAGGGGTAAAGGCATTGGTTAAGACAGTGATGCTGGGATAGGGACTTAGTTAAACAATTCTGCCAATCATAGCCTGCCCCTGGAAGGGGGTGGAGTTTTGCTATGGCTTGTGGTTTCAGTGCAGAGACTGCAAAGGGGAGGGGCCAGGGATCCTGCCAGCATCTCATGTCAGGGCTTGGTGTGCCAAGTGCCCTGGACTCACAGCTTCCGTGTGACCATTTCCATGAGGGCACCACAGAGCTGTTTTCAAGGATTCTCCACTCTCTACCTACCATCTCCCCATAGGAGCACTGGGCTACGCATGTCTCATGATTCAGCCAGTGTGTTCTGGAGATTTGAACCCAGGTCCTTACACTTGTGTGGCAAACAGTTTTACACACTAATACATCTCCTCCACCTATAAGTTCTAACGAAAGCACTTCATACATATATTAGAGTCTCATAACACAATCAAGATTCATCAAATTTTTAAATATTTATTTTATTTTTAATTATGTGTAAGCATGTGTGTGTCTTTGTGTGGATATGTGCATGTGAGTTCAGGTTCTCCCTGCAGAGACCAGAGATGTCGACTCCTTTGCAGTTGGAGTTGGGGGGGGCAGTGTTAGCCACTTGACACAGGCGCTGAGAACTGAACTCATCTCTTCTGCAAAAGCAATGTGAGCTTAACCGCTGAGCCATCTCACTAGTCCTAGATCCACCAAATATTTTATGTGACGGCATTTATGATCAAAGCAAAATATGCCTTAATTACACAAGTAATTAGCCTTGAGGAGAGAAATTAATACAACAGGCCAATTAGTGACCTCGCTGGCTGTTCCTTCCTGTGCTGGGACTGATAGCCACTCCAGGTGCAGCTAGGGCACGCAGTCACTGTTGTTTGGGGAATAACACAGGATCCCCTGCAGAACACAACAGCAAGACAAGAACATTAAGGTGACGTGACGAATCTGAACACAATGTAGGGGAACAAAAACTAGCCTTGGTGGCCAAGTTCAAGCCTTGTTCTTTATCCGTGAGACCTAGCCTGACCCGGCCTCAGTTTCCTCAATTATCAGTGAGTGACACTGCACTGGATAGCTCTAATATCCTTTGCGGCGTTAGTGTTTTACAAGCCCATCATAAGGAATGCCTCCCTCTCAGCTTTTAGTCTTGAAGCCCTTTGCTTCCTAGCTCTGGATCTGTAAATGGTACCGCTGCCGGCGAGTTACAAGGCAGATCCGTCAGGGCAAGAGGGAGGCTTCTGCCTGATCTAGTTTTGTTTACAGTGGCAGCATTTCAGCACATCCTCTGTGCTTTCAGCAGGAAGCAGCCAGGCAGCAAAATTGCTCTAGCACAAAGCAAAGGCAGCTGCGGGGCATCTTCAAAATGCTCCCTATATGTTTTCCAATTTAGCCCACTATTAAAACGGCAAAACACGACTTAAGCTGCAGCATGGAGTCTTCTGTTAGAAAATGATTCCAGGTTTCTCATTGCTGGCTTTGGGGTGCAAGGACGGGGTGGAAGGGAAGGAAGAGGCCCTGAGAGAGAAGACATCATTTGATGCCCTCCTGTCTCAATACTCATCATCTGAGTTTCATGTGGGACTTCAGCCCGGTTCTCCCCATGACCCAGCCCACCATCTCAGAGTGGACCAGGTGGGAGGAGAATGGGAGCAGGACTGGCTCGGGAAGCTGTGGGTCCAGGTTGGTGTGAAGGGCAGAAGCAATGGGCAGAGAGGTTATCAGAGATGGGGGGACAGTGTGCATCAGGCAGGGAGGAGGGCGTGGCTAGGATGTGTGGATGATGACAACTGACTCTCAGTGGGTTTGTCTTTAATGAAAGAAAAACAAGAAAAAAATGTGGAGAAAATGGCAAGAGGCCAGGGAAAATCTTGAAGGACTTCGTGGTGCCACTCAGATTAGGTCAGAAGGACCTAGGTCAGAGGGCCTACTCTGTAGGTATTGTCCTCAGCTGCAGAGAGGGACAAATGTCACTCAAGAGGTGGTCCATGTTGGTAGATGGGGTATGTAAAGGTTCAGAGGGCAATCCCCCAGTACATACTTCTCAGAGAGCCCAATTGCAGCCCTGTGCTGGAGTGTTGGAGCTCCCAGAGACCCATGGGAGACAATGAAAGCTTTGAAGCAGGGTGCCCCTGACCAGACACACAGTAGTAAGAGATCTCTCTGGTGGAAGTATATGGAAGTACACCAAAGTAGACAAACATAGAGGAACAGGTCAACTGCCCTAGAAACAGAGCTGCGCCATAGAAGAAAAACACAGTGACTTTAGACACATGGATGATGGAATAGATCCAAAATATTCAGTGAGGAGAAAGGGAAAGAAACAGGGTGTGTTAACACACATGGGCTAGGGTGCAAGCACTTGTCCTCTCCCTCTCTCCCCCTTCCCTGTCATTACTCCCTGGCTTCCCCTCATCATCCTTCCCTGCAGAGCTCACGGACAGAGCGCACCTGAGGTGAAGACGCGTACTTTCCCACCTGACGCTCCACCACAGCTGCAGCAGCTTTCCAAGCACTTACAGATTTGATCTGTAGCTCTCGAGCAGAGCTCACACAGGACCACACGGGAGCTGTGTTCACACTGGGTGTCACCAATGGATGGATGATTTAGGGATGACGTAAGTGTCGTCCCAGTAAAGCCATGCTCATCTCTTCCTACCTACCACTCTCTTGTCTGTTACATCATACTGCCTCATTCTGCACATCCTCAGCACTTCTTGCAGCCTGGAACTTGCTGTCTGCAGCTAATACAGCTTCAGAAATCTACCTCCATCTCATGTACTGCTAATTTAATCACTATTTCACTTAACACATCTTATGAGTTTTGCCTGCACCTCATTGATAGTAATCAATGCTTCACACCTCTCATGAGTTGCTGGCATCCTGTTTGCCTGTTTTGTCCTTTAGAGCAGAATTGAATACTCTCAGATGCTTCAGCAAATGTGCATTACAAATAGAGACCTCCCAGCCAGGGCAGTGGTAGCCTTTAATCCCAGTACTCAGGAGGCAGAGGCAGGTGGATCTCTGAGTTCAAGGCCAATCTGGTCTACAGAGTGAGTTCCAGGACAGCTGGGGATACACAGAGAGACCAAGTCTAAAACACACACACACACACACACACACACACACACACACACACACACAAAATAAAAATAAATAAAAACAGAAACCACTCTGGTTATGGAGATTAGAAAGCTACTCCACAAACCGTGATGTATAGAAACAATGGCTGATTAGATGTAGCCAGTGAGCAAGTAGACACTGTTGGGTAGCTGGCCAAACCTCTTTTCCATCTCTATTTATCTTACTCTATTCCTGAGTTATTATTATAGAAGCTAGAAAAATCTAAATATTCATTTGTGGCCTCTTTTGTGGCTAGGGTGGTCATAGGTCATGGTTCTTCCAGTGAGATATATGTGGATGTCTTCTAGGCAGATTCAATGAAAGTTTTTGCTTTCCTTAACAAAGAAAGAGACAAAGAAAGGAACCATCCTTCTGGTCTCCTTCCTGAATTAAACGAGAAAGTGATTCTTGGAACTGAGACAACCATTGCGTCACATGGTGTGACAGGACAAGCCGCTGTGCTAAGAATGGCACAGTGGAAATGCAGGAAGAGCCTGGGATTTGATGATATCTTTGAGCTGCTGTTCTGGCCCTGGATTGCAACCTAAAGACCTATTGTCATGGAAGGAAAATAAATTCCCATCATTAAACCAATATGAGCTCTGTGCTCTGCTACTTATTATACTAAATACATCCTAAATTCTCAACCAAATGGCCATTCTCATTGAAAGGACCTTGGTAAATTCAGCCTTCATTTTAGGTGGCACACAACTAACTGAAAATTAGACAGTCTCACAAATATAAGGGAGAGTTAGCAGCGTGCTCAGTAGGAAGATCTCAGTGACATAACCCAGATCTTTGGAGGTTAAGAACGCTGGCTGCTCTTCCAGAGTTCAATTTCCAGCAACCACCTGGTGGCTCACAACCATCTATAATGGGATCAGATGCCTCTTTCTGGCATGCAGGCATATATGCAGATAGAGCACTCATATATGTAGAAGAATATATATATATATATTTAAAAAATAGAATCCCATAATTACAAAGCAATTCAGATTAACTAGATTCTCCAACAGAGGGTTCTGGGCTCAATATTTTTAAAAGCACCTCAAATAACAAAGGTGTGGTTGCCCATTCTCTCTCCTAAGCCTGTATTTTGTTGAGCTGAAGTATCTAGGTCGCTGAGCAGAGGCAGGAACACTAGAATATTAGGAGCAGAAAGAGCCTGCTTCCCCTTGGAGATTGGCTGTAATACCAGAAATCTGGAAAAACGAACTATAGATTGCAGTTTCCAGAATAAGAGGCTCAGTGATGTTACCATTCTGTTATATTTTCTATCAACCATGATAAGTGGCACCAAAATTTCCTTCTACATAGCAAAGGGAGATGATTCCCAACACCATCTTTCAGTCTGCAAATTATTTATTAGACAAGGTCTTGCTGTGTACAGCTTAGACTGGCTCTGAGGTCACTATGTGGCCCAGCCTAGCCTCAAATCTAGTAGCCCCCTGGCTTAACCTTTGCAAGTGTACATCATCACCATATCTAGGTTGTCTCTAACACTTTCTTAACAGAACCTTTCTGTACAGTGAGCCTCCCACCCCCAAACTGGGGAGTATTTCTGCCCAATTCAGCAGGACTTCAGCAACGGTCATAGGATTTTCTGACTACATAACCCAAGAACAAGAAAATGTAATAGTCTGTATTGCCCATACTGACTCTAATTTTTTTGTTTGGTGTGGCAGGTGTTGAAGCAGGATCTGACTCTGAAGTCCAAGCTGCCCTGTAATTCATTATGTAGCCCAAAATGGCTACTCATGGTAATCCTGTCTCAGCCTCCCAAGCACTAGGCCATGCTGCTCGGTCCATTCTGACTCTCTCTCTGTAGTAAGCCCCTATTCTACACAATGGCAGAACTGGAAACAAGACAATCCCTGGTAAATCTGATCCACTCTAGGTTTTTCTTCTTCCCCCTTTGCCCTGAGGAGGTAAAAGGAAACTAAGGAACATCTGGACATGGAGGGAATTCATCTGGCCCTTGGTTGTCATCTGTCCATGCTGGCATCCTCTGCCATGTCCTTGCTCCTAGGAGTCATCAGTTGTCAGTGTCTATCCCTGTTGGCATCCACAGAGACAACTGGCTCCCTTCTGGGCTCTAGCATGGGGACAATGCTGACATCTGCTCTGGGGCTACATCTCCCTGGCAGGAAGCCTGTCCTAATAGACTAGACCTCTTTTAGGTACTTCTTATCAACCTTAGGCAAGAATGGATATCATCCTGACTGCTGAGCTATGGAAAACTCAGAGAACTGTCTCAGGTCCTCTCAGCCTTTCCCTGCCATGCTAAGATTTCATCTCTTGTCTCACACTAGAACACAGGGCAAGAGAATCTGTTGCAGTCCAGGTTTTCCAGTTCAGAAAGTTGTCTTTGCTCCTTATTGAAACTTGTCATAAATATTAATATTTCCTTTACAGGAATCTTTGGTTTTCAACACTTTGTAAGAAACCTTCTGGGAAGAAGAACTCTTTTTGCCTTTATGTTTTCTCTTTCCCCAGTAACCCATCCTCACCGTCTAGACTGGAGCTGCTCCAGAGCTGTCCCTTAGAGAGTCACAGCAGGGAATCCTCTCTGCTTCCTCACCCCTAACCCTTAGCACATAGTCAAAGAAGGGGGAAGATGGAAAGGAACAGAGTAGGGGTAAAATGACTAATTCTTTAATATACATACATAACTTAGATTATTAAGCTTGTTAATGCATCATATCTATTAAAATACATTAGCATTTCAGAAGTATTGTCCTACCATACTGCGGTGGTTTTAATGAGAATGGAGCTCCATAGACTCACATTTGAATGCTTAGTCCCCAAAGAGTGGAACTGTTTGAGAAGGATTAGGAGGCGTGGCCTTATTGGATGAGGTTTGTCACTGGAAATGGGCTTTGAGGTTTTAAAATAGTGTAAATCCCTACATTTGTTTTCTTTATTCTCTTTTTACCTCCCACTTAAATCTTATATCCAGGTAAGTTCTAACACACCCTTTTCAAAAGATTGCCTTTTATGCACCTCTGTAAATTCTCATGGGGCTGTCTTTCTCCCAAACACTCACAGTTCGCTCTGCCTCTATCAGTACTGTGAGATAACTCCACATTGCCTATGGTGAAGGCAATCTAAGGCATACACATCATCCTTGTACCTCCTCTCATCATGTTTTCACTCAGATAGAGCACCAAAGGAACCCAGTGGTGCAAATAGGAGTTAGGGGAGGTGCTATGGTTTGAATAGATGCCCCTAAAGTTCATGTGCAGGAGCATTGGGAAGTAGAACCTTTGGGATATGACTGAATCATGAATACTCCAGTGTTAATAGATTAATAAGTTAATCTGGCAGTGGCTTTGTTACAGTGAGCTTTTTCTGGATCATTTTACTCCATCTTGCCGCATGATATCCTTCATATTATAATACAGAAAGAAAGAATGAATTAGAAACTAAGCCAACGTTGGCACCATGATCTTGAACTTCCTGTAGTCCTAGCCTGATAGTGCCTCAGCTGTCTACCTTCTGATGGTACACAGTCATGTGTCTATAAACAAGACTCGAGTTTCTCTTCCTCTGTCAACTCATTATAGGGAATTCTCCCATGAGACCATAGGTAAGGGTTACAGGTGTGTGTGTGTGTCTGTGTGTGTGTGTGTGTGTTCTTCCATTTGATGATGTGTGCCCAATTTATGTCTCAGTGAGTCACATAAACCAGTTCACAATGGGCAGCTCAAGTGGTACAGCAATTTAGTGACCCACTGTCAGCATCTAGTCTCTTTACAGTAAACATACTCCTGTCATGAATATTCTCAAAAGGACAGTAGTTATCTGCATATGATGGGTACAATCTTGCTTCAGACTCAAAAGGCTCTCACGATTCATCCTCCATCTCTGTTTGGCTCTTCAAACATCAGTGGATCAGTCTCTGATAAAAGCCCAAGTGTCAGAGCAGTCTGCTCAGCAACCTGGACTAGGTGCAGAGGCTTCTCTTCTTTAGGGCCCACTATAAAACCAGCAGCTTTTGGCTCCCTTGGTAAATGGACAGAGTAACACACCCGAATGAGGACTCACCTACCTCTAAAATTCCAAGCGGCTCATTAGGCATTGCACATCTTTCTTGATATAGCAGGGGCCAGGTGCAACAATTTAACCTTCACCCTAGCATATCTCAACATACCAGTGTACTCCTAAAAACTTTCCTGAGATTGAAGAGCCCTAAATTTAGTCAAATCAAATTTCAAAATGTTTTTCCAATAACTCTGAAGTAAGTTAATAATGTCTTGCTTACAAGGTCCAGTCAACCCAGTGTCTTCAGTGGAGGGGCCAGTGCGTTCTTGGATAAGAGACAGCCTATCAAAATGCCTGCGAACTGAGCGACCCCATAGGGCTGAAGAACTACTGCACTCCTGAGACAGGGTGGTAGAAGTGTGCTGCTGGCCCTGTCTGCAGAAAGCAAGTGGCTTCTGGTGGCTCTTGTGACAGGGAAGGAGGGAAAAGCACTGTTTCAGACCAGTGACTGCATGCCATGTATCAGGAGCTGTGTTAATTTACTCGAGCAATGAAACCACATTGCAATGAAACCTGCAATAGCAGCTTCAACTCAAGTTGCTACTTGGTTACACTTAAAAAATCCGTGGGCATTCTCCAAGACCCTCCCACCTTCTCCAGAGGCCAAGAAGGAGACTTGAAGGAGAGTGTGGTGGAAATCACCAGCCCTGCCTCCCACATCCTTAGTTTTTGAGCTGTTCTTTTTGCTGTGTTTTGTGTTTTCCCTCTCTCTGGGGATGCAGCATTGCTTCTGATTACCATTTCCCTAGTAGAAAGCCATTCTAATGGCTTCTATTTAGCTTTTTCCACCATAAAAGCCCTCATTCTGCAACTCAGGAAACCAACGTAGAGAGTCTGCCAGCTGCTTAATTATTTCTATTCTAATTAAGCATTCTGGAACCTGGGAAATAACTGCAGAATGGATCCAGGGACTCACTAGACCCACTATGAAAAAGACTCAAGACAAAATTCCAACCGTCACCGGACCTGCAGAAGCCTCTGTTCTAACTGGAGGACGGTGACATTTTGGATGCCCTGGAGCCACTTTGGGTTCCCAGCATCTAGCAGTCCTTGAGGATATCCTCAGTACAGTTACCCCAGTGAAACACTGTCAGTACCTTAGGGAAGACTGGGAAAATATTAACAATGTGTGTGTTTCAAGATGATGGGAACCCCCTTCAAAGGACCTGATCTTCCCTTCATTCAGGGTGTTCGGGCTCTGTAAAGAGGCTCATGTGTGGGAATTATAAGTTTGTGGCTCTGTTTTTATGATTCTAGCTGGAATTTTATTTACTAGATCTAGAATTTTTTTCTTTTCTTTGTGTGTGTGTGTGTGTGTGTGTGTGTGTGTGTGTGTGTGTGTGATTTTTACAGTCCATCTATGAAGCCAAGCTGGCCTTGAACTCATGCCTCCATGTATGAAGTGCTGGGATTATAGGTGTACTCCATCATTTCCAGATGACTTAGAATTTCTCTTCTTATTCAGATCAAATCAGATCAAGTAGGAATCTATGAGGAGTCCTGTAGTAGTATGCTACTACTGGGGCGGCTCAGCAAGGATGACATGGAGGCATTTCATAGATGCAAACTCTACCAGACCTCAGCAGAGGGGACCACTATCCTGGCCAGCCCCATACTGGACAGTGGAACCCTGAATGTCTCCACTCAAGTGTTTTTATTGATTTAGAGCTCCTCAGGTGTTCTACTGAAAGCACGTGAAGATCATTAGCAATCAAACATCCCCCACATAAATCCAATATCTGCAGACAATACAAAACGCCAAGACCTAGGCAGTCTCTCACCCAATAGTGCACAAAACAATTATTTTATACATAACCAAAAATAAACTTCTACAACAGACTCCTATCTAGTCGGCTTCTAAGACCTCCACAAAAGCCAGCCATTGCCATGGTCTATGAAAAAAGGGTTATTCTGATTGCTAGTTTGACTCTGCTATACATCACAATGATTACTCTGACCTTACCTTGATCGATTAGTATGGCCACTTAGCCTCTGCTGTCCTTACCAGTTAAGTTTTTTAATTGAGTACTTCGGTTTTCTCCACAAGCTAGAGAAATGATGGAGTTATTCAAGGGCATGGGGGTCCCCGCACAATCTTCTTTCACAGACCACTGGGGAAGGATATACTTCTAGATGCCCCCAGTATGGGGGCATAGTTTTCTTTTTTTTCTCTTAGTTTTCATTCATGGTAATAAACTTAACTCAGCAAACTGTCTAGATTTGAAGAGGAAAATGTGAACCAAAGAACTACAGTGAGGGCACGATGATTCCAGGTACTGCGGACAGATAGAGGGCACTCTCCTGTGCTGCAGAGGAAGTCTGGAGGCTAAGGTGCACACAAGTCACTCAAAAATATCAAAGCTGTCCACACTCAGCCACGGTGGTCTTCTTGCTGGTCTCTTGCCATTCATGGACACAAAGTGCTCCATGGCTTCCACAGTGTTCATGCCATCATTCTCCTTCCCAGAAGACCACATACTGCCATCCAATACTCAGTCTTCGTGGTGCAGTTGAAAAACTGGAAACATTGGTGTTTGTTCCAGCATTAGCCATGGGCAAGAAAACAGGACCTGTATACTCCAGGGTGAAGTTCTCATCATTGCATTTCTTCCCTTGCCACCCATGCCATTATGGCATGTGACATCACGACTGTGGCACATGAATCCTGAAATTAATTCCATGAAAGGAGGAACCCTTATACCAGTGGTTCTCAACCTTCCTGATGCTACAGTCCTTTAATACAGTTCCTCATGGTGTGGTGACCCCTAACCATAGAATTTTTTCTTGCTACTTCATAATTGTAATTTTGCTACTTTATGAATCACAAAGTAAATATCTGATCTGCAGATGGCCTTAGGTGATCCCTGTGAAAGGTCATTCATCCCTCAGAGGGATTGAGACCCACAAGTTGAGAGCTGTTGCCCTATACCCAAATCTTTTCTCTCCAGATCTCAGAGCTCAGAGCTCAAAACTTCTCCACTGACTTGGAATATTGTCTGCAAAGAGCTCAAAGGAGATATGGCCAAGGATCCACCACTGGCTACAGTATCGAAGAACACAGTGGAGTTGACAGACTGCAAGCGGCTACAGGGACTGCTGTACAGCTTCTGCACAGAGGGGTGAGTAGTTCGCAAACGCAAATCTATTTTAATGTTCTATTTTCCTGAAGATTTGGAATCCTGTTTTCTATATTAAGCCAAGGGAGGTCAAGCAGTTTCAATTTTTTAGTTGGTAGACCATCTTTTATTTCATATTTTAGCCATCAGCCAATCAGAGCTTTTATCTGACTTTACAGGTTGCAGCACTAAATGCAGAACCTCTGCATAGTGCACTCACATTAATAAATTCATACTGATCTAATTTTATATTACTTCAACTATTACCACACACCCTCCATATCCATCCCCATACATGTTCCCGAGACCCTTGTTTAAATAAATGAGAAAACTCAACAGTCCTTTTGGAGAATAGCATTTTTCCTAATGGGTCCAAATTTTGTACCTCACCTTTAGGGATGTGCTGGGCTTGAGAATAATACAAAGGTTAGAAGCAGGAAGGGGTCCCAAGGAGAATCTGCACTGCTTACCATAGCAACTGCCTCAGGAGAAGCAGGGGGATCTATGTGAATTTGAGGATAGCTAGTCTGCATAGTGAATTCCAGGACAACCAGGGCTGCATCGTGAGGACCTGTCTCAAAACAAAACAAAACACAAAATAAACTAGAAAAAAAAAAAAGAGTGCTTATGTAATCATGGGAACCAGAGTTTAGGTCCCAGCAAGCACATAACAAGCCAGACAGCCCACACCCTCTAACTCTAGTTCCTTGTAATCTGATACCCTCTTCTGGTGTCTACACAGTGCCTCATGCTCGTATGTACATATATGCACACATACACATATAAATAATTGAAATGAATTTTTAATATACATTATGGCATTTTTCATGCATGGACTTCAATCATACTCACATACACTCATTTTCTGCTTCTTATAAGTGATTGATTATAAATATCTGATGGGGATATTTCACATAGCTTTACATACCATTAATTCTGTGAACTGTCTTGGCTGACTTTCTTGCTGGAAATGTAGTTACTAATATCTTTAATACTAGTCAGAGTCTGAAAACAGTTCCAGAAATCCCAGAGCTGGTTCAGAAAACATGTCCTATAAATTCTTTCCCTTTGGAACCACTGTTGATCTATATTAGGTTGTGTTGTCCAGAGAAACAGAACCCATAGGATAAACAGAAATGCATACACAAAGAAATGTCTTACAGGAATTGACTCATGGAATTCTGTGGAGCAAGACATCCCTCAATGTGCTGTATTCAAGCTAGAGAGCCAGGAAAGCTAAAGGTATAATTCACTGTGAGCCTGAAGACCTGAGAATCAGAGAGCTGATTCTTACATGTAAGCCTTAGTCTGAATGCCTGAGAATCAGAAGTACCAACAGGAAAGGATGGCTGTCTCCACTGGAACAAAAAGAATGAATTCACCCTTCCTCCACCATTTTGCTCTAGTCAGGCCCTTGATGGACTGGATACCCAGTTACCTAGGAGAGGCTGTTGGCTGCACTCAGTTCCTGAAACAACCCCATAGACACTCCTGGCAATAATAACATTACCCTTGGTCCAGGCATGTTACACATAAAGTTAACCATCACAGACAACAATAATCATATCTGACTCAGAGGATGAAAGGCTATGATGATTACAATTCTAGAGCATAATTCAGGAGCAAGGATGTGTACTCCCTTAAGCTATGTTGTGTGGGTCACTGCTGGTAGTTCTTGAATGTTCAGTTAGAAGGCTCCTCAGTTATGAAAATAGCACCCTGAGATGCCGAGTTGTATAGTTAATTCAGTGACAGCATTACAAAGAAGCCACCCATAGCCTCACTGCTTCTGTGCTCCTCTTTAACAGGTGCTAAATATCATCTTAAGGCACTCCAGGCAGAAAATAACATCAAACAACACCAACTTTGTTCTACAAATGCTTAAGTTTGCAACACTGCTGCCATTGGGAGCTCTGCATAAAGATGATAAGGAATCATTATGAGTCTACTGGTCTGTTTTAGAAGAGGGCCAGAGGACAGGGCCCTAGCAGGATGAATGATGTGCAAAGAGGTCACAGGACAACTTATTAAATTCATGCAATATTATATCACTGGGGGGGAAAAGTAAGTACACCATGTGATCTGAGTTGTCATCAGCCAAGGGTTACCTCAGTGACCCATTCCCTCAGTTAGCCATCAGACTTCAGAGGCGCAAATAGCAGAGATCAATGCTTTCTTCTGCTGCATATTAATCACAGAGCAAGGCTTCCTGAAGATCTCAATCCTTTGATTTTTGCCTGCTACTGAAAAATGCTTTCCTAAGGCATGGATTTCATGATCTGAAAGGATAATTATACAAGGGCCCCATTATTATGTTTCCAGCTTATTATCTAGGCTCAGGCCCAGCAAGGCCTGGAGCCAAGTTCAGGAGCCTGGCCTGTACAGCAGATGAGCCGTCACTTTTCCTGGCAAGATGTCACGCTCTCAGAAAGATGGTGGGACAAAGGCACTGAAGTGATTCCATGTTGGGGAGAGGATGATTTGGTCTTGTTGTCTGCTTCAAAGAATCCTTTCCATGAACTAGGAAATTAGTTGGGTCCCAGAGAGAAGCGGCAAGTATAGCGACTCACACACATAAACCCAGCACTCAGGAGGCTGAGGCCTAAGGATCACTGTCAATTGGAGGCCAACCCGGGCTACAGAGTAAGACCCTATCTCAAACAAACAAACAAACAAAACAAAAACAAACGCTGCATCACCTCTTTTTCTTTCAAACTCCTGAACACCAACATCCGCACAGAAGGAATACGGCCAAGCAGCCTGGAAGTTCTTGGGGTAAGGAGGCTATTTTAGGAATATTTGATTTTTTTCCCAATGCCTTCCAGAATTTTTAGTATTTAGCAACTATATACTAAATACCTGTTTAGTGAGTTAATACTGTGTTGCTAGTGATGTTGTATGAGCTGGCTTATTTTTTATTTATTCCAACTTCAATAAGCAGCTGTCAGGCATCCTCGTGCATGGCAGGATAGCAGTTTGAGCAATGTCATGTTTACAAATCTCTTTAAGAGGTCCCTAAGATTCTGATTTTCCACTTCTTTAATGAATTGATTCTGTAAGAAAGATCTTGTTCCCTGGCTTTGTTACAGCTCCAAATCTCTCGCCACTCCCTGGATGCTAGCCTGCTGTTCTCTCTATGTCCCTGTAAGCAGCATGGTGATAAATGTCTGTCACCCAGGGTAGGGCTCAGCTGCTTCGTTCATAACAAGCACCCCAGGAGGTTCTGATGTGGGTATATTTCAGCTGGACACTAGCCACAATAATATTGTGACACAAACCCACTTCTACATTTCAGTGGCACACACTAATAAGCATCTTCTCACTTCTCTGCAGATAAGTAAAAATTCAGCTTACATAGGTTGGATCTATCCCCAAAATGATGATTGTGCTCCGTTCTGTATCTTGTGGAATCAGAGCCTTCCTATGGGCTTTTCTCCTATTTGAGAAGGACAGATATTCAAGACAGCAAGCCTTCCCTAAGGCACAGGCCAAGCCCCCACTCACAATTTGTATACTCCTCCTATCCTGTTGGACAAGAAATCGCCCTGGCCCAGGACAGAGTCATTGTAGGAATAATACAAAATTCTTTCATGGACTTTTGATGGGGGAGTAAATATTTGCTGAACAATGATCTATCACAAGCTAATACGAGAACTTTACCAGAGTCTCTTAAACCATTAGAGAAGGTGACTATAAGGCCAATTTTTATTTAGTTAGCTATGCAATCAACCTTTATGAGTGACCAAATCCCAGGCAGACAGATAATTAGTAATCGTCTGTAAAGAGTCAAGTCCAGAGACACATAAGTAAACAGGTAATTGCAAGGCCGTGTTCATGTCATCACATAATAAAGGCGACAGAAGAGTTATTGTGAAAATCTAAAACAGTCCAGGGACGCACAAACAATGTTCTCTGTGAGCCAGAGATGATAAAGAATCTTTAAAATGTAGGCTGTGTAAGAATCAGACTGTAAAGTGAAGCCCCATTTATGTTGCTCACTGAAGAAGATAGTTTGCAAGTGATGGGGTGAGTCCTGCCGTGTCCTGGGTGTGCCCACTGTAGATGTGAGCATGCCAGTGATGGGGTGAGTCCTGCCGTGTCCTGGGTGTGCCCATTGTAGATGCAAGCATGCCAGTGACTGCAGAAGTCACAACCATGACTTTTATTGGCTCAGCCTGGAGCACTTACCCAGATGTGGGTCACTCCTGTGACATGTCTGGCTCAATTTGGATCACAGTCCCACTCTTGAAGGAGGCAGGGGTGGGGCAGGGGTTAAGATGGTGAGCACCAGGAAGAAACTGTAGGAAGCGATTTCCCAAGGGAAACTGAGAAAGTGGAAGAAGCAGTAGGTGTTATTTATACTGGAACGGTATATATAACTGAAAGGAAGATTATCTGTACTAATATGCGACTACCTTCAAGATGTTAGTAAAATTAAGAAATACATTACTTTATGTAGGATAATCATTGCAAGAAATTGTATATTTCTTACATGCAGCTTTATATCTGAATATGTTTATAAACATTAATGAAGCCTCTGTGTACCTAGCCCTTCACAATAGTTAGTATTGCCTTAGAGGGGGGGGGTCAGGATTTTGAGATGAGGTGCTACAGAAAGGGATTTGGGGTTTATCTATCTTATTTGAAGCTGTCTTTCTCACCTTGTTATAGTCTGACTCCATCTAGTGACTTTACTAATTATTTGTAAGCTGTTTCCTGAATGACTGGGGAACTTGTTTTTCTATATAACTTGTTTTGTTTTGCCTCCTGTAGCCTTGGTTAAAGGGGTGACCTGTTTCTCTATTAACTGCTGGCTTTTACAATATGAGAGTTTTCCTTCTAGTAATCAGTAAACCAAGACAAAAGAATGGGACAGCAGGAATGATGTTTGTGTAACTGCTAATTCAAGTCCAAGTGGCGGTGCCCAGAGAACAACAGGAAGGAGATAAGATCTGTCCAAAGTCACTACTGAATTAACTGCATCCCACCTAGATCCCTGCTTCTGCCAAACTGTTAATTTTTAAGCTTTATGGCTTTGCTTTATGGCTTTGCATTCTGATTGGCTTTTTTAACCTACTCCCTTGCTCTACTTCCCCAGCAACAAGGTTTGTATAAAAGAGAACAGAAATGCTCTGGCAAGGCCCACTCTCTTCCAAGCCGAGTGAGGTCCAGCTGCAACCTTGCGGTGTATTGGGTTTTTAATTCAGACACCATTTCCACCTCACTAAAATTCCCAAACAACATGCACCTTGAAGTAAAGGGCTGGCAGGCAGGCAGATGAGAGGCTTTGGGAGTGTACGGATGTCTAAACCGCTACATCTTAGAAGAACAGAGAGGGCAGAGTATATAAACTGACAACACGACCACTCCATGGCATGGTTAAGGGGAAGGTTTTTATTGTAGATATGAGAGAGAGAACAGCCAGAGGCATCTGGAAGATGCACAAGAGAGAAAGAAGCAGATTGAGCATGGCTATGAGAGAAGAAGGAGCAGAGCAGAGAAGTAGAGGGGGGTGGGGAGCAAGGAATACAGAGTGTGGGCAAAAGAGGGAGCATAGCCGGAATAGCTGGGTTATAAGGAGAATGGGTAGCTGGGGGAGGGGAGTCTGTGAGCTGGGGAAGTTTAGGGTTGGGGAGGAGGTGAGAAGAGCTGAGATGGACTCTGGGCTGTAGGGGTGATACTGAGGGAGCCTAGAGGCCAGCATGCTAATAGGCACCATGGGTAGCCATTTGTCCCTTCTACCGTGATCAGGGAAGTGGCTCCTTTTGGTAGAAGGGAACCAGCTTCACAAGTTCCTGAGGAAGGCTGGTTTTGTCTAGCTACCAGAATTTGGAGAAATGGAGTTTCCTTTGGACCTGACAGAGAGGAGGCTAAGAATACCATCAGGGGTCTAGATTTGTCACAGTTACAGGTCTTGGTCAGTTCATTTTCTCTGCCAGTTAGAGAACTAAAAGGCAGAGGAAGTTCCAAGCACAGCAGATACTAGCCAGGAAACTCTCAAGCACAGCAGACAGGAACTGACAGAATCAGCTGGATAAGAAAAGCTCTTATTAGGAATGAGGAAATACACAGGCGGCAGGCCCTGGAGAAAAGGACCCTCAGCAAAGCAGAAGGTGGACTTAGGAAGCAAAAGCCCAGCCCCTCCTTGAGGGCTTGTTTCTTTCTAAGTCTTCCTCCTCTAATTTACGGTTGGTCAGTTTGAAGAAAGATAGGATGCCTGATTGGTCCACAACTGTTGTATAACATATCCTGATCTGACCTTGAACTTGTTGAGCCAGTCCATCAGCAGTGACCCTACTAGCAAGAGAAGAAGCCCCACAAGGCCTTTAAGATACTAGGCTTTAGCCTGGTGTTGGTGCACGCCTTAATCCCAGCACTCAGGAGACAGAGGCAAGTAGATTTCTGAGTCTGAGGATAGCCTGGTCTACAAAGCAAGTTCCATAACAGCCAGGGCTACACTGTCTTGAAAAACAAACAAAAAAGCAAAACAAAACAAAAATGCCTCCAGGCTTTTGTCTCAATCAGGAAGGTGAAGAAGAAGTCAGCCATCTTGGAAGTTCACCATCTTTATTACCTAGTCCCGGCCCCCTCCCTATCCGTCTCCCTACCAGGGAATCTGTCTAATTCATAGTGGTTCAATTACATGGAGGGCAATGCTGTTCACCAGGAAAGGTAGGAATGAGAAAGAAAGCCTGTGGGTGAAAGTGAAGATCTCTGTGGAGATGTTTATTCTTGAAGAATCAGTCTGCTTGTATCTTGAGCTTAAAAGCCATCTTATAATAAAAATAAACCATGTTCATCCCTGTTTATAATTAAATCTGTTTCTCAAGAATTGGACTATGTTGCACTTGTAACCTTAACAACAATTGGTTCTGTACTGCCTGTTCCAGGAATGACAATCATGTCCTTGCTTCAAAAAGTTGTTTATAACCATCTTGCAACCCTACCTTTGTTTCAAAAGGGTTATTATGACTATCTGCAGTAGTCATAATCAACTACCTGTTGATTAGCTTGTTTTGACCACCTGTTACATCCTGCTTCTGTAACCCCACTTATTTTCCCCCCTTTGGGAACCCCGTACCCCTGAGATAAAAACCTTGTGTTTCTCATATTCATTGCTCTTCAGACCCCTTGAAAGCTGCATTTAGGGGGAAGCAGCCTGTGTACATGCATTTGAAAGCTTGCTTTAATTAAGTGCTTGTTTTAATTAGTTTGGCTATGATGATCTGGGGCTGTGGTCTTTCTCCTCCCATTTTGGGATTAACATTCTCAGCGTCCAGTGGAGCACACAGGTAAAGGTGCCCAATGGCAAATCTTAGGCCTGAGCTGAGGTTTCATTTCTCTGCCCAGGAGAAATTCCATTATTTCATTACATGTGTGTAACAGAAACCAGTACACAGACGAAAGATGCTTGGTGCTTATAACTTATCTCGGAGAGGCAGTCCAGCAGGCATGGTTTCTGTCCTGGGCTCTAGGATTCGAAACTATAGGTGGTTCTAATACATCCTGACCTCTCTTTTCATTACCTAAAATGACATTGCATAATTTGTTGTAATGTTTTTACCTGGAAGGTTAAAAATGGAAGGTGTGTACAAAGGGATTTAGAAACACTGGTGTCTTTGGTGCACAGGGCTCACTTGGAAAAAAGCCGCTAGCACGGAGACAAGGGAACCCGAGCCACCCTTGTAGCTGACATCCTATCTGGCCTGAACCTCAGATTCCTCCCAAAACCCACACTTGGTCTCGAGCTCTGTCTCTTCACTTGCCTGTACAACCTTCTCTTTGATCTGCTTCAAGATTTGGGGTTTGTTGCCACAACAGGCAGTGTCAACTTCAATGGCAGCAACACTCCCATTCCCTTGGGAACAGTCTGTACCTTCAGCTCAGGGAGCCAAGGACAAAAGCACCTTTCACCAAGGTTCTGGAAAGGGGAAACCTGGGACCAGGGAGCTTCCCACTCCCACAACAAAAGCTGTAAATATAAACCCAATTTCTGGCTAGCCAGCAGCCTTTCTGGAAAACCCTTCTCCCCTTTATCTCTGTGTTTCCTAGCTCCTGGGATTGGATTGTCACAGAAGTATTCAGCCTTGTCTGTCTAATGGGAAAGGAAAAGAGCTGACTGTGGATTCTTTTGTCGCCCCTGCTGCCAGCTGACAGTGCGGCAAAATCCAGACAGGCTGGGGGTCCAGAAGTGCAGAAAGCCCCTGACAGGAAGGGCTCCTCCCTCCCTACACCGCTTTCTAGGGTGAGAGGGGGAAGGGGCATTAGCAAGAAGTAAGCTCTAAAGAGAGTGGTTTGAGGGCATGCTGAGGGCGAAAACCCATTTCAGGAAGAGCTGGCTTTGACCTGCTGGTACCCAACCAGTCAAAGCAGTTTGGGGGGGCTTCATTTTGATGTCTGAATCCTGCTATGAATTTCACAGGGCAAGGAACAAACTGCACAAGGTCAGAGGCTGTATCTTGTTGCCTCCAGGATTTAGCACAGGGCCTAGCCTAAGGACAAGTAAGCTTAAGAGACAGTGGGGACCATCTTTGGCAAATATGAAAGATAAGTGACTTTTATCTTCAATTTGCAGAAGAGAAACATGGGTCTAGAGATGTAAATAGACAAATACAAAATGCAAAGCTTGTCAACAGCACTGCCATGGCAGGTTAGACAGCAGGAAAGAACTCTAGCATACTTACACAATGCGAAAAATTCTAAGACATTTAATCACAATGAGCAGAGGATGGAGAGGAAGAAAATGGGTAGGTTAATCAGTTTCACCAACTATAAAGAACAAAAGACCAATTTGTGTTTTTAAATACATTTTAAACAAAAACTTTAACTCAAATCCCATCAGCTCTCCTGGATGCTGCTGCACCGGGCACCAACAGCAGTGATTTCTATGGACCTCCCTCCCAGCCCAAATCTTTCTCCGCCTTGTGCTAACCACACACATCTTGTGTGATCCACCCCTCTGGTCTAGAGCCAGTACAGGCTCAGTGTAAACAAGCGGCTCCTTCTTGCCTCAAATTTTCATTTAAAAATACCTTGGGTTTTAGATTGACAGGCATATTTACAAGCACTATCGAACCTTGCTGTTAGAGGTTGCTGGGACTTTAGTTGTTAGGGTCAGGAGGAGGCGCTAATAGCATTTAGTAGACAGTTTCTATGGAGGCTGCTAAACATACCTTAGTAGGTGGTCCTGTAACCATGCGCATACACACAGCATTAAGTGGACTTTCAGTGGGTACTTAAAAAAAAAAGTGTGAAATTGATAAGGAAAAGTGGGAGGGGGTTTTGGAGGGAGGAAATGGGGGTAGATTTGTTCAAAACACATCATATGTATATATGAAATTCTCAAGCAACCAAAAAGCCCTACAGTGCCTAGGATAGGCACCACAATAAATAATGATCCAAACCAAAACATTAGTAGTACCAAGAGTGGGAACTCCAGCTATTAGCAGAGTTAGGGAATTCAGATAACCTTGTAAGGGTAAGAAAATTTAGTAATTAAATTTATTGGAAGTTGTAGGGCAGATAAGGGTGGGAAGAAAGTAGAGAGGGATAGAGGAAGAAAGAAAAAGGAAAATAGAGTTTATTTGAGAGCCACATTTCAAGTTATACTACAAAACTATAGTAAAAACTAAAGAACAGCATGGCATTGGCACAAAAACAGACAAGTCGATCGATGGAATCAAGCTGAAGACTGTAGAAGAATATTTAATCTTCTAATTCAGCAACATGGCTGCTCTGGGAAAGAATCACACTCACAGCCCATGTAATCCAGCAGGAGTGAAGCACTCTAAGTAACTCAACTCAAAAGGCAATGGTGGCACATGCCTTTAATCCCAGCTCTTGGGATGTAAAAGGAAGCAGTCAGTTCAGAAGTAGGTCATGGTTCTCGGTTCAGAGTTCACAGTCAGTTCAGAGTTAAGAGAAAAGGAGTAGAGATTGAGAGAATGGAAGGAAACTGAGTCAGAGCATGCTAGCCAACTGAGAAATGGAAAGTCAGAGGCAGAGTGAAGTACAGAGTGAGTACAAGCTTTTAATCCCAAGTCTGAGAGTGAATTAGAGTGAAGGCTTGGCAGAGTGATATCTGAGATGAATCAGAGTGAAAAGCAGGCAAAGTGACAAATCAGAGGAAGAGTTAGCAGAGTGAGTCAGAGTTAGGACACACCCAACTCTCACAATATAAAAGCAGGCTTTCAGCACAGAGAGTAGGCAGTCAGAGAATCAGTCAGATAAGACATAGAGACAGTTCAGCAGTAGGAGAGTGAGTTTGAGAGAGTCAGCTAATAGAGTCAATTTGAAGCCTAGCAGAGCACTTCAATCAGAAAAGTTATAGGAGTCAGCCAGAGTTGTCAGAAGAGTTTAGCCAGAAACAGTCAGCTGGCTCAGAAGGTCAGTTTGAACCACTCAGCTTGGAGAATAATTCAAGCCAGAACAGTGAGTGAGTTGAATCAGCCAACCAGAAGAGCTCTGAGTTCAGTACATCTCTGAGTTTAGAAGGAGCTAGTCAGAGTGAGTCAGTCAGCAGTACCTCCCAGAGGCTGAAATGTTCTAGGTTTAGGTTTGCAAATTAGATTGTATGCAGGCTGAAGCTTTCTAGGTCTAGGCTTAAGATTAGATTGTACAGAGGCTGAAACCCTCTAGGACCTGGGATTGAACTACCAAAGAATAAACTGTCCTCTGCCATGAACCCAGGAGAATAATTAATAAATCAATGTATACATCTATATCTACACAGCTATGCCTACAGAAAACCCAACATAAATCCACACACTAATGAACACCTGATTTTTTTTATAAAGAAGCCAGAAACACACCTGGAAAAAAGACAGCATCTTCAACAAATGGTACTGGTCAAACTGATTGGCTGCATATAATAGAAGAATGCAAATAGACCCATACTTATCACCCCGACAGAACTCAACTCCAAATGGATCAAAGACCACTACATAAAACCAGATACACTGATCCTGATAGAAAAGAAAGTGGGGAATAGCTTTGAACTCACTGGCATAGGAGAAGACTTGCTGAACAGAACACCTATAGCATAGGCACTAAGATCAATAATTAATAAATGGGACCTCATAAAACTGAAAAGCTTCTGTATAGCAAAGGACACCATCATTTGGACAAAGCAGCAGCCTACAGAATGATATAGATTTTTACCAACTACACATCCAATAGAGAGCTAATATCCAAAGTATATAACATATAACCAAGAAACTAGATATCAAGAAAACAAATAACCCAATTAAAAATGGGGTACATATCTAAAAGGAGAATTCTCAATAGAGGAAACTCAAACAGCTGAGAAACAAAGAAATGTTCAACATCTTTATCCATCAGGGAAATACAAATCAAAACTACTTTGAAATTTCATCTTACACCTGTCAGAATGGCTAAGATCAATAAAGACAAGTGACAGCTCATGCTAGTGAGGACTAGATAGGCCAGGGACCTTGGGTAAAACCAAATACTACTGTTCTTAAAATTAAAAAAAAAAAAGATTTCTGATGACATTCTGCTATACTCATAGATCAGTGCCTGGCTCAACCATCATCAGAAAGCTCCCTCCTGCAGCGCATGGGAACAAACACAGAGACACACAGCTAGACATTATACAGAGAGTATACAGTGAGCAAATCTCTCCCCTCAGGGCTCAGTGTACCCCGTGAAAGAGGCGGGAGAAAGAATGTAAGAGCCAGAGAGGGTAGAGGACACTAAGAAAACAAGACCTTCTAATCCAACATGAGTAAAGTTCATATTGCTAATCCCATCAGGCAAGAATAAGACTACCACAAAATTTGACCCAAATTTGAAACGATCTTTATAAAATACCAGACTGGTCAGTTTGAGGGTTCCCAGAAAATAGCGATGAAATACATCAGCCAAGTGCTTATAAAGGTAAAGCCCCCACCTTCATCCAGTCAGGGGCAGGCGTGCCTCCTGATATACTTCCTGCCCGCTTACCTCTCGTCTATGTATAATCAAGCACGTCCTGTGCAGTTGGTGAAACCAAACTTGTTTACTGAAGCAAAAATGTGTGGGCCCCAGCGTTTTAGGAAGTACTTGTCCTTGGGCAAATGAGTTTAGAGGTTTATCTGTCCTTAGGCGAAAGAGATTACAGGTTAAAGGCATTTTCGTTTCACGGATCTCTTCGGAATAATAACTAAAACTTAAAACTTAACTTCAGCTCTCACAATACGAACTCCCAGCGAGTGAAGCAGCACGCACAGGCCCTGACAGGTCTACACAGATCCTCTGTGTACCTATTACAGCGTCCAGGTTAGTGTTTTGGGGGTCTCCTGAGTGTGTGAACGAGTAGGTCTCTGATTCTTGAGCCTTCTCTTGGACTCCTTTCCTTCTGTTTGTCTTGTCCAACTCCAGGGTGGTAGTTTTTGTTTTATCTTAGTATATCTAATTTTATTATTATATCTTAGAAGTCTGTTTTCTAATGAGAGACAGAAAGGGAGTGGATCCAGATGGTGGGAGCGGAGGGACTGAAAGGAGTAGAGGGAGGGGAAATCATGATCAGGATGTATTATGTAAGGAGGAAAAATCTATTTTCAATAAAAAGAAAGGGAGAGAGGGAAGGGAAAGGGAGGAAGGGAGAGATAAAAGGTGGAGAGGGAGGGGGAGAGAGCGCTCCGGCAAAGCTCAGTGAAATTATAAAAACTTGGAACTTTGGGAACGGTCTCCAACATTGCACCTCCGTGCTCCCGATTCATGGCTTCTCTAGTCTTGGTGTTGATACACATCGGCAAGAGGACTTGAGACTGTGCCTCTGTTCCTCTGTGCATGGCCCTGACTTCAGTGAGCACTGAACTTCCGGTCTATGGCTGGGCCCACATAGACCACAATGCTAGCCCCTGACCAGCGCTCTCCGGGACCTGCTGGATCCCCACCAGTGCGTCCTCCCAGCCTGCCACAGCTGAAGGACTTCACAGCCATGTGGGTTGGGCCTGCAAGCTTCTCCTCACCGGAGAAGACTCCCAGTGGAGTCCTGCAGCAGCATTTCTGCCCAAACAACTGTTCCCGCTTGGTGAGATGTCCGCTGACCTTTTATATTAGCATGGCATTATAAGGAATGTTTGTGTGAATAAACCGAGCATATTCGAAAGACAAAGGCGGAGATTCTAACTGTGTAGGCCATGCTCTCCACAGTCGAACTCTCAGAACGCTGAGAACCATGGGACTGGCCCTCCCTGTCATCGCCATTTGATGATTAGCATCGCAGCTCTCATGCTGAGCAGAAGCAGTTTTGTAGCCACGCATCTCCCCGGTGGGAGCATCCAGGGCCTGAGCCACCTTCCCACTCTCATCCCTACCCTACCCCCAGCCCCGGAGGACCCTTTCCCCTTTTCAAACCTTTAAAAGACTCCATGAAAGAAACATTCACCCAGTCGAATCGCCTTGACTCTGGCTTCTGAGTTGTTTTTATTTTATTCAGACTTTCATGGCCCATCATTAGATAATTATATTTGTTCAAAGGAAATGGAGTAAGATTTCCTTCCACATCCGTTCTCAAGTTCTGTCTCCATCCTCCAACAGGACTTCCTTCCTTTTCCATCACCACTCGCCAGGAAGATTAATATGTCATGAGATCCACCTTCCCACAATGCATCAGCCTTTGAAATGAAGGCATGAGGAAGACTAAAGGAGAGCAAGATGAATAGCAGTGGAGCGCAGGAGACTGTGGATTTCCAGGAAATATTTATGAGCTGATTTAAATACTAATAAGCTGCTAGTGAGCGACGGCAGAGAGAAGACTACAGCCCAGGAACACAAAACCTCGCTTGGCTGGGCGTGGGTTATTCTGTGTCTACACAAGCTGTCCTGCAGAACAGCCGCACTGTAAACCTTTCTAAATGCTGTTAATTGAGAAATTGACATTTTCCCACTGGTTTCAATTTTTTAAATTGCCACTCTAGTACTTACTAATCTATTTGAATCCTAGCTCCAAAAGGATGTCTAAGGCCTGAGTGTAAACTGTACTTCTTTCCAAGCGAAAGGACTGTGGGTTTAGAAAGGACTCTGTCCATGTTCTTTTTCTGTCTTCTCTAGGATCCGCCAAAGAGCCTCCTCTTCTGGCAACTCCCTCTGTAGCAGTCTCCAGTGTGCAGTTAGAGGCAGTTTATCTGCAAGTTCTCCTGTCCTGGCCTGACTGCAGAAAAACACTGCAGTTGCCTGTGGGTCAGAAAAGATAAAACACTTGCTATTACAATAAAACAGGTTTAACTTCCAAAGAGCTTTTGACATACACGGCCTTAGGCATGACAATCTGCTAACTTGATCTAGAATAAACAATTGGAGCTTTTGTGTGTGTGAATGTGTGTGTGTGTGTGTTTCTAAATAGTTCTAAAGTTCCACACACAGAATTGTTGAAGGGTTAATTCAGCAGGGATTTTTTTTTTTTTCTGGGGTGGGAGAGTAGAGATGTGGATGGTGGGAGACATTTATTTTTTTCTCTTCTGGAGATGTTAATAAGGCAGGACTGGTCCCTTCATCAGATTCCTCACCCTGCCCAGCTGGGTTGTCTGTGTGCCCCAGAGCGAACAGGGCTGACATGAGCAGGCATTCCTTTCAAATAGAAAATATAAAGAGACACCAAATAAGTAGTATTTGACAAATTCTCTCTGAATACACTTCTGTTTGCATTTTTCATTAAAAAAATGAATTGTTAGCATACAAAGTAATGGATTTTATTAGGGCATTTTTATACATATGTTATTACACTTGGTTCTAACTCATCTCAGTTTTTTTTTTTAATTAGTTCTTTGAGAATTTCATGTAATGAGTTTTGACCATGCTTACCCTCTCTCCCCAACACGTAACTATCTACTCCCAGGTGTTTTGGGTTTTGCTGTTTTGACAGATTTTCACTTTGTCATTCTGGCGGCCTGGAACTCATAGATCAAGCTAGCCTCAGAATCACAGAGCTGTGTCTGCCTCTGCCTCCCAAATGCTAGTATTTGTTAGGTTTCAAACCAGACCAACCAGACAAATGGCTAACTGAGGTGCCATTTATCAAAGCAGATGTTGGCCACCAAGTTCTCCCAGCATCCCTCAGTTCCTACCTGTTCCAGGGTCCTCCTGCCTGGCGTATCAGGCCTCCTACCCTGAACTTCTCCAGCCAAGGCACTGGGGCTGGTCTGCCTTTCCCCCAGCCGTTCTTCCTTATATAACCCAGCCATTTTGGTTACATATGCCTTTTGGCCTTTTGGCCTTTTAGCTACAGCTCTTGGTCTTCTGGCTACCCTCTCCCCTTACCTCTCTCCTCACATGGCCTGACTCAGTTTACCAGTCATGTTCAGTCTGGACCCTTCCAGATGCCTCTGACTGTGTTCTCCCTCACATCTACACTAAACCTCCTCCTCCACCATATCTAGAAGCAGCTGTGTCCGCCTTTTATTTCTTTTCTTCATTCAGTATAAAGGCACGTGTCCACATTCACACGCACGCACGCACGCACTCACACATACACACACGTTGACAAACACACACATTAGGTCCCCGAAATAGCTCAAGTAGACACTGAGAGGTACGTATGGCTATACAAAGCAGTTTATTTCCTAGGAAAACATTCTAGCGTGCTAGGTTCAACCAATTAAAAAACAAAACATGGCGACCAAGAAATGGGGGGGAGAGGGGGTAAGCAAAACAGGCAGTGGCTAGGGGATCTCTCTAATTGGTCAGGACTTGAACACAACTCCTTACTGGATTGGCTCCTTATATCTGGAGGGGAAGCAGGGAGAGTGGGGGAGAGTGAGAAGGGCACAGAGCATTCTGATTGGCTTGGGGGAGGGGTGCTCTCTGGAAACCAAAGAGCAGAAGTCAGGACCCACCCACCATGAGGGGGCCCTGGTGCTCTCAGCCCGCACACATGAGCGTGCGCACACACACGGACACACGGACACACACAGACACACATATTGACATACACACATGTATGCACACATTGACACACGCATACTTTTTTTTTTTTCAAGTCAAAGCTCAGATAGTGCAATGCCTCCAGCTTTATTCTTCTGGTTAAGATGTGAGAAAGCTTTTTGTTTTTCTATAAAAGATAGTTAACTCAACAAGGGCCCACGTTCCCCGAAGCTCCTTGTATTTGTTACTTTTCTGTTGCGGTGATAAAACATCAGCACCAAGGCAACTTCTAGGAGGAAGGGTTTATTTGGTTTACAGTTCCGGAGGGTGAGAGTCCATCGCAGCAGGGCAGCAGGAGCAGCCAAGGCAGCTGGAGTAGAAGCACAGGGCTCATGTCTTGAACCATGAGCAGGAAGCTGCTGAGAAAGTGAACTAGAAATGACGTCATTAAACTCCTGAAGCCCATCTCCAGTGACTTACCTTCTCCTACTCAGGGCCACATCTCTTCAGCCTCCCAAAGGATGACCACCAACTGGGCACCAAGTATTCAAATGAGACTGCCAGGACATCATCACACTCCCCCTTCTCCTTCTCCTGATTAGCCAATCATACCAAATTGGTGAAGCCGAGGTCCACCAACAGGATGAGACATAGTCACCACTAGGTCAGAGAGAAGATTGGTGTCAACTTAACCATGCCAGCATGCTAGCTCAGTCTGAGGTCTAGTGCACCCCTCTTGGAAAAAGAAATTCCCTTGCCCCAGTTACTTTAGCTTTGCTTGTGTGGTTTTTTGTGAGACACAAACATTATTCTTTTCCAACATGGCTGTCTATACAGGGTCTTTTGAGAACTGTTTTATCTAGTTCTGTGAAGAACATCGTTGGAATTTATACAGGGACTGCCCTGAATTTGTACGTTGCTTTATAATATAGACATATTAGCAATATATCATGTGTCTGTGTCTTATTCTTTCATCGGTTTTTATTTTACAGTGCTATATTTTATAGCTCATGCATTCTTGGCAAGCACTCTGCCACAGAGCTGTGTCCCTAGCCCACAATGTGTTTTATAGTTCTCTGCATGGGCCCTTCCTCTCCTTGGTTAAACTTATTCCTAAGGGTTTGTTGTTGTTGTTGTTTGGGGTTTTTGGTAGGGTTTTCTGTTTTGTTTTATTGTGTTTTTTGGGTTGATTTATGTATCATTTCTAACAGCTTTGTTTTAGGGCCATTGGTGTTTTCTGTACATTAGATCATATTGAGCATAGCAAGGACAATTGAACTTTTTCTTTTTCAAGCTGGATGCCTTAAATTTCTTTCCCTTGCCTTACTGCTGTGCCTAGAGTTTTCAGTGCTGTTTGAAATCACAATGGTAAGGGTAAATACGTATCTTTGTCTTAACTATGATTCTAGAAGGAAAAAATTTCAACTTTTCACTACTGAGTATCATGTTAGCTGTGAGATTGTCAAAGATGGCCTTTATTGTGCTGAAGTACCAAATTTTGTATGCACCTGCCTTCAAAATGAACCCCAAAGCACAGCTATCATAACAATATTGATATAAAAACAGGCACATAGAAAAATGGGATAAAAAGAGAGGACCTAAAATAAATTCCTGCATTATGACTAATTGTTTTTTGACAAAGGTACAAAATACGCACAACAAGGAAAGGACACGGGTCTCCAGTGCAAAGAGTGAAATGACACTCATGTCTGACACCATGTACAAAAAATCAACTCAAAACGTTGTAAAGGCTTACGCATAAGACACAAAGCTAACAGAAAAAGCATAGGGAAATGCTTTAAGACATCAGTACAAGCGATGGTGTTTTTGTATATAACCCCAAAATCACAGAAAAGAAAAGAAAAGATAGACAAATGAGATAGAATCAAAATGTTTCAGAACAGTTATGACAATAGTGAAAGGATGGTCTGCAAAATAGGAGACAGTTTCTGAAAATGATCCATCAGGGAAAAAGTCACTATCTTCAGTAGATTAAGAATGCAAATGAGTCAACTGGAAAAAAACAAATAGTGCTAATTTTTAAATGGACTGGATACTTGAACAGACATTTCTCAATATAAGGCACTCAGATGACAAGTATGTGAGAAGACACTCAGTGTCACTGATCATCAGAGAAGTGCAAATCCAAACCACACTGAGATAGGGCTATTAAAAAAAAAAAGACACACAAGTCTTGGAAAGGATGTAAAGAAAAGGAAGCCTTGTATACTGTTGGTGGGTGTGAATTAGCACAGCTGTTATGGAAAACCTTATGGAAGAGTCTCAAAAAAGCTAAGCATAGCCGGGCAATTTTGGCACACACCTTTAATCCCAGCACATGGGAGGCAGAAGCAGGCAGATCTCTGTGAGTTCGAGGCCAGCCTGGTCTACAGAGTGAGTTCCAAGACAGCCAGAGTTACGATGAAGAAACTCTGTCTTGAAAAACAAAACAAAACAAAAAAGCTAAGCACAGAACTACTTTATGACCCTCTACTGGGTAATTAAATTAATAATCAGAGAGCTATTTCTACTTCTGTATTCTCTCTAGCACTATCCTCTGCAGCCAACATACAGCACCAACTTAAAAATCTATCAGTGGCTAAATGGATGAAAAATGTGACATTGTACACAATAGAATGCTACTTAGCCTAAAAAGGGAAGGAAATCCTACCGTTTGCAACAATGTGTTGAACCCTGAAGTTATGCTAAGTGAAATGAATCAAATGTCCCATGAACTCACTTAAGTGTAAAATCTAAAAATGTTCAACTTGTAGAAACAGACTAGAACAGTGACTCCCAAGGGCTGGGGAGCTGTTGATCAAAGGATACAAAATATCAATTAAATATGAAAATAAATTCAATAGCTCTGTTGTACAACATGATAACTGTAGTTCGTAACAAAATAGTGTATTCTCTCCAAATTGCTAAGAGTGTAAATTTTAAATGTCTGTACACAAAAAGGAAATTATGAAAGGTAATCTATCTTAGGTACATGTAGCCAACCTACTAAGTAATATATTAATATTAAATACATTAATATTAAAAATAATAATATTTTAAGTGAGAGTGTAACCTTTTCTTGTATATATTATGGTTGTGCGCGGGTGGGGGAAGGTCAGACATCCATGGAGTCAATTCTCTCCTTCCACCTCAAAGTGGATTCTGGTTCATACTCAGGTTGTCGGGCTTGCATGACAAAAATCCTGCTGAGCCTGCCAATGTATACATTTTAATAAGTGTGGATATAATAAACATATACAACATTTATCTATCAATGAAAGAATACAGAAAGCTTTTAAGAGATTATAGTTAGCCAACTTAGAAATCTGGATACCAAAATGATTATCAGAAATCCAATACACTGGGCTGTTCAGTTCTATATATATATATAAGGAGTTTCCTTCACTAAATGCTGTCAGCTTGCCATCTGAGAAACCTTGTTCCCACTGCACAAGATTCTCCGCTGCTGTCAAGCACTTAATCTCCCAGATGGTCTACGTATTTATCTGAGGGAAAGAAATGATAACTTCCTAATAGCAAGACTTCCTGATTCTAAACCCAGTGCTCAAATGTCCAGCAAAGTCTGGCATGGTAGTGCAAGCTTATACGCCCAGGTACTCTGGAGGCTGAGGCAGGAAGATTGTAAGTTTGAGAACAGCAACCTCAAAAATAAGGAACTAACTATAAGATAAAGTGAACAAATAGTTACCACATGAACACACTAGGTAATTACTTCATGGGTCTGAGGACAGATACACCTGTAGGCATTTTGGGCTGGATTAGTTACATGAAGGACCTGAACCTGTGGCATAATTGTTGAGTTAGTTCTCCCTTTTCTTGTGTAGACATGTGAGAGTTACTCAAGTGTCAGGAAAGCCGAGCCTAGAGTGAGAGACAAACTGCCCCACCGCATTCTTTAATAGAAAAATTAACCATTCACATCCTGTCCGCAGAGAGGGTGGAGCTCCAGCCACAATCGATTTGGTCCATCATGTGTGCTATGAGGCTGTAAGCATCTTGCCTGTAAAATTCTTGGCTCCTAGCCACAAGCAATACAGGCATAAATGCCATTTAATTCCACCCAGCTGTTCCTGGAGCCTTCCATGGGTGGGTCTGTCAAGGGGTGTTTCATTCAATTTACAAGGAGAAAATGCACCCCTCATTGTTTGGCAAAGAGCCATTTGTAGAACTTTCTAAACACTGTGCTGTGGGGAGAAAGCCACTGAGAATAATATTCTGGTCACGGACGAGGGCCAGCTAAATAAAGGTGTTCTTCCCAGAGCTCTGCCAGTTGGTTGCAGCGTTCCAACTTTATTTTATACTGGAAAGGTGAGTGCTTTGTAAAAGATCTCCTAACACAGGAGATTAAAAAGACCTCTTCACACATTTAAATGAATGATATGCTAGAAATGATGAAACAGAAATTATATTTATATGGTAATTAAGGTGTCACTGATCTATGTCAATCGGTTTAATAAAAGAAAATGTAATGTCCGCCATCAAAAACAACAACAAAGGCCTTTGGCTTGACTGCAGACTGCCAGATTGGTAAGTGCTGCACATATCCCTAGGTGCTAAGAAAACAATCACATCATGTAATTCCTGTATTACTTCAGAATTATCCTCTTCCTCTGAACACTAGGGACATGGACATGCTCCTTCTTTTGGTGAGTTCATCGAACTCCTTCTCAGAACTATGCTAGAAGATTCAGAACCTGTGCACCATGATCACACCAAGAGAGTGACCACAGTGCAGCCAACAGAGAGGGCCACTGGGCCTGGATGGTTACAGGGACCTAGGACAGACCAATTGAAGTCCTGTGTACTAAGTTGCCCTTAGTAACAGAGGCTGTGTGGGGGAACAGAAGTCAAAAGACCAACCTCTTACACTTGACAGAAAGTACATATTTGAATCTTATTCCTAATTAGATAAATTAACACAAAACACCCTTCTTTCTGAAGGTTTCTGTGTCTTTTTTTTTTTTTTTTAATGATTGCTACATTTATTTTTTTGTATATATGGTAGGGGTGTCAGAGGACAACTTTTGGGAGTTGGTGATCTCTTTCCACCGTGTGGGACTCAGGAATCAAACTCAGACTTGAGCAGCAGGTGTCTTTACTTGAACCACCTCACTATCCCCAGTTTTAGTATTTACATATTATACATTTAGTGTGTGTGTGTGTGTGTGTGTGTGTGTGTGTGTGTGTGTGTATCCTGGAGGCCAGAAGAAGGCATCAGATCCCTTGGAACTGGAGTTACAGGCATCTGAGAGCTGGGACCTCATCCCCACCTCAGCTGTGGAGCACTCTTAACCCCGAGACACTTCTGCAGCTCTCTGTCATTTTCTGTAAAGAAGGTTTTTCCTTTGAGTGCCTTTCTATGTCTGTGCTTATCGAGTCTTTTCCTATAGACAGGTGCTTCTTACAATGTCCAGCCTCCAAAGTTTTGATTCTATATATGAGTGAGGCCTGGGGGTGTGCTCCCCACCCCCACCCCACTGAGTCTAAGACAAGCAGAGCAGGCATCTCACTTGAGAAATACCCTTTGTACTCAGTGGTAAGAAGGCACTTGCTGCTTTCTGACCTGGGTGGTGGTGCTTTCTAAAACTGCAGCTGACCTCGTAACAGGGTTCAGAGGTCTTTTTCTTGACTCCCCACATTTTACAATGATAGAGAAAAAAATTGAATCCCATGATAGCTAATAATCAGAGATTTTAGTTTTCTCTTTTCCCTGCGAGACAGTAATATTACTAGAATTATCTTTTTAATATTATCATTGATCCTTTTTCTTTTCTTTTTTGAAAGTCATTTTGAAATAGTCAACAGGTTAAATCCATTCCGATAGACTCCAGGAGGATTTGGCTTTTTAAAATATAATTTAAATTCAGTTGCAGGTTGTCTCGTTGAAATTGTAACTTATTGGCTTGTGGTTTAAGAATTCCTTTCAGGTGACAGCCCAGAAACCAGCTTCACTTCACTGCAAACAACAAATTATACTAGCTTCCTTAATAGTTACAGAATTTCATCAAACCAGAGAGATTTCCTGTTGTTAAAAAAAAAAAGTTGATTCTCCAACTCGATCTGTCCTTTTGCAAATGAGAATGAGGTTTAAAAGAGCAATGACTTACTTACACCGGAGACGACAAGGCAGAAGTGAGACTTGTGGCTACTTCCTGACTCCACATCCATCCAGAAGCTGGGTGTTGGGACCAGAAGTGTAATGCCCCTGGGAGAATGCAATGCCCATGGGAGAGTGCTTGCCAGGGAGCAGGAAGCAGGGTTCCCTGTGAGCAGGAAGGGGGCGGGGTGTTCTGTCTCTGGCACTGTGAGAACAGGATCCCTCAGAGCTCAAGGTTGTATTCGCGAGCTCTGTGGCATTTTCATTATGCCCACAGTGAGTCCGTTTCCCCTGCGCAATAGCATGAAGATAATGTTGAAATGTTCATATTACCATTTTCCTCCCCCATGCTTTGAAGTAGTAAGTTCAAGACTCCTTTCGCACTGACTCCAACATTTCCCTTCTCTAGTCAGGATTCACAGTAAACACTGTGTGAATCTCCTCGTGGTTTACCCTATCCAGACAGCTCTTACGTTTGCGAAAAGCACTGGGGTCGGTGGGGTGTAGTGAAGCCTAGAGTGCTAACCTCCAGGTTTCAAGGCAACGTCATGTGTTGTGGAAGTTTACTTTTAGTTACGTATAAAATAATTGCTTTGTGCATTGTTGGGTGAGGGGCTGCCTAAGTCTTGGTGTTTTGCCTTGTCTGCAGGTGTTGGATTTATGTGGGGGTACTTACTTGGGATCTGCATTTGCTATCAGTAGAACACCTGAGGTGTTCTGGATTTGTAAAAACACCTGAGCTCAGATGCTTGGGGTTCCACTGTCCAGTATGGCGCCGGTCTGCATAGTGGTTCCCTCTACTGAGGTCTGGCAGGCTTTGCACATATGAATATGCCTCCTTGTCTCTCTTGGTGAGCCCACACAGTGGCTAACTACTACCATCATGTACATCCAATTAGCCCTCACTCCAAATCTCCTACCTTACTGGTTCTGAATAGCTGCACACAGTTAGCTGAGTGAAATTATTTGAATAGTTGTTGTTAGATCAGGGAACTCAACACCCCAAAAGAGTGACCTGTGGCAGGTGTTATAACAACAGAAAGCGCAGGGTCATGGTCTGACTCTCCAATTGTCCTTGTTCTGGTTTGGGTCCAAAGCAAAGGCATACAACAGACAGCATCAGATTTAGTATAAAATTCAGTGATATCTACCTTCCTAGTAGAGATAATGTAGTCATTAGACCCTGAGGTCTTAAAATTTGCTGCATTCTCTTGACCTGAAGACTCTCCTGTGTCAATGGAGATTCCGCAATGGGTGCTGCTGACAAGCAGGCCATTGGAATATACACAGTAGCTGGGAGAGAATCGGTGAACAAAGCTGACAGAGCACAGAGAAGGGCGTGTGGTGGTTTGAACGAGAATGTGCCCGTGGGTTCATATGTTTGGATACTTGGTCCCCAGTTGGTCAATTGGGAAGGAATAGGAGGTGTGGCCTCCTGCTTTTGGATCAGATGTAAGCGCTCAGCTATTGCTGCAGCACCCCTCCTGCCTGCCTGCTGCCACGCTCTCTACCATGATGGTCATGGACTCACCCTCTAGAACCATGATCCCCCAATTTAAATGCTTTATTTTATAAGTTTCATAAGTGATAGTGTCATATCACAGCCATAAAAAGTGTAAGAGAGTAAGGTCAGGACATTGGGCGCTATGTGGCAGATATCACCTTACTTCTGTCCTGATGAAGTCAGGGTTCTAACCCCAAGGGTTTTATTTCCAATATGTAAGAGAACTGAGGCGGAGAAGGAAAATGATGTGGAAGTGGGGGAGGGGTTCCTACCACGTCTCTGAGCTGCAGAGCTGACAAGTCAGAGGTGGAGGTAGCAATTTGAGGGGAAAGGCTTAAATAAGTGTGGTGTGTTTTCACATGTCTTTTATAGACTTTCAGTCTAGGCATGTGAAAAGTTGGAATTCCTGCCCATCTGAGACTTGTTTGGTGATATGCCGCTAGGAAATTGAGGCAAAGTCTTTCTGCCACCAGAACACAGATTTCCTTTGTCACGATGCACGTGTTCGTGCATTCATTCCTGGTGCTTGCTGGATACACCTTCATACTGTGTGTCCCACAGAGTCATGGTAAAATGCATTAAGTGTCACGATGAGGAAATAAAGGGATGAGGCACCAATTAAAAGTACTTAACAGATGAATTTAGATGTTGCAGACAAAGTTTTCAGAGGGTACCTGTCATCTTTTGAGAGCTCAGGTTTTGACTCTAGTAGAGACCAGAAGCCAGCCAGGAGCTCCTGACCACAGGCTGAACAAAGGTTCTGAACTGGTCTGTGAATGCCTTACTCCTAGTCTCGACCTGCTAGATGTCTACGTTCCAGAACAGAAGGCAAAGGCATGGGCAGGAGACAGCCAAAAGGCAATGCCTTTCGAGTCTTAGTCTGCCGAGAACTGTCTCTTCCCCTAGCTCCCCACCTTTCACTTAGCACTTGCCCTGGTTGTCATCACATACCTGTGTGGCCACTTTCCTGTCTCTCTTCCGCAGTAGGTGGGGGTCCACTAGGACAGAGCCCAGGGCTCTGCTCAGCACTGTATGCCTGGGCCCCGGCCCAGGACTGGTGACTAGTGTTGCCTGAATGAGTTACAGAGTGCACGTTGCTCTCCTTGACTTACATCCTCTGGGAGCATCACTTTCTGTCTTAGTAATAGTTTCCACTTGACCTTTCTCAATAATGAAATTCCTGTAACTCTGTCTCGGGAGACAGGGCAAACAGTCTACAGCAGTTACCCAGAAATGAAAGCTAGGGTTGAAAAGGGTCCGGGCAGTCCTGAGGATTCCTTTCAAGTGCTTAGCAGGTGCCTCTAGAGCACACACAGTGCACCTCAGGCAGGGAATGCTTCTCAGGAACAAGGGAGACTCATGCTTTTGAAAATGTGGAGTCCTCTGCCCTTTTGCTGGTGGAGTAGCTCCGGGCTCAATGATGGGGAAAGCGGCTCCACATGCAATATCACCACCACCAGTGTGTACTAAAAGGGAACAACAGTAAGTCCTGTCTCGGGGCTTCTGGGGTGGTTCTTTTGTCCTGCCTGTGTGCAGTCTGTTTTAATGGGAAGAAGGAAAACAGAAGTATGTTTTGAGTATGTATGTTTTCTTCTTTAGTGGCAGTGGACTCCCACCAAAGTTATAAGTCCCTAAACCCAAACACAAGAAGCCCATTGGGAACACTTGTAGTAAATTCCTGATAAAAATAACAATCCCTCAATTTTCAAATAAATACAACTCCTAATGGCTGTAGTACTAGAAACTGATCAGATATTTTTGTACCTCAAAAAAACAAAATAACAATAGCTTGAAAATCAATATTACTTACACAATCGAGATCAGCATTAACCATGAAATAAGACATCCCAGAATGCTGAGTAATTACTAGACATTGTGCCATTTTATCTCAAAAAGTTGAGCCTTTTTCCAAGCTTTTCTATTACAGAGTGAAAGTAAAATAAAACAATTTGCTCTATATTCTTCTCTGTTTATCAAACTATATGTTTTGCATATAACAAAAAGAATAATGCCAAAATAGTCTACAAGCCAAAAGACAGTGAGTTTGGTGAGTGGTGAAGAGCCCGGGAGACATTTGGTTCAGAGCAGCCTTCCTCAGTGAGTGGAAAACTGAAGGAAGCCGAGGTTAGCCAACTGGCTCCCAGATGTTTTTGCCCAGCTGAGCTGCTGACAAATGAGTCCTTGAGCAGACAACCGCCTGGTGGAAGCTGTTACTGGGAGGAAGTGATGGTGATTTAGGAGCACTAGGGAGAGAGGCACTGACTCGGACCAGAGCAGGAGGCTAAAAATAGAACAAGTCGTGGGTTGGGAGAGGGGAGCTGAAATGTAAAAATCACACCCCTGATGGTTCTGAACCTCCTCGGGTGAAAAGCCCAAGGTGACTTTTATCCACTCAAGAGAATCAGGATCAGCCCCACCTCTCACAACGTCTCTACCCTCCCCCCTCACTACTGGTAGACTGGACCACCTTGTGTTAAGCCCTGTGAATTTTGACTTCCTGGTAATAAGTAGGAGTTATAATTTGAAATCTACCTATATGGCTAAGTGCTGAAGGTACTGTTTTCCCCACTAAACTAAAACTTCCCCAATAACAAAGATATATCTGCATTTTAAAGCTATTGTTTGCTAACCTCTATCAGAAGGCTTATCAGTTGCCGCACAAAGGACACGGTTACTTGGGGAATAGGTAGAGTTTATTCTTCTCCTTTGCTCTTCCTTTCATCTTCCTCCCCAACCCTGTATCTTTTTCTTGTCTTCTATTTTGTTTTGGGTCAACTCTTCTACACAGTAGGTTACTTTGAGCCAAGGCCCTGCATCCTACCAGGCACAGGCACCTTTGCCTCCTGTGTCTCTAAACCATAAAACAAAGATTGGGAATCTCATCTTCTAGGAAAGGCAATACTAATTGAGTATCCCTTATGCTCAAACCAGGCTGGCCCTGAGCTCACAGATCTGACTGCCTCAGGCTCCCAAGTGTTTGCTTCAAAAGTAGGCACCACCATGCCCCAGCAAGTTTCCTGTTTTCTAAGATAATGGAACATTCGTGTATACACAAGGAGATTTATTGGGAATGGGACTCAAGCTTTTGCACAAAACTCATTTATGTTTCACATCAATCGTATACACACAACTCAGAAGCAATTTCACGTAATATTTTTAACTGTTTGTGCATGAGTTTTAAGGTATAGAATTTCCTACTGTGCCAGGAAAGCGAGAATAACAAGAGCAGAAGCAGTCTAATGCTGAACCTTTAGGTTCACAAAACTGGTTGTGGCAGTGCTCAAAACATTTAAGATTTTGGAGCATTTGAGGTTATGGTACTGTGCTGAAGAATACTGTCCCTAGTGGTAGGGACCAGAAGAAGGGGGACGGGGCTCAGGGAAGGCCTGAGAGGGAGGGCACCTAATCAGAGCAAAGTATAATGCCACATATATACGAAGATGTCATAATAAAAATCATTACTTTGTATGCTAACCTTAAAAAATAATTTAAAAAAATTTTTTTTCGAGACAGGGTTTGTCTTGTAATTCTGGCTGTCCTGGAACTCTGTAAACCAGGCTGGGCTCGAACTCACTGCCTCTGCCTCCTGAGTGCTGGGATTAAAGGTGTACACCACCACCACCACCCAGCTAAAAATTTTTTAAGGAGTGCAGTTACTGGAGCAACCATCTGAGTGTTTGGAATGTACTCTGGTACTTACTAATTGTGGGATCTTATATGAATTACTTAATATCTCCAAGCTTTAGTCTCCAAAACTGTTAAATGAAGGTAACAATAAACCCAACCACCTCAAAGAGTTATTATAATAATAAAATAATTTCAGGAAAGTGCTTAATACAGTTGCTGGTTCATGCAGAATGCTCTAAGAGGCAGCTACTACTGTCTCGGTGACACAAAGCCTAAATGTGCATCCTATTACATTTTCGCAGCTGATGCACACCTTGTATCCCAAAACTAGACAAAGGAACTCAACTGTAGACCACCGACCCCTACCGCCCGCCACTGCTCATGGGCAGTCCCCTTCCTCAGCTAGCCAAGCTGAGGAACGTCTGCTCTGGACTAGAGCCGTCCAGGAGGGTGGAGTCAACAGTAAAAGGGGGAGAAATGCGCTCAACATCAGATATCAAACGAAAGCTGCTACCCTAGTGCAGATATTTCTTTGTCTCCATCATCAACCTTCATGCAGCCTTGGCCGAAAGCATATCCTTGAAGGTTGCAGTCAGTCTGCACAAACAGGGCATTGTTCCAACAGCTCTTCTCCCCCAGAGTTGCCTTTCCAAATACTATGTAGTTGAACTTTCATGTGACTAGAAAATAATAAAAAAAAAAGGATGCAGGGGGATTGCCATGAGTTCTAAGGCAGGCTGTCTCAAAGCCTCAAATTAACCCAAAGAGGAGTATTTCTGTGCCTTCACTTCCAGGTCCCAGTATTTCTCTGCAAGTGTGGAGGAGCAAAACATGCTTGGAACCTAGGCAGTGAGAAGAGGTGGAGAGCTGCCTAGAGCAGCTTGGGGACCGGGTCACTGCGCCTGCCAGCTGCCTTTTGGAGGAGGACTTCTCCAAAGAGGCAGGGAAGGGTCGCTGCACTGCAGACACTGCTGCTTTTCGCTCTCCAGACAAGCAAATAAATTAGGATGACAGGCAGAGCTCCCTGGGGGGCGGGGGGGAGTGCTTCCAAGTGGGGGAGGAGACGTCCCAGACGCACTTCTTTTGTACAGGGTGTTGGAAGAATCTCAAGCTGGATGAGCCAAGAGCCACGAAGTTCAATGTGGTGCGGTTTTATCAGTGAGGACCTGTGGCTGAAAAGATGAAAACTGTTTTGTCAAGGACCCCAAGGGGTAATTAGAGACCAGAAACGAAGTGCTAGGAGAAGGGAAAGGAGCTGGAAATAGCCCGATTGCAGAATCGTTGGAGAGGAGAAAAATCCATCGGGACCTTGCATTCTGTGCTGTTTAGGGGCTGTGGCAGGCTGCCACTCAGGAAAGCAAGAGCGAAAGGGCAGGGGCAGCCTGCTGAATGTTTAATGCTGGCAAAACCCAGAGCACAGTAGTTTGGAAGGTGGAAGACCTCAGGCTTTATGGGCTTCTGACTACTTTGCCACTTGAAAGCTCATTTGAGTCCCATGAGAACAGGCACGGCCCCTGACATCAGTATCTCCAACACCTAGACAGGATTTCACTCGCAGCCGGAGGCTCCATCAGAGACTGTCAAACCCTTCTCTCTTCATATGGATCTCCCCTCCCCCACTAGTCCCATTCTTTTCCAGTAAACGCTTCTGTAGCTTTAAGAAGACTTACAGAGGAGCAGTGCTGCTGGTGTTTCCTTCCAAAAGAAGGACTTGAGACAGGCTTGGGGGCTTCTTGAGTCCATTCATTCATTGATTGTGTTCCTCCTGTGTCAGGCTTAATCTCCTGCACTGGGCATATAGACACAAACAGGACAGAGTTGCAATCTCAGGTAGATCACAGAAACAACATATAAAGCCAAACACACAACTGCTTATTCCTAGTAGGTACACTTGACAATATCATGATGGTCAGAGGTAAGAGAAGCGTCATGTAGATCGGGAGATTGGAATGGCATCTCTGAGGGAATGATATTTAAACTAAGACCTAAAGGACAAAAGGGACCCAGGTGCTTGCAGAATGGGAGGAAGAGAAGTTGAGGTCAAGAGAATGTGTGCAAAGCCCCCGAGACAAGAAAATCACGGGGCAGAAGACTTCTCTGGTCTCCTTGGTCGACAGCCTCCTCAGCCCTCCTTGGTTTTCAGCTCCAGTGCAATTTCAAATAGACCTGAAGCTTTCAGCCACCCACCTCAGGCATCTGAATGCCAAGTACAGCCGGAAGGGGGATATTTATGCCCTCCAGACAACCCTTAATTTGGAGGGTAAGAGCTGGTAGATAAACGCACCATCCTCCCCATTTAACAGCTTTGGGAGACACCCAGTGTACTTCTCAGGAGATCTCCACAGAGCGGAGGCCTATTGCCAGGAACAGAAATCCAAAGAGTGCTTACTCTGTTGTTTTCTTCTCTTCCCCAGTCTCTTTGTGACCCCCCTCCTCCCCTGTCCATTTTTCAGCTGGGTCATTTCAAAGATGCAGCTGTTAAAGGGAATGACAGAAGATGTGAGATAGAGTGAGCAAGGAGTCAAATAAGACCTGGTTGGGATTGTAGGGTGGAGACAGACCAGAGAGCTGCAGCCACAGTGCCATACTCACTGTATGGTAGGAAGCAGGCAGATGGGCTCAGCATGTAGTTCTAACAGTAGTCCAGCAAACAGAGAAGAGAGGTTAACAGGGGTGATGAAAATATTTTGAAAGTAGGATGGCTAGCACTTGATTATTGATCGACTGAAAGAAACAAAGAGACCAAGAATGATTTTGTTTGAGGGATTAGGTGGATGGCAGTAGCCTGAGAAGGGAAGGAACAAGATTGGGCAGGAAAATCAAGCATGTAATTTTGTCTTCATAAACTCTGATAGCCAAACAGAAACATCAAGTATGTGTTTAGATACGTGAGTCAGGACACAATGGAATGGCAAGAACTGTAGTTCGAGGACCATCTGTGTGTATATGTGATGTTTAAACCAGGACTGCACGAGTTGAGCTGCACACGTCAGGCATCTGGAGCAGAGGTGAGGGCTTGGGAGGAGCTCCCTCATCTGGAGTTTTGATAAGAAAGCAGAGGCAACAGATGCAATGTGAATGAAGTCATTGGAAATACAGGAGGCTGGCAGCCTCTCACAGCCCGGGAGAAGGGAGTGTTTCAAGAAAGAGGGATTCATTGACTGTTTTGCTGCTGCTAACGCCTTTCATATCTTCTTTAGTGTTAAAACACAAAAGACACCTACTGCCTCGCCAGACGTCCTAAGTATAACCCAGCTATGAAACCACAGAGATGGCTTGAGGCAGCCACTAAGTACAGGCTCTGGTTTAGTATACCTCTCCCATAGAAATCCTTGGGTCTCCTGTCCTCCCTCTGCAAGTCTCTCTCTCTCTCTCTGTCTCTCTCTCTGTCTTTCTCTCCCCCCCCCCCCCCTTTTAAAGGTCCATGTTCCCTTCTGGCTCTGGTCCACACATTTAGACTCTTCTATCCCTGAAAAGGCAGTTAAGGAGAAACGCATGCCCTCCTTTTCCCACCACTCAGGCTTCTTTTTCCAGGGTCCACAGCCCACAACTCTGTAAGTGTTACTTGTTTCTAAACTCTCCCTCCTACACCTCATTTTTCTTTCTACCATTGCTCGCTTCTCCCATGCATCCTTCTCCGGTTTCACTGTTGATTCCATGTGAGACCATTATCACAGTCATCAGGACCCCAAATCAATACACAGCTGGCTCAGGGACATGCCGACAAGTCCTAGGGAAGTTTGTTGAGATACACAGGGGCCTTTCTTCTGAAACTGAAAAAGGGACTAGCTGCAAAATTGCACAGTTCCCTGGAAGGATACTTTCTGGAAATGGAACTTCTTCAAGAACCGTAGGTTGCATTAGCCATTAATAGCTAATATTATGTGATTGTATCCGAATGGGGAAAAAAATCATTTTATGTCTATGCCTGAGATGATGGCTCATATATACTTGGATAAAATGAAAGAATGTGCACCCTACAACCATATTTTCAGGATAATCAGAGACAATTCCCATCTGCTAAGCCACCCAAACTTCTTGCAGCTAACTGCCCTGAGCCATGGTTTTTGAATAGAGGTCAACTCTCTGCTGAAAGTGCCCCACGTCTTTCTTGCTTAATTCATGCCATCTTGCTCCTTTTAGAGTTCCATAGACCCCTTCTCCCCATAGCCACAAGAGTCAGTCTTGTCTGTTTATGCCTGCCCTTTGTCCCTACCCAGAACGTTCCTTTGCAAGCCACACCTCGTCCTTGAATCCAGCCTTCACACTTTCTTCTCTTTTGAAACCCCTTGGTATCCATCCAGAATTTAACCTTTGGCTTTATCTTATACTGTAATTACTTTCTGTATTAGGCTGAATTCATTATGTTACACAAATAACATGTCTTCCCAGTGAGAGATCACTCTACACACTTAAGATATTAATAAGGGCCAGGCAGTGGAGGTGCATGCCTTTAACCCCAACACTCCAAAGGCGAAGGCAAGTGGATCTCTGAGCTTGAGGCTAGCCTGGTCTACAGAGTGAGTTCCAGAACAACTGGGGCTACACAGAGAAACCCTGTCTCAAAAATTCAAGAGAGAGAGAGGAGGGGGGAGGGAAAAGGAGAGGCAGAAAGAGAAACACAGAGCTCAAAACACTTCCCCTCTGTAAAATACTCCCAGGTTTCCCCTCTGCCTGAGTCATTATTGATCAATCCCCTCATCTATCTCTGTAATATTTTCATATATCATATTTCACATTGCTGTTTGCTTTGTATCAGAGGAATGTGTCTGTGCAATCTTGGGGAGGGAACAGAGAATGAATCTCCATTAGATCCTAAGTTCCTAGAGGATAAGTCTTCCACGGCACATATGTAGTTTATGTTCAGTAAGTGCCATAAACCAATAATTGTTTATTAAAAGAGGCTGTGGGGCTGGTGAGATGGCTCAGGAGGTAAAAGCATTTGTTATGGAGCAGAGCCTGATAACCTAAGTTTAACCCAAGGATCCATATAGTAGAAAGAAAGAACCAACTCTTGCAAGGTGTCCTCTTACCTCCATGCCCCCCCCTCACTCTCTCTCTCTCTCTCTCTCTCTCACACACACACACACACACACACACAGATACACACACAGACACACACATGCAATAAACAAATGTTATATATGCAAATAAATATATAAATATATATGTGTGTGTGTGTATGTATGTGTGTGTGTGTGTGTGTGTGTGTGTGTGTGTGTGTGTTCCAGGCTGACTTCCAGGTCTGACTGCTTTTAACCTTGGGTAGATTCTTAATCATATTAGGGATGCTTAAAAATAAAATATTTATCATTTCAAAAGTTTCTTAAGATCCTTAGGGATTGGCATTTCTATTTTTGTAGTGTCCTTCTTGCTGGAGTTTGCATTTTTTAAAAGAACCAAGCAAACAAAAGGTTGGTGTGATCAAAGAGAAGCCTTTTGTCAGAATCTAAAGTAATTACAGCCTGTATTCAGACAAGGTCATCTTCTGCTTTTTCTAGTAAATGACGTTGCAGGTCTTGAGGAGACCTGCTTTTCCTTGCAGTGACCTTAAAGTGACCACAGAATTTGTGATGAAAAGATGTGAAAATTTTACCTTGCACAAAGCAGGGATTTCCCTATGGGAAGAACTAAATGCAGGATGTGTTTATAATGTACCACAATGTAAACAGCCTCTCAAGTCTCCTACATATTTGCCTTGGTCCAGGCTAGCAGCAAACACACTTACTTGAGTGAAACATTCAAGACACTCAAGATGCTTCCAAAATCTAGGGCAAAAGGAGCCATGTCACTGACAGTAACAAGTCAAGTTTCATACATGCCAATTCAGTCGCATGAGATGAGGCAGGTATTACTAATTCTGTTTTATGGTCAAGGAAATTACAGTTCAGTGCATCTTGTCTCAGTGATGGGCCCAAGACTCAGACTGATCTTTTGATTCAAGTCCGGGGCTCCTCCCACTCCACTGGCTACCTTCAGCCTGCTGCCCTGAGCTCTGTGAATGGCACACTGAGGCTGCCAAAGAGGAATAAGAAGGAAGAAGGGCAAAGAGGGCTCAGGACCTCAGAGGACCTGTATGCAGCTTCAAGTCCCTCTTCCAAGTTAGTCCTCAGCCCCTTTTCCCCGGCACAGGGTCTCTCTCTCTCTCTCTAGGCCTAAGTGAACTGTATTTATCAGCCAGAGTCCTTCCCTCTAGCAAAGCTTCTGTCCAGGGGCTGCTGCATGCCAATATATTGGGAAGTACTGAGCAGGGAGTCGTGTTAATGGCGTCAGAACCAACGATCAGCACATGACGGGTAGTAACCACAGGAACCTTGAGTTTGCACTCATGGCTTTCCCTGAGGCTCTCTGAAGAGAGGACCCAGTTCCCAGAGACCGCAGCTACTGCAGAAGGGAGGCTCCTGAAAATGTCTTGTGGTCCAAACACAAGTTTGCCTTTACAACTTCTCCATTCACTCCCCTCCTCTCTGATGCTAAGTACTTCATGTATCTTGCCGCTTCCTTAAAGTTGGGCCTTGAGTTATGGTTCTCTACATTCATGTCACATGTTTCTGTATCTTCTACTGAATCCGAAGCTTATTTATGGCTGAAATGTTTGCTGCTATAATAGAATAACAGGAAGCAGTGTTTATCGAACACTTATCAGATGCTATGCACTTGGCATCTGATGGTGCTGCCGTCTTTACAACAGCAACTGTGCTGATATTCATCCAAGTTTTATAACCGAGGAAGCGAAAAAGCAGAGGGATTGTTTGCTCAAGATGTCACATCTACACCCAAGCCAGGACAAAAATGGGAGGAGGGGGGCCTGTCTGTCATTAGCCTTCCCTGTAGCTCCTCACCGACCTGGCAGGAACCATATAATGTTCCCTCAATGACAAAAAGACTTGGAATGCACCTAGTGGCATGTCGTGAACACGAGTTCAATTTAAGTAAATGAAGTTTGATTCAGAAAGTGCACAGTAACGATAGCTACAGTTCTTACTTCAGGTTTCTACTACATGTGTTATATATTTCATTTTTACTTTCCTTCCTCCAGGGGAAAAAAAAAATCTTTATTTTCCTTTCAGTTTATTCAACAAAACTGGGACATTCTTAAAGAGTTGCCTCCAGTCTGAATTTTATTGAGCATATAATCTTCATGATTAATTTTGTAAGATAGATACCATTATCAGTCCATCGTGTAGGTCACATAGAGGTGACATAGAGTAGAAATATCTCTAACTCCAAGGCCCTAACTATGGGGAAGACAGCCTTTCTGTAGAGACACACCCAGCCAGACATCAATTGTTCTGCAATAATTTATTTTAACATTTACACAGAGACATTAAAAATCCAAATAGAAAGCTGGGTATGGTGGCACACACCTTTAATCCCAATACTTGGGAGGCAGAGGCAGGCAGATTTCTGTGAGTTCAAGGCCAATCTGGTCTGCACACACTGAGTTCCAGAAGAGCCACAGCTACATAGAGAGATCCTTCCTCAAAAAAAAAAAAACTTACCAAACCAAACCAAACAAACAAACAAAAACTAAATAGAACCAGGAATGGTGGCAAACACGTTTAATCCCAGCATTCAGGAGGTAGAAGCAGGAGGATCTCTGAGCTCCAGGCCATTCAGGGCTTCATAAAGAGACCCTGTCTCAAAATTAAATAAATAAATAAATAAATAAATAAATAAATATGTGTTTATCATCATTTACAAAGGTATAAAAAATTAAAATAGATGTTAATTATCGTTTACAGTGGCACCAAATTAAAATAGATGCTTTATGTTCATTTACATGTCTTGTGAGGGTCATAACTAATATTCAACATTTGACTAAAGAAGTGTAGCATGAATAATTTTGCAAAATGACAGACTTGGGGCTGAGGAGTAACTCAGGTGGTAGAGTGCTTGCCTAGCCCACACAGAGCCCCGGGTCTGATGAAGCATCACACAAACCAGGTATGTTGGTACATACCTGCAATCCCAGCACTTGGGAGGTAGAAGTGGGAGGATCAGAAGTTCAAGATCATCCTTGGCTACATAACAAGCTTCAGGCCGGACTGGGACATATAGACTCTTTCATAAAATAAAATGGCAAACTAGACATCTGCCTTTAATATGTCAAAATCTTTGTTAGTTCATCATAGGTAATGAATTTACAGTAGTTTTAACTCATAGAGAGACAAAATGTACAATTTCATTGAAACATAGGAACAATCTCTATAATATATAATCTGAAAATGATGCAAATTCTAAAAAGATTTCTATAAAATAATAGATCCATAGTCATTTATGAAGATCAGCAGTGTTCATTTATTATAAATAACTCATCTTTTGAGTTATAAGTAAAAGCAATAAATATTTATTATTAAACACTTGAGAAATTTAGAATATAAAGAAAATAAAAGCCATTGACCATAGTCCTGCCCTTGCTGTTTGAGGCTGGCATGTGAACAGCAGTCAGTCTCTTCCTCCCGAAGTGAGCATATGGCAGAAGTTTGTCCACTAGCAAAGGTCTGACCTAACAGAATATCCCTAGAGAATTTTTCAGAAGGGGCAGAGAACAGACACAGGAGTAAGAAGAATTTGAGATAACGGAGTATCCAGAGGTATCAGGTAAGGGTTGTAAAACCTTGAAATTTCAAGCTGAGAAACACACAAACAAAAATATAAATACTTGTAAGAAATAAATGAAAAAAATGAATGAAAGATGAAAATGCACATGAATTCATGTTTTAAGCAAGTTCTAGAAGTGTTGGCACTATAATCACGGAAATCATGAGCATTTTAAAGACAAGAATTTCAATCCATCCTTGTGATCTGAGCGTTAAAGTTTGTTACAACTGTCATGGTAACAATGTTAAGAGATGAGACTTCTAACAGGTATTTAGGTCAAGAAGGTTGATTCATGATTAATGACCTTGATTGAGGTCATCACTGTGAGAGTGGGCTATTCCGAGAGACCTCCTGAGAAGATGAATTCTGCATTTCCTTCCAGCCTTCCTATGCACTTCCCCACTTGAAGAGCGTCCACCTTACCATGAGGCAGCAAAGAGGTCACTGCCAGAGATGGATGCCATGCTTTTCAGAATCACTCTTTGTGTTGAACACAGCATCAGGTGTTCACTTGGCAGTCTCCATAACGACAAGAAACAAACCCCTATATAAGGCCCTAGGGACAAATATACTACTGGATTTTGCTAAAAAGGACATGCTGTCAAACTGCCTACTAAATATTCATGCTCATGCACATATATTAGCACTGCTCTTGAGACTGATTGGAGAAGCTTCTTTTTGCAGCAAGTAGTGATTGATGGAGAGACTCAAAGACATGAGTCTGATCAAAGTTCTGAGAATAAGTCACTACGAGTGCTCGTCCCTAAATGGGATCTCTATATCAATCCACCTCCCCAAAGTTAAAGAATGGACGAGCCAGAGGATGGGGAGGGGCTGTGAAATGCTGTCTCTTGGATATGCTGTGGCCATTTCACTTGTGAACTCATGGCAGTTATGGTTTTCTAAGACCTATGTAAGACCAAGCCAGTCAACATTGCAGCATGGATAGGGCCCCACCTCTAGCTGAAGAGCTGCTGGCAGTTGATTACTGATGGGGGAAAAGGAGACATTTTTCAGAGATGTGTCTGCTGGTAAGTTATTTATGCTCTTGTAGATGGCTCTATACCCATGACCACGTGGCCAACACTAACTTGGACTCAATGAGTTATAGAAGAAGAAGAAGAAGAAGAAGAAGAAGAAGAGGGAGAGGGAGAGGGAGAGGAGAGGGAGAGGGAGAGGGAGAGGGAGAGGGAGAGGGAGAGGAAGAGGGACAGGGACAGGGAGAGGGACAGGGACAGGGACAGGGAGAGGGAGAGGGAGGAGAGGGAGGGGGAGGGGGAGGGGGGAGGGGGAGGGGGAGGGGAGGAGTGGTGGGGAGACACATTGGGAGAGGTCAGGGTGGAGGAGTGAAAGGAGAGAGGGGGTAGATATGATCAAGATACATTGTATATGTATGAAATTGTCAAAGAACAAATAAGGACTGAGGCTGTCACTTGACAGTAGAATGCTTGCCTTTCATGCGTGAAGACCTAGGTTCAATTCCTAGTACTTCCAAAAAGTAAGACATTCTATATGGTCAATGTCATTATACCTACTAAGATGGCAAGATGTCTTAGCAGACCAGGTCTTGCTGCAAGGCCTGATGAACCTGAAATCAACCCCCAGAACCCACACGGTAGAAGGAGAAATCAACCACAAGTTGTCTTCCAACATCCACACTTGTGTGTATTGGGAATCAAACCCAGGCCCTCTAGAAGGGCAGCCAGTGCTCTTAACTGGAGCCATTTCTCCAGTCCCAAATAAGACGTTTTTTATAAACACGAAAGAGTTTACCTTTCCCAAAGACATTCAGGCCAGAAATTGTCAATGACAAAGAAAGGCTGTCTACTGCCTGCTGCCATTGCAAACCTCAGCCATTCTTCTGCACAGTTCTTCAGTGTGAACATGTGTTCCTGGGCACACTCCCCTGCCTTCTGCAAGGTCACCTTTACCCAGCCTTCAGGTCAGAGCTGGCGTTCTCTCTGTAGAGAACTGCATTGGCCTGAGGTTACTTCCGCTCCCCTCTCTGCTTACCAAAGCAGGAAAAAGACATAAGATGTGGGCATTGAGCCAGCCACAGGGCAGATGGAAACAGTTTCCCACTGCCATACAGCTGGCCCTGCTCCAAGCACAATTCCTCCTGGAGATGGCACATTTTAAAGTTGACTACAGGTGCATCTGTAATGTGACCTGTGGTGCTTATTATGTTACTTAATGAATGGGGCATAAGGCATCGTAAACGGTTTTATGGGGAAACCTAACTCAGGCCTTCCTCCTTTGCAGTGTAGCTCTGTTCCACAACCCTTTGCTATCATCCCTTAGTTAATGTCCGCACTCAGAGAGCCACAAACACAGGTGGCTGAGGCAGGTCATCCTTTATCACAGCGTTTGGCTCATGACTTCTTTGGGAGTCTAACGACTTTTTCACAGGGGTCACCTAAGACCATCTGCATAACAGATATTTACATAATGATTCATAACAATAGCAAAATTACAGTTATGAAGTAGCACGAAAATAATTTTATGGTTGGGAATCACCATAACATGAGGAACTGTACCAAAAGCTCACAGCATTAGAAAGGTTGGGAACCACTGCCTAATCAGGAGCCAAACAAGACAGCAGACATTGCTCCAGAGACACCACCTCATGGGTGTGATTTTAAAATTGGAATTTAGCAGCCAGGTGGTAGTGGTGTACGCCTTTAATCCCAGCACTCAGGAGGCAGAAGCAGGCAGATCTCTATGAGTTTGAGGCCAGCATGATCTAGAGAGCAAGTTCAAGGACAGCCAGGGCTACACAGAGAAACTCTGTCTTGATAATACAAAAAAGAATAAAAATAAAATAAGGAATTTAGCACCTTTCAAATAGTATGTGTTTTGTAATCATTATTTTTGCCTAGCCAAAATAATGAACTACAAAACCACTTTGGAAACTTCGTATTAAGAAGAAAGGCAGTGAACAGTAGCTCTGGAAAGCTTCTCCCCAGTCACAAGAGAGGTTTTAGGTCAGAAGCCTCCCTTCAGCCATAAGGACAGATGCTGTTGTTCTTTCTTCCACAACCCAGGACTGGTTTGCTTTCTGAAACTCTCCAGTGTGGTCGGTTTACAGAAAGCCACTGGGCACATGCAGCTGTGTTTATTTCTCCTAGAAAGGTTCTGAATTTACCGTTCAAAGGTGTCTCTGATGTCTAGACCTAGGTTAAATGACTACTCACATTCCCCAAGTTTTCTCACCCTTGCCCATGTGTGCCCACACTCTCCCATGAGCCTTACCTTACAGTATGTGTCATTTTGTGTCTTCCATTTAGTTTGTTCTGGGTTTGGGTTTGGGGTTTTGTTTGTTTGTTTTGTTTTGTTTTTTGAGGCAGGGTTTCTCTGCTGTAACTCTGGCTGTCCTGGAACTCGCTTTGTAGACTAAGCTGACCTCAAAGTCACAGAACACCTGCCTGCCTCTGCTTCCCAAGTGCTGGGATTAAAGGTGTGAGCCACCATGCCCGCTGTCTCCTGCATTTTAAACAGTATGTTTCTAGTCAGGTTTCCCTTTTGGAGTGAAGTATAGTTCTCTGCTTACATTTCAAAACAAAGTGTTTTATGTTGAAGTGGTCAAGTTTTTATAAAAACTGAATCACATGAGTTACTTCTAGGGAAACGCCTTTTTTCCTCTTCTCTGGATCAAACTCCAGTCCACACGATGTCCATCTACCTAGCCACTGGACTCTGTCTTTTGTTTTAACTTTTGTTCTGCTTTTTTTTTTTCATGTAACATTTCTATAAATGCCCAAGAGAATGTTATAAGAGAAATGCATTACTTACAGGATTTCTAACAGAGGAAATTGAGACTGTGAACCTGGATGCAAAGGAACGACTACTTCCAATCCACAGGAGCCAGAGGGCAGCAGTGGGGTTGGTCTCAACAATTCAGAGAGTACAAAAGGACTTCAGGAGCAGGTGAGGAAAATCTTGTAAAATGGGAAGGCCCTGGGAGGTAGCTGTTTGAGCATTCCTCGCCTTTCCTTTTCAATGCTGTCCAAAAAATAAAATGAGGAAAGATGCCACCAGTCCCCGAGGTCGTGTGACAACAAAGAGAAAGGAGCACGTTGATATCTTGTGTCACGTTCAGGACAATGGACTTGCTACCAAATTCCTTGTTTAAGGTAGAGAATTAAACTATATCATTTACAAAAATAATACACTTTTAAAGCCAGCTTCGAGTTACTAAAATGAATGAAACTAGAAAATGGAAAAGGTTAATGCGATTTTAAAATCCACTAACTACAGTTTAGCAAATAACTGCAGACTCCGTAGTTTCAGATACCGAACCTTTGTTTTCGTGGCTTTAGTGAGAGCAGAACCTGGGAGCGGCTTAGCGACGTGGTTCTGCCTCAGAGGATTTTGTCTAAAGATTTGACAGGTGCTGCAGGCCTCTTTCAAATTCGCTGTCTGGCCCTGGCCTAGAGGCCTCTGCTTCTACCTCACTGCTTGCAAAATCTCCTCCTGGGTGGTGAATTCCCTTAAAGGAATGTAAGTGGCGTGCCTCAGAGTCTGACCCAGATGCCAGAGAGCTCGGGAAGTTAGGGTGTCTTTTGTGTTCTGGCCACAGCTCTTCATGTCCACCATCTTCACCTCTTTAGGGAGAAGCGTGAGGACCGGAAAAGCTGCTGTCTTTTGGAGGTAATACATCAAACAGTTTGTATCACATCTCACACACCAAAATGAACATTGAAAACTAAGGAAGGGCCCAGTGCCCTAGAAAGGAAAGGAAGACTGCAGTTTCTAGAACAGAGCAAAGGATCATGGGAAGGCTCTGATCCTAAGTTTGGTGATATCCTAGGAACTGTGCAAGAGCTGACAAAATCCTGTCAAGGATTCTCACCAATACTTCAAAATCTGGAGGATGTTAGTCATCTTATTATCACTGTGAAAAAATACTTGAGAAAATCAGCTTAAAGGAGAAAACAGGCCTCTAATGCTAACAGGCAGGGGTAGGGAGAGCTTGCATTAGAGGCCAGTCCTCAGCTACATAGTAAGTTCTAGGCTAGCCAGGAATATAAAGCAAGACTATCTCTAAAACGATAACAACAAATTTAGTCAAAAACAAGAGGAAGAAAGATTTATTTTGGTTCATGGTTTCAAAGGTATCAATCCATGATCATTTAGCTCCTTGTGTCCAGGGCTGCAGTAGACAGAACATCATGGCCAGGAGGGCACAGTAGCAACCAGGAAGTAGAGGAGAAGCGATGTCCCAACATGTCCTTCAAGGGCATGTTTCCAACTACCTACTTCTTCTAGCTCTACCTACTAAGGATGACACTAAGGATGACAGGCTAGCCAGCAAGCCTTGGGGGGGGGGGCATTTCAGATCCAAACTTAACACTGAGAACGTTGGGAGTGGATGTGGGCCTGGGCTCCAGGAAGGAGGAGAGAAGGGAGAGAAGGGAATGGTGGGACCAACACCCTGGGAAGAGTGAGAGGCTCTTCTGGCAAGCTGGGGCAAGCGCACAAAGCCCCGAGGTCATAGCAAAACCACTGGGGGTCTGCACACATCCTCAGCACTCCCTCGGTTCACATATCTGCTCCTCAAGCTTCTGGCTATAGCCACCTACAACTTTCTGAAGCTCCCTTTGGCTCCAAATACCCATTGCCCTGTCTGGGCAGGCAGAAAGAACTGGAAAGTTAGTGCCTGCTTGGGGCAAGGTTCACCTCATAATCGACCAATTGTATGCAAGGCCTCATTCTCAAGGGATGATAACCATGGTATGTCTTCCTGCCCACAAAACTGCCCTACTCTGTACCACCCTCGCCATCTCTTTCCCTCCCTTCACTTTCTACCCCCCATTCAGGGCTTCTTGGAACCCTCTCACAGATGAAGCCCTTCCTCTTCCTTCTTGTCTCAGGTTCTGCCTGGGGGAAGCCAACCTAAGAACCAAGGAAAAGAATGCAGTACTGTTAGGCCCAAAGGAAACACCATTTCTACAAATTCCAAAAGGCAGAAGGGAAAATGGGTTTCTGTGGTGCCTATTAGCATACCAAAGTTCATGCTGGCCTCCAGGCTCCCTCAGAATCACAAGCACCTGTTACACATTTCAGAGTCCACGGTGCCATCCTAGCTCTTCTCACCTCCTCCCTATCTTAAACTCCCCAGCTCACAGCTTCCGTCCCCCAGCTACCCATGCTCCTGATAACCCTGCTATTTCTACTGTGAGAAACAGCCTCTTTGTCTTCCTCACTCCCTCTGTCCTTCTCTTTCTGTCTCCCTCCTCCCCCTCTCTCTGCTTTCCTGTGTTCTCCCACCCTCTCTCTCCCTCCCCCCTCTCTCTCCCTCCCTTTCCCCCTCTCTCCTCCTACTTCTCTCATGGCCATGTCCAGTCTGCTGACCCTGTTCAATCTACTTCTTTGTCTCTGTGCTGGACTCTTCCAGATGCCACTGGTTGTTTTCTCTCTCATATCCACAATAAAAAACATCCCCTTAACCATACCATGGAGCAGTCATTTGTATAAACAGACGTGTCAGTTTATACAAATGCAAACCCAATAAAGACAGCAAACCCCAATACAGAGCAAACACAAAATCCTGGAAGGAAAAATAGAGGGCAGGCGTTGTTGAAGGCTGCATACACATCATTATGTGTAGCATGGCGCCACTCTTATTAAAGTAATCCTCTCTTACTGTGCAGCCAGTCAGCCACATGTCCGTCTGTCCTCATCTATATGCCTGTAGATGTTCATTGGCTATTAACCTAGAAGTAATTTCAACATTAGGCGTTGTTATGTCTGCATGGTATAATTTGAGTGGTTTTAGCCTTCTTATCTGTCTGTTTCTAATGTGCATATTCTTTGTAGTAAGCATGTATGATGTTTATGAAAACAACTGCGGTATTTTTTCCCTTAAAAAGCGAGAACTAGAGGTTGGGGAGGGGATGAGAGGATATTGGTCAAAGTCTACAAGCTTGCAGCCATTTGATGAATATGTTCCAAAGACCTGTGCGCAACATGGTAACTACACTAATGACAGCGTGCTGTGTACTTGAGATTGACTGAGAAGAGTACTTAAATATTTTCATTACATAAAAAAAAAAAGGTGATGTGTGAAGTGACAGGTGTGTTCACTAGCTTGGCTGTAGCCTCTCACGATTCACACACGCCAAAGCTCCACAAAGTAGACCTGAAATATATGCAGTTTCACCAATTATACATCAATAAAACATGCAAATGAACAAGCAAAAAGCAAAAAGATGAGAAAATAACCGTCAAGATGTAAACCCATAATTCATTCTAGATGGTGTGAATATAGAGAACTATGGTTTCCTGTTTTAACGGTTTTTCATGTTAACAAAAAAATTGTTTTCTTCATTCCTACCAAACAGCGACTGTTTTTAAAGTTGATAACACATAATGCTGATGAAAACGAAATGGGCAGTTTACATACTACAAGGAAGAGAGGAGAGCACTGTAAGACAGTAAGCTGGCAAAACCTCTGAGGGAGATAAATTAACAATATAAATAAGAGGCCTTCAAAATCTTGGTGTGCTTGCTCTAGAAATTCTGTTTCTATGTATTTAGCCTGAGGCTTGTTTTCCAAACATCCTAGCACCAGAATCACCCGGGCTCAGCCAGAGACATCTGAGTCAGTATCTCTGGGGCTGAGACCTGGGACCAGGGCATTAACAAGTTCTCCTGCAAATCCTTTCATACACTGAAGTTTACACTCTACAGAGAATTGTCATTAATGCCAATTCTTAGCAAGGATCAGACTCTGCTTCCGCCATTGGGAACATCTATAATTAGCACAAAAATGGTCTTTGTGGTCATGAAGGGTTTTTTTAATTATTATTATTTAATTCAGACATTTTTATAGACAAATTTACTGATGTGTTATTTATGATAAAATTAGATGCAAAGATTCAATGATCTTTCAAAGAATAACAACAGAGCTGCTCACCCTGTTCTGTCAGGTAAAAAAAAGTTATGAGATACATGTGTACACACACTCACACACACACACACACACCATTAAAAGACTAAATGGAAAATAAGCATACACAAAAATACTGATTTTAGTTCTTTCTGAAATCATGATTATGGATTGTTTCTATTTTTTTCTGTGTTCTTATTTGGTATTTTTTTTTATTAGACTAAGCATGAACTACTAAGAAAACCAGAAGAAAATACAATGTTTAAAAAAGATTGACCCAAGTACCAGGGGAAATGGGAATTTCTTCCAATGTTATGTCTACCTTTTAAAATACATTTGATTTACAACATTAGCACATGGCTACATTCATTCCTGTCTAAATCTGAGAGCTTTCCATTTCATTTTTGTAACTATTTTTAATTTCAGCCTGAAGGAAACAAGCTTTCGATTTTTTTTTTTTTTTATGAGGAGGTCAAGAAGATTCTTAACATTTTTTTAGTCCTAAGATTTATCAGGTTTTATTACACTTTTTTATGAACTTGGAATACCAAACATAATCATCATGTAAAATATTAGAGAAATACAGAATATAGAAAAAGTAGCCATTACTTCTACCACTTCCCCTTATCACACCGCACACAGAAGCGCATATGTATCATTTTGTTCATTTTAGCACTTTCCGTATTGTTTTGCATCTTGTTACCTCTCTCTTACCAAAGGTCTTGATAACCTTCCATGTCCTGTTACACAGAGTACATAGTACATGGGATAGAAATTCCTTTGTTTACATGAAATTTCTCCTGCTTTATTCATTGTATTTGGTAAAATTGTTGCTGCTATGTCAGAATCTGTGGCCTCAGGTATGTTTATAACCAGCCCTAACTTTCGTCCTGACAGCTCCCATTTGACATCACTGTCCTTCCTTTGTCTTGAAAGTTTGTAGAGGAACATTTAATCCTTTAATCCAGGAGCATGGCTGCTCTAGTAAAGGATCCCATTGAAAGGCCTGTGTGATAGCTAGGAAGGGATCACATCCTAGGGCCTGTATGAAGGAATCACATTCAGAAGCCTGTGTGATATGGGTGGACCAGAAGGTGGGCCTGGCAGTGAAGCTATGACTTTTGGGTGGGTGACTCCTGCCCACAGACCCTTTCTCTACCCCCCACACCCTTACTTTCTATCTTTTGTGAGGTAGACAACTTGGCTATGCCACACCACGGCCAGGAACAATGTAGCCAGCAAGACACAGACTGAAATTCTGAAGTTGGGAGCCAAAATAAATCTTTCTTCCACTCAGATGGTTTCTTTTGGACATTTTGTTCCAGCAATGAAAAATGAGTAGCAAACCATCAGCATAATTTAGGCAAAATTTGACCTTTGGGGTTTTAGAATGCTTAAGAGACCCAAGTTACCTATGTAGTTTGGTCCGACCTGGAACCACTACTTGTTCTCAAACCCTCTCTTGCCTTTACTTAGCCTTACAACACATCCCAAACCAGTGGCTGCAGAGTGCACATTCTCAATTGCAGGCAGCAAGTCAGAATGGGGGCGGGGAGGCCTGCTCTAGGCAGTCTAATTTGTGGTTTCCCATCTCAGGCATCATCCTGTTCCTGGTTTCCTGCTTCTGCTACTTCCTGTCACAGGAGGTGACAAAGAGTTAGGAATCCTTGGGGTCTGCTGTCTTCACACCTGCTCTTTCCTCACAGAGCCCGGCTCCCAGCTGCATGGTGACGACCTAAGCAGGGAGAACTGGCAGGCAGCCTTGTGTGTGTGTGACGCCCTCAGTTCCTACACATATTTTTTTCTTCCTAGACTCCCCTAAATTATTTTTTAAATTAAGACTGAAAAAGAAGATAGAGACTATTCATTTAGTGCCAGAAAACTTCCTTGGGTAGTTAATTCTTGCCAAGTCTCGATGGCAGGGATAATGAAACCCAAAAACTTTAATAAAACTAATGATACTATTAAGTCACTCACGGAAGTTGCTTTCCGTTGAGTAGGAAGGAAGGGAGGTGGAATCCCCTCACCATTGTCCCTCGTTTGACACTATCCACCTTAGTTTTTGAGGCAGGGTGTCTCACTGGGACCTGGGGCTCACTGATTAGGTTATGTTATGCTAGCTGGCCGGGAAGTCCCAGAGGTGGACCTGTCTCTGTCTTCCCAGCACTGGGATTATAAACTCATACTAGCACTCAGGTGGTGGGATCAAATGCAGGTTCTCACACTTATCTTTATTTATTCCTTCACTTATTTATTTAGGGGGAGGTTCAAGACCAGGCTGGCCTAGAACTCAGAGATCCTCCTGCCTCTGCCTCTGCCTCTGCCTCTGCCTCTGCCTCTGCCTCTGCCTCTGCCTCTGCCTCTGCCTCTGCCTCTGCCTCTGCCTCTGCCTCTGCCTCTGCCTCTGCCTCTGCCTCCCAGGTGGTAGGATTAAAGGCACGCACCATCAACAACTGGCAGGTCCTGTGCACTTTGCCAACTGAACTGTCTTCACAGCCCTGGGAGGAGTTAAATTTTAAAAATTGTTTCCACTCAATCTGAAAAGCAGAAAACTGAAGTTAATATGGCTTTGGCAGGGAGGGGGAACAGACTCTTTGGGGTCAGCACAACACTGTCAATACTAAGTTAGAAAAGTTGGAGAGTTATGCTGTTTTTACGCAGCCTCATCTTGTTCTCAGTAATTGCTTCCTTTCAACCATAAAGTTGTTTAGTGTGGGAGAGATATTCCAAGGCTTCTCTTTATATTCACTGCTGCAAGATCCCGTTTTAGCATAATTACAGTCTTGGGGTTGAAGAGACAAGCTCACTCTATCTAGCTATGCAGCTGGCTTTCTCAAAGGACAATACTGAAAATACGATGTTCACTAGCTTAGCAGAGTCCCAGGCTGGCAGCTGCAGGGAGGCCCTCGGGCTGAAATTTGCCCTGGCTTTGTCTGTACTTCCTCCCTGGAAAGGGGAAATGGTTTAGAGTTTTTTGAGGAAGGGAGCTTTTTGTTCTCTTGGGGCTTTTAAAGGAACCTGCCTAACTCCCAATGTAGACTTAAGAATCTCCATTCAGAGATTATGAACCTATACACCTCAAAGGGACACCACTGAGCAAAAACAAAAACAAAACACAAAAAGCCAATGCTTTCCCCTTGTTATATTCTTTTCTCCCATGTGAGCAGACTGACTAAGTCTGTGTCTACCTTCTTTACCTGCAAGTGACTCCATGCTCAGCTTGGCTACGTACTAAACACATCCTCCTCCGTGATCTGAAACAACAGCTGCTCAACTCAACCCTCTGCTATCTATTCAGAGACTGGGGCTTCCGTCCTCACTTCTCAGCTTCTCAAAGGCAGGGCCCCTCCTCTTTCCTGAGGGCTAGTCCAGATGTGTTGCCTCTTGCTCTGAGTCCTCATTCTTCCTGCACACAATTCACTCATCCACTGCTTTCTCTCTCGTGTGTTATGCCCTCAGTTTAAGCCTTTATAGATCTCATTTTTGAATCATTAGGAAAGCTTTAGAATGGCCTGTACACTGTAGGGCCTCCATATCACACTGTAAATTTAAATTTAAAAATGCTTCTCTGGTCACATACACCAACACTCTTACTTCCAAGTTCAACTTTCGTGTGTCTCTGCCTGGTTCAGTGTCCTAAGTCACACTCTTAAACATTTCAGATCAGCTTTCTCATTTAAATGAAATAGACAAAAGACTGTGTGAAGAGGCCAAAATCAGCACCTGTAATGCAAATGAAAGACACTCTACTGAGAGGTCTTTCTGCTCTCGTCCAATTTAAATCTCCCTGTCCCAGAGACAGGCTTCCCATATCTGTTGTTCTCCTGTGGGTGGAAGCGCTAATTTTCCCTATCAGGGAACATGTGAAATGCTTGGAGATCTGATTGTCGTGACTCTGGAATTAACTAGCATCTAGTCCCCTGACAACAAATAGTACATGGTACAAAAATAGTAATAATATCCTGATGCCAAGGTTAGCTAACTCTGCAGGTAATGAATTCCCTCTGGATTTCAATACCACCCATTTCCCTGTTATCAAATCCTACACAATATTCAAAGCGTGCTTCAATCCATGTCTCCCAACTCTCAGTGAATATATCAGCTATCACCCTTGTCTGGAAGAAATGCACTATCCTCCATGCGCCCGAGGGCCTGTGACCCCCATCTTGTCAGGGTGCTGCTTCAGGTCACTGGGTCCATATTGTGCTGTCGTGTCCACAGCACTGAGCACAGCACTGCACAGTTACACAATTAATAAATGTTTCTAATTCAAATGATGAGTCCATTAGCACAGAAACTCACAGGTCAAGTGGTAGAGAAAAAAAATGCTGCAGACAGAGACTTGGGCAACTAATCTCATTCAATGCAGAACTAAAGGAAATGTGGAGAGACAAAGAGAGACAGAGAGAGGGGTAACCATCAGAGTGTAGTCCTCATGATGAGAAAGAATGAGTCTTCATTGGATCCCTTTTTATGTATATATACAACATAAAATGTATCATCTAAACTGCTTTTAAGTGCACTGTTCTACGGCATTAAGGACATGCACACTGTTGGGCAGTCATCGCCCCCATCTCTCCCCAGACCATCTTCCCCAATTGAAAATCTATACATGGTAAAGACAATGGCTCTTGGACATCTGAGAGACAAGACAATACTTCCAGACAAGGATAACACTTGTAGTAGTTACTTTTCTCTCCGTGTATGCTGAGGTCAGGCTATACTCTGGCCCAAGTTACTCCATATTGTATAAGACAGTGTTTGGCAGGCTGGGCCTAGACTGGGTGCCTCCATTATACAAGCGGCATGTGGTCCTGTTCTGAGTACAAATGCAGAGAAAGGGTGACTCTGACCTTGTTGTGCACATAGATACCACCTCACATGCAACATCACCATGGGGCGCAGACTAATAAACAGCTTGCTCCTGAAAAGGAAAAGGAATTGCCCTATGAACTTCTCAAAGTAGATCGGGATCATCTGAGTACACTGGAGTACCAAACCATATGAGAAAAACCAGGCCTGAGAACTTACCAGATTCACCAGACTGAGAAAGAGTACAATACCCTTGCCAGGACCCGTAAAAAGGAAGATGCCTAACACTGTGATCATGGCAATCTGAGCACTCAGTGTGTAAGTCGAGAGACCAACCAATAGTCAGAGAACTCCCAAATGTCCCAGGGGCTTCAGCTCAGCTCCATCCTCTTGTTGACTATTAACAAACGCCACCATTTACCCATCTGGGCCTGGTCACATGCCTCATCTCTGTAGTCTCCGTGGCCCTGCAGTTTACCTCCACAGCCTCCACAGTCCTGGACCACACCTCTGCAGCTCAACTTCTAATCTCAGCAGCTCTTAAATATTTTATCTGGCCCCACAGTGACTTTCTTTACGTCTGTATCTGCTCTCTTCTCTCTGCCCTCAGTAAGCTTCTTTAAACCTTTTGTAGCCATTTAGTAAAAAAAAAAAATAATTAAGAAAAAAAAATATATACATATATATATATATACATACACACAATAGAGAGATACAAAACTATTGTGTGCTGTGTAATATGTGATCTAAGAGTTAATATTAGTTATTAAGATGGGATAAATAAACCTGTTTGCCAATGCCCAGAAATCAAGAGAAATATGAACTACTTAGCAAATTATAGCCAGTGAAACTAACCATAGCTTGTGAATGCATTGTTTATTCAATAAATCCTGACATTGTGGACAGATAAACATGTTCATTTGTGAGTCTGATCTAGGGTAATCACAACACTGTAACAGAATACCTGAAAAAGGCAATTTAAGAAACAGAAGGTATATTTCTGCCCACTACTTGAAGAATTAGAGGCCATCATTGTAGAAAAGGCATGGCAGCAGAAGGGGCGTGAGGCAGCTGGCTAAATTGATTCCTCAGTTAGGAAGCAGAGAAGATGCCGGTGCTCAACATATGTCCTCATTTTCCCCTTTTCCATATGTCAAAGATCCCTGCCCATGGCGTTGTGCCACTCACATTCAGGGTGGATGGTTCTCCATTGGTTTAAGTCTCTGTAGAAACCCTCACAGACACACCCAGGAATGTGTGTTTTAGGGAATTCTAAATCTATTCCTATTGACAATGGAGACTAGCCTTTACACTTGATACACCCACTCGAGTGGCATAGAACAAGCATGTCTTGGAATCTTGGAGGGAAGACCTACCTCTGCACCTCCACACTTCCCCCTCCCCTCAACCTTTAGCAACCATTAATCTACTGCATCTTTAGGATCCTGGTTATTCCAGAATATCTGTATGTGAGGAATCATGCCACATTTATCCTTTTGTGACCTATTTACTTCATTAGGTATGTCGTCAAGTTTTAGTGATTTCGATGATGTTATATGTCAGAAATTCCTATCTTTCTTCCTTTCCTTTTCTTTTTTTCTTTCTTGAGACAAAGTCTTATTTAAGCCATGCTGGACTTACACTCATAAAAAAGGATGACCTTGAACAATTGAATATAGAAATTATATTTTAATATATTTTCAGTTATTTATTTATTTACTCATTACTATCATCATTATTATTAGTCCATAATACGCATGGGTATACAGGCCACAGCATAGGGGGGGGCATCCAAGGACAATTTTGTGATGTCAGTTCTTGCCTTCCAACTTGATGGGTGCCAGGATCAAACTCAAATTGTCAAGCTTGCACTAAAAATCCCTTTACCCACTGAGCTGTTTCATCATGTTTTGAAGTCACTGTCTTACATTCCGTAGAGTCTGCAATGCCCACAGTTTCTAATTTCTCCACATCCTCACAAACACTATTTTCTGGAGGGTTTAAAAAATAATAATAACTATCTAAATTGACACAAAGTGGTATTTCGTTGTGGTGTAGATTTGCATTTTCCTATTGATTAACGATATACTTTGTTTACTGGCCACTTGCATATCTTTTTTGGAGAAATGTCTATTCAATCCCTTTGCCTAAGTGTGCCTGTGTCTGTCTGTGTGTATGCAGGCATGCACGCACATATGCACTCGTGTTCGAGCATAAGCGTGTGTGTGTGTGTGTGTGTGTGTGTGTGTGTGTGTGTGTGTGTGTGATTACTCACACCAAAACAGAAAGAAATCAAGAATCTTCCCTAAGGAGTTTGTTTCAGTACTCAGATGAAAATAGGTAAAACTGAAGACAAGAATGACCGATATATTGTGCATCCTTTGAATCGCATCTAGCTCTTACTCTAAAACACAGTACAAAGATTTTGAAATCTGTCTTGAAAGACAAGTCTCCCAGCATGAAGAACATCTATTTGTGACACTTTTCATGGTCAATGACTATCATATTTTACCTATCCTATAATGCAGTCAGACACTCCAAGTCTTCAGTGACTGTTCAGAAATTCTACAAAGCTTTATCACATGCAGATAGAATTTCATATGAAGACACATCTTAGCGATATTTAATTTTGTCATCCTTCTCAGAATGGGAAGTCAAGCTGGCAGTGTTAGAGGCTGAACTGAGAATTATGGATTGGTAGAGACAGGTATGGGGGCATTACCATGCCAAGGTTTATAATCAGAACAGGGAGTGTGCCCCTGCAGCGAAAGAGCTCTGCCTCCTAGAATTATCTCTCCTCCAGTGGGTAGAAGGAGCCTGTAGGTACTTGACTCCACCAAAGAAAACCTCAGCTTTGCCTTTCTTCCTAAGATGTGTGCCATTTCTCATATGAAATTAGAAACTTGTTCAATATAAGCACAGGTCTTAGATTTGTTCTTTCTTTCTTTGGACCCCACTCCACTGCCCCATTCCTTAATTTGGAATTATTTTTAAATTGAAAACCATATTTTTCTAATCAGAAATTTATCATCGTCATCATGAATGTGTATGGGTATTTTGCCTGCACATATGTCTGTGCACAATATGTGCATTTGGTGTCCAAGGAGATCAGAAGAGGGCGTCAGATTATCTGGAACTGGAGTTACAGATGGTCGTAAGCCATTGCATGGGTGCTGGGAATGGGACCTGGGTTATCTGGACAAGCAGCTGGGCCATCTCTCCAGCCTCACTAATCAGACATTCTTAAGATTTTCCACACAAAATCCCAATTCTGTCATTTCTGTCCCTTTTTCACCATCGCTGCCATCACCATGAGATCTTGTTCCAGTTTTAAAGCCAGTCACAAAACTGTCTCGGTAAGACATCTCCACTGTTTCTATTTTCCTGGGGTTTAGAAACTGAAACACGGGAAGTACTCACCCATATTCCTGTTAATTAACTTCTGTTTGCTTTTCCACTCTGTTTAAAATGGAAACATTTTTTAACTGGAATATATTTGACAGGATTGATTAAAACTGTTTTAACTCCCTGTGTCCAACCCTAAGAAATCTGAGACCTTATGCAGATCTCAGAGGTTAAAACAGCAAACACTCACAACTGAACTGCTACTGGAGAACTCGTTAGTTTAACTTCTCAGGCAGGGTGCCCATGGCGGACCACCTCTATCCATGAGACATACCCACCTTATTGTAAAGTACAGAATAAGCACATTTTGTCCATTTGCTTTTAACATGCTCCAGGGAGGTAGGTAGGTCTGTTAGTCTATGTCACAGAAGATAAATGTACCCAAATTGGTTGCCAAAAATGCTTAGTGAGCATCAAAGAGGCACATTCTGCTTTCCAAATTATTAAACAGGCAATTCAAAACTACCAAAACATTCATTTTTTTCATTGCAGAGAGTTGACCAGCAGTCAGAGACAGTTGTCTTTCTCTGACACCCTGCAGTGATACCCAAGGGCGCTTTCTTCCTTCAATGTTCAACACACTAAATGGTGTGAGAGAGTGAGTGCCAGTTAGCAGCCTCACATTTAGGATTTGACTGAAGGATTTTATGCACAGATACTAACAAACCCAGGGAAGGCAACCATCTACAGTTAGACGTGCTTTTCTCAGTACTCTCAACTTCTCTACGTAAACACACTGAAATAAATAATCAGGTTTGTATGTATGCTTGATGTACATGTGTGTCTTTCTGAGAGTCAGAAACCGAATCTAAGCCGCCATGTGTTTTATCTGTGTGTAAGGGGTGAGTGGTGGTATACATGTACACATGTGCATGTTGAGGGTAGAGGACAACCCGAGCTGTCATTCTCCAGAACTTCCCATCTTGGTTTTTCTCTTCTTTCTTTTTTTATGCATGTATCTCTGTGCTAACTGCACGAAGCCAAAAGAGGTTATCAGATTCCCTGAAACTGGAGGTATAGGTGGTTGACACTGCTTGACATGGGTATTGAGAACCAATCTTGAGTCTTCTGGAAGAGCAGCAAACACTATTAACCACTGAATCATCTTTCCACATCCCCATCTCGTTTTTTAAGACAAGGTGTAGTTTGAATGAAAATGGCCTCCATAGGCTCATAGGGAGTGGCACTGTTAGGAAGTGTTGCTTTGTTGGAGGAAGTGTGTCACTAGAGGTGGGTTTTGAGGTTTCAAATACTCAAGCCAGACCCAGTCTCTGCACCCCCCTCTCTTGCTCTCCTTGCTGCCTACTGATCTAGATGTAGAACTCTCAGCTCCTTCTCCAGCACCATGTCTGCCTGTGTGCTGACATGCTTCCCACCATGACAATAATGGACTAAACCTCTGAACTGTAAGCCAGCCTCAATTCAATGTTTTCCTTTATAAGAGTTGCTGTGGTCATGGTGTCTCTTCACAGCAATAGAAACACTAAGATATAAGGTCTCTCATTGTCCTGGCGCTCATGGATTTGTTTATGCTGGCTCACCCGCGAGCCCCAGCAATCTAGTTGTCCCCATCTTCCTGGTGTTGGAATTACAAGCTCTTACTACCATGACTGTTTCTTTCTGTTGTTGGTGGTTGTTTTATAACGTGGGGTTCAACTCAGGTTCTCCTGCTTGTGTGGGGCAAGCACTTTAACAAATAAGCTATCTCTCCAGCCCCACAATGCATATCAAACGTGACATTTTGTTTCATGTGATAGAGAAGTTGGCTGTTTCTAACTAATGATGTTTTTTTTAATTATGTTTTAATTCATTTATGTTGTGTATGTGCACATGTGTATGTAGACATGCTTGTGCCATAACACATGTATGGAGGTCAGAGAATAACTTGCCAGAGTCAGTTCTTTCCTTCCACCACATGGGTTCAGCAATCAAACTCAGGTCTTCATGCTTGGCAACAGGTGCCTTTACCCTCTGAGTCATTTCTGAACTGAGACCCTAGAACTATCTACACCAGCATTTAACCTGACTGATAGAAACTGAAGATCTTCACACACAGGGCCTGGGATCATCCCTTGCAGTAAACGCGGCAGGAGAGATCCCCTTTCTTAGACTTCTTACATCTAAGAAGAGTATCTTCAAAATCCCCCTAAGAAGGACTGACTTCTCTCCCTTGCTTTAATGGAAGTAAGGAAGTGAGCATTTGTTGCAATAAATGTAGACAGAAATACTTGTAAAAAATAAGCCCTCTTAGTAGCATTGCTTTGTGCGGTAACTTAGCCATCTCCTCTCTCTCCCTCTCTCTCTCCCTCCCACCCCCTCTCTTTCCAGTTTTCCCTAAAATGATGTGAAGCCTGTGCTCCTGCCCTAAGGTGTGTTTTCGTGTAGCTCACTGAGAGCAGAGAATCCACCACGGCCACTGTTTAGGGGATGGACCATTCTTTATTTAGTACGCAATCTTGAATGGAGTCTGGTTAGACTTATCCTTGGCCTCTGGGCTGCTTGGGATGCCATGACAATGTGTTGCAGAGTGGGTGGCTTGATTTTTCTCATGGTTCTGGAAGCCAAAAGTCAAATATTAGGGCTCTGGATAACTCAGTTTTCTGTGAGGCCTCTCTTCCTGGCTTTCCTTAGGGCAGTGGTTCTCAACCTGTTGATCATGACCCTTTCAGGGTTGAATGACCCTTTCACAGGGGTCACCTAAGACCACCTGCATATCAGATATCTATATTACAATTCATAACAGTAGCAAAATTACAGTTATGAAGTAGCAACAAAAAAAAAACTATATGGTGGGGGTCACCACAACATGAGAAACTGTATTAAAGGAACAGCATTAGGAAGGTTGAGAACAAACACATAGAGCATATATTTGTAGACAGAGGTTTCTTCTTTCTTTCATAAAGACATCAACCTATCATATCAGGGTCCCTCCCTTATGACCTAATACTCTATTTCTATAGGCCTTATGCAAAAGCAGCCACTGTGGCATTCGGGTTTCAGCATTCATGTTTAGAGGAAATACATTCAGTGTTCTGCAGCTGCTGAACTTGGGATAAATAAGTAGACTGTTTTACCCCACAGTACATATCACTCGACAAAAAAAAAGATAAAACTGTTGATACACAAACCAACAGGAATGAATCCCGTTACTGTGCTAAGTGATACAAACAATGAAAAGAGTCATGCATTATGAAATTCATCATATTGACACAGTCTAGAAAAGGCAACTCTGTGGGACAGAATACAGAGCAGTGGTTTCAGGGTCTTGGGTAAGGGTTTCACTAATGGTGACACGTCCAATATCTGGCATTATCCCGATATGATAAGAATGAAGTTTTTGGTCCAATGGAAATACTCTATATCTTGGTTGCCATGGTATTTGCACGACTGTGCGTGCTTGTCAATAACTGACAATCTCGCTACAAAGGTGACTTTACAATAGTCAAATTATGTGTAATTTAAGTTTTTTAAAAATCTGTCCTAGATCCTTATTGACCAGTTCATAATATAACTAATAGTGTCTGGTGATACAACCGTTCTTCCCTGATAAGGTGATTTTTTTAAAATGTTTTTTAAATGTAACAGAACCCTCTAGAAAAAGAAAATGACTTAATAAAGCAGCGAAAAGAATAGAAGCTTAGGAAAAATTTGTGTGTAGGAAGAACAGATGTACATGTATGAGTACATGTAAGTGCAAGTGTGCTGACCCTGCATGCACACGTGGAGGCCAGAGTGTCTTCTGGTGCTGTTCACCTAATTGTTTTTAAGATTTATTTTTATTTATGTGCACTTGTGTTTTTGTCTGTCTGTCTTTGCATTGTGACTGTGTGTCTGTGTGAGTGAGTGGGTGCCCACTGAGGCCAGAAAAGGGCATTGGATCCTCTAGAGACGCCTTGTGTTCTAAAACAGGACTCCTCACTGAGCCTGAAGCTCCCTGTTTAGGCAACACTGGCAAATCAGAGGGTCCTAGGGTCCTCCTGGCTTTGCTCCCTTAGCACTGTGTTTGCAGTGCTGTTGTACCCAGCTTTTATATGGGAACTGGGGATCTGATCTCAAGTCCTCATGCTTGTAAAAGTGTTTTACCCACCATTTCCATGGTCCCCTAGGAAAATGTTGTTTTCTTTGAGTTCGAATGTCCTTTGTGTAATCCTACAAAACAAAGCTCACGGACTGAGACTCCCAGCCCACAGATCAGTAATTATACTAACAAACACAAAATAGAAATCCTTAGAGACACAGCTCTGTGCTCCCTTGACTATCCGTGTCTTTTAAAGAGCATGGACAAAGACATCAAAGCACCCCAAAGAACGTGAAGCCAGCCCGCTGTGTCCGGCAGCGCATAGCTTTTCAGGGGAAGAGATCCAGCGTTCGGTTCCTCAACCCGCGCCCCACATCGCTTCTGTGATCTGGGTTTTCCTGCCACCTGCCCAGTGTCCACACAGCAACCACATATCAGCCCTACCATATTTTATCACCAACCAAAAAGGACAGCAAATGAGAGAGCAAAGTCTTTGTTGTAACAGCACCAGAGACCTTAAAAACCCCACCAAGCAGGAAATAACAGATGGAAGCCACCATTGCCCATGGGACTTCCTTCAGAGGAAACAAGTGACGCAGCATTGATAGGAGGTCAGACTGCGCATGCAGGCAAGTTCCCAGTACATTAACCCACATCAAGGTCGTCTATATTTGATAAACGATGAACACTTTAAATATTTTTAGGGAATCATCATACTAAAAAGTATTAAAGAGGTCAACCTGTCCAAGTTGAAAATAAATCTGACTTTGCACTAAAATAAGATCATCCATCCTCTACCTTCCAGGGAGATTCCTCCTGCCATAGGCTGGGAATTGTTGACTTTGCACCTCAGTTGTGGGACTCCTGGGGGCTGGAGAGTAGCAGAAGTGGAGGCCAAGAAGTGCCCCCGCCCCCTGGAAGAGGGAAGCGGGCTGAGATGCTGGGGCAGCCTTCTCCTCTCCTAGTCCACAGAGGTCCCTAGCCAAAAATATTAGTTCTAACTTGCTTGCTTCACGGAAGCTGAAGGGGGACATGTTTACCTGTATTGTAGATGCATCCATCCATTGGGCAGACCCATTGCTTTCCCGCCTCAGGTGCACCCACCATGCCTATGCTAATTAGGCTTCTCCCCATCTGGAATAGCGGGACCCCAACTTCCCAGGGAAGATATTTAAACAGGGAAAAGCCCTCTAATAAATGAGTTTTGTGTCTACCAGATGCAGTCTCCCAAGCGTTCCTTGCCCCCGACATTTCTCAGGTACGCTGTGTGGACAGCTTCGGGGAGGGTCCCCAACCTCCATTCCAGCAGGCGCCTTCCAGCCGCTTGGGCCTAGGTCCCTTCCCCCGCCAGTGAACGATCCTAGTCCAGCGGGACATGGGGAACCCGGAAGATACAGAGAACCGACACTCCGCACAATGGGTACTCAAAGTCTGGTACTCAAAGATTGACCTGTAAGTTTCCAACCTATTTGGAAAAGTAGATGGAAGCAGAAATGGAGATTGGCAAATGAGCAAACTCGCTGAAGAGACAGAGAACCCGCATCTCACCTACCCGGAACTTTGAGTCTTTACCGAGAAGCTGAAGATTGTGTATGTTGGGATTGGCTTACTGAAAGAAAGCGATGCTATTCTGCAAGGTGGCTGGGATTCACATTTGTTGCTTGAGCTTGTTGCTCAGACTGCAGCTGTAAAAATCAACTCGCACTGCCTTTGTCTGGTTGGCGCCACGCAATGAACCCCCTAGAACTATCCATTCCTCTTGCCCTCGGTTCTTCTTACTCTAATTTTAGGGCTCCTTAATAAGTAAGCAGTCTGTTATTCCATAATTAATATTTTGCATTCCTGATGACATCTGTCTACTCACAGCATCACCCCACCCTCAAACATATGCCACATATCGTCTTCTGTAAGTCCCTAAGAGACAGGAAACATCCACTCATCAAAATGGGCTCTAAGCCTGGTAACTCCTGCAGGCGGAAAAGTCTTCCTGTGTCCACACTAAGCTCCGTCCAATGAGCCTCCGAGTCCCATCCCTAGATCTTCGTCTTCGCCAGAGAGGACTAGCCGTGCAGCATTCCATTTAGCAATATGCTTTTACTTAGCTTTGTTAGAAACAAGAAAAGCATGACAATTAAAAAAATTGGTTTTCCTCCTTTTATCCATGAGCAAGAGAGTTGTGTCTATCCCTGCTGTAGCCCTGTATGAGAGGGGAGGGGAGGATTTATGCTTTAAGTCTCCTGGCTGAGGAATCCTGCCACTTTTGTTGTAAATCACAGAAGCATCTGTGCTGCTGCTGTAAAATGTAGTCCTGCATTGGGTGGGTGGGGGTCTCTGCTTTTATTCTAACAGGCTCATTTTTAATCATTCAGTACTGACAGGTCTACTTCTCACCCAGCACTCCTCTTACTAACAGCTTGTTCCTATTCTTAGCCTGGTGAGAATATTTGACTATGTGATGTATTCTGGGAAAATCAGCTAGAGTCACTGAATATGCAAATCTGGATGTTCATCTTAAAGGTGCATACACTAATGTCATATAATACTACAGCTTTCAAAAGTTGATTTTTCACAAGAAAATCCAATTTTAAAAGTATATTTGCTGGGTATGGTGGCACACACCTTGTTCTGTTCTGTTTTGTTTTGCTTTTTGTTTTGTTTTTCAAGACAGAGTTTCTCTGTTGTAACTGTCCTGAAACTCACTCTGTAGAACAGGCTGTCCTCTAACTCACAGAGATCCACCTGCCTCTGCCTCCCGAATGCTGGGATTAAAGGCGTGTGGCCACCACCACCCAACATGGCACATGCCTTTAATCCCAGCACTTGAGAGGGAGAAGCAGGCAGATCTCTGAGTTCAAAGTCTCCTTGTTCTACAGCACAAGTTGCATCCAGGTCAGGCAGGGCTACACAGAGAAACCCTGTTTTGAAAAATTTTAAAAGGGGGGGGGGAAGGAAGAAGGAAAGAAAAAAAGAAAAAGAAAGAAAGAAAAGAGTATTGTATTTATTAAGAATATTTTTGTAACAAAACAAAACATTTTTTTCTTATTATCATAATAACATGACCAGACTCAGTTCTACGACTCTCAATACACCTTCATGTAGGGGCATTTAGCTTCTAGATTCACTGACATGGTCTCTCCTTCCCTATGGCACCTGTGAGGTACTCCACCGAAGAGCTTCTCATTGATGGAGCCTGCGCATTCTTGGGGACAGGCCTTCCATTTTTTTGCCAACTATTTGAATTGTTGGCTGTGCACTTCACAGCTCCTCTCCCGCTCCTCCTTAGTGGAATGATGGGAGAGGAATGTAAGTAATTTGTGTTAATGTGAAATTGAAACTCATAAGTTTAGACTTTCTCAATATAGATCAGAATACAATCTAAATCCAATGTTGAAATTGTCTCTCCGTAGCTGTGAGAGACAAGAGCCCTGAAGATATCAAAATTGCAGATACTCATGTGTGATATATAAAATGGCTTAGAATTTGCATAGAACCTACAGACATTTTCCTGTGTACTTTAAATCACTACAAATGGCCTACAAATAGTTGTTATACTGTACTATTCAGGAAATAATAACAAGGAAAAAGAAGGTACATATTAAGAACAGATAATATTTTTCCCAAATGTTTTCAATTTGCAGTTGGTTGAGTCCCTGGGTACAGAGAGTTATTATCTTGTTTCAATATTAACTTAAGCTAAATAAACCAAGGGAAAAAAATAAATATAATGTGGGATTTGGAGCAGGTTAGGCACACCTATTGGTACAAAGAACCCTTTGTTGTTCAGAATAGTACACATTTCTCTCACTATTCTGAGGCTATCTATGAGATTAGCATACACTAAAATGAACTTGATCGAGTATGAACTTGATTCTGTGATTTTGACACCAAAACATTTTAAACATTGTCATCTGCTCCTAGAAAATGCTACGGTAAATGTGTTCCAATAACTTCATCTTCAATAACGTACTTTTCCAAAAAGCTATGCCTTGTTCTCAATACCTACAATGTGAAACAAATCACTTGTATTATTATCTGAAATCAGCCGACTTGCATCATTCATGCGTCCCTTTGAACAGAAGTTCATCTTGGTAGAACTGCTCAGACTCTCGGCTCCAGTTCTCAGAAACTCTTTCTTCAGCTTATGTTCTGTTAGCTGGAGCTCCCCAGGGTTGGATGGCTAGTGCCATGGACTCCACATATGTGGCTCTCCTGGACCTTGAAGACCTAGCAGTCTTTGGTTATCTAACTCCAAAACAGAAACTTTCAGCAGAGAAGCAAGAAGCAGAACTGAAGGATGAAACCACTTCATCTGTCTTTCTGCTGTACTCCATCCCCCCACAAGCTTTGGGGACCAGAATAAGAGTCCACCCTGTAAGGTCCCAAACTCAGGACAAACTGCTGGCTGACATACCTATTTAACATATCAAATTGGACCTGGCCACCAGGTTCTCCTTGCACCCCTCTGCTCGTATCTGTTACATGGCTCCTGGCTTGAATACCCCAACTCCTACCCTTAACTATTCAGTCCCCCTGACCTATATAATCCAGCCATTTTGATCTCTCTCTCTCTCTCCCTCTCTTTCTCTCTCTGCCTCTTTTGGCCTCCTGGCATCTTAGTTTTCAGGTTCCCCTCTTCCTTCCCTCTTTAAAAGACCTACCCCCTACCTCCACGTGGCCCAACAGCTCAGTCTGGTCATGTCCACCCTGGACTCTCCCAGATGTCTCTGCCTCTGGCTATGTTCTCCTTTTTAATCTATAGTAAACGTTCTCCTTCACCATACCTAGGAGCAGCCATGTCCTTTCCTTTTTATTCCTGTTTTCATTCACACCCAAGATCCAGCTCATCATCTTTGTTCCAGAAAGAACACCAAGAACAAGAAACTATATTCTGTGACTGCATTTCCTGAATTCCCACCAACAGTATTTGATGTTTGTTCTCCTGCCATGGTCCTTTCTGTCCCCCATCAGCAGGAACAATGCTGGAACCACTTGTCTCCAACCACAACCACAATGGATTCCATTCTGGCTCTCAAAGGGGTCATTTTGTTCCCTTACGAAAGGCAAACCCAGCATCTTCTTTTGTCTAGCCTCAGGAAAAGGTCTGTATCAGGATTCTTCGGCAACATACCTAGAAACACTGTATTAGAGCAGCTTCTGGTGAGAGGATTTTGCCAAAAGCTTTGTTTTATTCTTCTGTGATCCCTATGCAAATTTGACCCTATGCAAATCTCTTAGAAGTAAATAAGAAATCGAAGCTACTACTCTGTTTCTCGACCACTATCAGTTTTAACAACTGCTTTTAAAATAGCTTGTTTTGAAGCGAGCTTTGCTTTTCTTGTCTTTCTCCCATCTGCTAAGTTTTGTAACAAAGCCATAATATGCTGTTATGAGGTTAGTTATCAAGTTAATTTAGGTTCTGCTGTGCTAGCAATGTTTGCTGAGACAGTATGGGTAAGTAAAGGGGTTTGGACCATGAGTAATAAGATAAAATAAGCATTTTTAAAAAGTAAGACATCTATGAAATAGAATCAATTTTTAGAATCAATGCATATTTCTTGGTTGCAGATATATTTTAAAGGATTAGGCCAAAGCAAAATACACTTGAAAATACTCGTTGCTTAGAAAATAAAAGGAGATTTACTGTTGTGAATTGGTCAGAGCTCCTTCCCTGGCACCCTCTGTCTCCAGGTACCGCCTCCTGAGCCTCATCAGCAGGACTGGGTCATCAGTCCCATATAACCCTGGTACAAGTCCCATATCAGTATGGGATTCAGACTCCATCTCTTTTGTCTTTCTTCTGCCTCTTTCTCCCTCCTAACCTCGTACCCCCGTTTCTCTCTCTCTCTCTCTCTCTCTCTCTCTCTCTCTCTCTCTCTCTCCCTCTCTCTGCCTACAGGGTTCTGTTCTACCCAACTCAGTGTCCCTCCCTCTCCCCCTCCTCCGTAACTAATAAACCTTTCCTACAGAACTAGCCAGGGTGCATGGATCTAAGCTCCGTCCATCGCCTTCTGAGCATATAAAGATTATAGCATATAGCAATGAATAGATTTAACTGTTATATTTTTTCTAAAAGATTTATTTATTTTTATTTTATGCATATGGGTATTTTGCTTGCATGTATGTCTGTGTACCATGTGTGTGCCTGGTACCTAAGGGGGCCAGAAGAGGGTATTGGATTCACTAATCTGGAGTTACAGATGGTTGTGAGCCACGAGGTGGTTGGAAAAGAAGCCGGTGATTTTAACTACTGATTCATTTCTCCAGCCCCAGGAGTCTTATATTTCAAAATAACCCTTCATTACCTGTCCCAGCAAAAAGTTTACTGACTTCTCTCCTTCCTTGGAATATTAAATTTGTAAAACTCCCTCCCCCCCCCTCTCTGTGTGAGACTGTGTGTCTGTGTCTGTCTGTGTGTTGGGTGTAGAGAACTGATATGGAAGAAAAGAGCTCCCTGACGAGAGGTAGAGAATACTCTTCTGCTTCAAATACTAATTCTCTTTAAACCTTTTACTCCCACTACTAGAGAGAAGGAAGTGAAGACCTTCTCATCTGACTTCCCAACACCCCCCCCTCCCGGCTCCCAGCTCCCACCTCTGTGCCATAGGGGACCCTGTCAACATCATGCTTGCTCTAACACCAGCAGACCACCCTCCCCCATGGTGACCCCAGGGTCTTCATCCCACTTCGCTTTCCCACAGGCCAAACCAGAAGCTCTCTCGGATCAGAGGAGACTTCTCAGTGCTAACAATGTGAACTTTAGTAGTGGAAAGGGAGAGAATGGGATGGAGAGGACTCACACCCAGTGCCTCACTCAGACAAGCCCGTGTTTATTCAGCATCTCTTCCACCATGGCAGCTGTGTCCTTCCTGCTAGGATGCCTCCACACTCGCTCGCTGACTCACCACCCCCATCCCTGACTTTGTTATTCTGCTTCTTTGCTGCCCTTTGTCATCAAGGGAGAAGGAAAAGCGGTCTATTATTTGAGAGATCTGGCCTGGATTACATTTCAAATGCCCTTCTGAGGTGGCATTTGTCAGTCTGCTTCTTATCTCCACGTTGCCATCAGTGAGCTCCTTGAAGATCTAACCGCATTTCTAGCATGTTATTTACAGACCAGCATTAGCATACCTTATACTCCTGATGAATGCCTCTGCCCCTTCGGGGTCATATTAAGATGATGAACAGATGGATAAAGCATCCCAGCCTATGAAGAGGCTGTGTCATTGTGGAGCTTTTGTTGCTGGGAGAAACTGAAAAATGCTGCTGTCTCCAAGCCAGATGCTCAGAAAGGGAAATGCTCCCCAAGGCACCGAGTGTACCAAGTGTGCACCCCAGGACCCCACAAACACTGCAGATGCTGAAGTAATGAGCTCAGCCTCATCTGAGCGATGCTGCTGTCCACACCACTCACAAAACTTAAGACTTCAAAGAGAGAATACGATAGTGTGATGGGTTTAAAATTCACAGTCTGCAGCTCAAGTGGGAATAGTTTTATTTCTCTATCATGGAATTCAACTTATGTCTAAAGTTGCCATTTTCACTGATGGGAGGACACTCAGTCTTACCACTCTCAAGATAACTAGGTATTTGCACTTTCAAAATCGGTCTCTTGGGGTAAATACTCAGTCCATTTAAAGACTTTAACTTGATCTACTTGGAGCTAAGTTCAGTGTGAGAGCTGTTCAGTAGCCTTAAAGAGTCTCTCTCTTCTCTCCCCATTGGATATACCTGGGTGGAAGAGAACAGAAATCTCTGAAACCATGAACCAAAATAAATCTTTCTTTCTTTCCATTTTCTCAGGTAGCTTGTCAAAAAACAATTGGCTAACCCAGTCACGTCAGCCTGGTTGTGGGTGGGTGGGGACTGCCGACTTGTTAGCTGCCCTGTCCCCACAGTCAGCGGCTAGTCCCTGACACAGGTGTAAACCAGCAGTGCTGAAGTGCTGAGCAAGGGCTTGCTTCCCACAGACAGCTGCCAGCAGAGAGTGACAGACAGGAGACAGGACACGAAGCTGAACAGAGTTGCTCTTCCTTTTCCTTCCTTTCTCTTTGATTCTTCTTTTTCTGAGTCCTGTACCCTCTTAATTTTCTCTCATCTGCTGATGCTAAACTACAAAGGATCAGGGGTGGGAGCAGGCATCTATGGTAGGCTGGGCAAACCGAAGATAGGTATGGGAACTGCACTCATCTGTCAATGATGTTGGTATCGCAGGTGGATTGGACAGGGGAGTTTGAATGCTGGAAGAATGTCTTCATCCCTGTACCACTCATAATGTAACATTTATAGAGAGGACAAGTTCACAATATTAGCATATTCTCCACCAACAGACGATTCACAAAGCAATACATAAGCCCAGATTTGGAGCATTTGTTGCTATCCAATGCAAATACTCCACTTCAAAATACCAATGTGGCATCACGGAACATGGCTATGAAGAGATGTGTCCTGGCACAACATGTAGAACCCCACCACACAGATATGGAAGACGGAAGGGCAACAGGAGTATGGGGATAGAAAACACAATAAACTGACCTAAAAGTGATGGTCTCTGGTAATCACTAGCTTTGTTTTCAATATAATTACTGAATTATAATTTTATATCATTTAATCTTTAATAATGTCTGTCTTGACTAGCCAGCTCATAAAACCTCTGAAATTTCACAATCAACTCTCCTCTTCAAGCTTACTCCAGCTTACTGAAGATCCTGATACAACTCAAAGGATCCCTACTTCACCCCAAATTCTAGGGCAGTGGTGGCACCACGAAGTGAGAAGGAGTGTACGGTTGTTTCCCTTGAACCTCACCAATCACAGGCTGTTGCTAGGGCTGCATTAGTCTTATGGACATCCCCCTGAATTATTCAGACTGGTCGTTAAAGTTGAATTATCAATGTCATTACTCAAACCATGAACTATGTGGGACGTGATTATGGGCTTCAGTGAAGTCAATAGTTTCATTTCCTTGTTAAATTCCTTTCATTAGAATAGTCTAGTTTTTAATGGCAAGGCAGATCTAAAATGTATATTTAAAAAGAAAACATTTAAAATGAGCTTAGACAATACACAGGAGAAATAAGGATTCTATTGGGAGTTTGTTGTTTTGTTTTGTTTTTTAAGACAGAGTTTCACGTAGCTAAACTGCTTTGGAACTTGCTATGTAGCCAAGGATGACCTTGAATTTTTTAAATGAATGTTGTATTTTTAACATTTTATTTATTTACTTTTTAATTTTGTGTATGGAGGTGTGGGGTGCGTGAGTGCATGTGCTTGGCTTTTGTGTATAAGTCAAAGGACAGATTATAGCAGCTGGTTCTGTTGGTGACAACTGGGCCCTGATGGCGGGGGAGAGAGGCAGGCATCAGCACCTCCACTAGGCTAGTAACTGGCTATCAAAACGGTGGGTCCTGGCATACCAGTTGAGCCCCAAGATTGGGAAAGCCCATGCCTAAAGATGGTCAGACTTCCTGACCTTCCCCCACACCCGCATAGGCTGATCGAAGTGTCTAGTAAACATGGACCGGAGCAATTGGCCCTCTCTCTTATGCAGTGCCCTGCTTCCTCTATAAAAGTCCTGCTTCTTTTGAATAAGGTGGATTTGCACCATGAAGGCATTTCCCAGCAGTCTGAGCTTCTTGGGTTAGTGACTCTGGGCCACTCGCCACTTCCGGGATCCCCGGAACCCACAGAAAACCACAGGTTCTTCTCTCCTACCATGTGGGTCCTAAAGATCCAACTCGGGTCTTCAGACTTGATGGCAAGTGCCTTCACCTGGGGAGTCATCTTGCCGGCACTCCCGGGTTTTTTATTTTGTTTTGTTTTTTAGTTGTTTTTGTTTCTTGTTTTGTTTAAAAGCAGATTTATTGCTTATGGAGAAATTGTTATCCTGAGCCATCACTTATGTTAAAAGTAAATCTGAAAAATATCCACCAAAATGGTAACAATTATCATAGATGATGAGGTTTTTGGTTTGTGTTTCTTCTTCCCCCTGAGCTTTCAATTTTTGTTTTTGGTAAATACGTTACACTGGTATTATAAATGAGTCAAATTTTTAGTAACTTAATAATAGATAGAACTGTACTGGTGTTGTCTCTTTAAAGGCTAGAAGGATTAAATAGCATTTTCAGTAAAAGCCAAGTGAAGTAAACATTACTGTGCTCAGTTTCATTTAAAAGCAAGATATCCAGGAATTGGATATGGCTAATTATCAATTTCTATCCAGATGGAGTGTTTCCTTTCTTCTGTCATTAGATGGAAAAGCACAGCATCTCTGGCTGCTTTATTACATTCAGTTGCTTCAGCTGGAAAACATTCAGAAATAGGCAAAGCTTAGAAGAAGAGTGGTATATTGTATAATGGATGGGAATTTGATATGAGCAGGGTGGGTGCAGTTCAATCCCTAGCAGGTTCATGTGTAAATGTACACACACACACACACACACACACACACACACACACAAAAGAAAAAAAGGAAAGTAATAGAAATATTAATGATTTCATGATGAAAGACTGCAAGTCTGTTCTATGAGCAGCCTAGCTTGAAATGGAATTTAGATCTTCCTGGACTAATCTATTGTTATATAACATTTTGCCAAGACATAGCCACTTAGAAGAAATACGTATTATTTCATAGTTTCTATGGAATGTGAGCCTGGTTTCACTGAATGTCTGCCTCAAGGTCTGTTATTGAAGCTGGAAGCAAGAAGGTTTGACTAGGAAGAATGTGCATTCAAGTCCCTTTTGTTTAATAATAATTTTTAGAACACAGAGTGAAACTAAGAAAATGGTGCCCTAGTTTGCTTCTCCTTTGCTGGGACAAAATACTGACCCAAAGCAACTCAGGAAAATAAGGGTTTATTTGGCTTGCAAGTTCTAGCATACTGCGGAGATGCCATGGCAGGGACTTGGAGGTGGGAACTGAAGCAGAAGCCACAGCCAAACAGTGCCTACTGGTCTGCTTCCCATAGCTTTAAGCTTTCTCAGCTTGATATCTTACACAACTCAAGACCTCCTGCCCTGGGGTGTCTAGGACCTCCCACATCAACTATCAGTTTAAGAAAGGCCCACAGACATGCCCCATTGGCCAATCCAATGGAGACAGTCTCTCAGTTGAGGTTCCCTTTTCCCAGGTGACTCCAGTTTATGTCAAGTTGACAAGAAATGATTGCTCAGGTCAGCATGTTGAGTAACGAACCATATGATAAGAAGGTGTGAGAAATTCTTCCTTTTGGTGAAGTGGAGGGACAGGCTATTGCAAAAATGGAGATGAGAACGGAGAATCAGTATTACTGAGGTTGCTTTCCCAGGCCAATTAATTTTAGAGTCAGGCCCGGGTCATATTCTGGACTGAAGTACTGACTGGTTCATTCATCACTTTCTGTCCTCATTTGTCAAACTCTCACGTTAACTGATAGAACATACTCTCATCCTCAATAGTCATAGATCTGTTTCCATTTATGTACAATTGGTGTCCAGAAAGAAGATCTAGATTTTATTATGAACGAGTTTGGATCTTACCAAATTCATTTTCTGCATCAATTGATGATGATGCTATGTGAATTTTCTTCTTTAGCCTTTTGATATGTAATGTAATTATGTTGATTGGTTCACATATAGATGTGATAGATAGTAGCTATTTGGTCATATTGTACATTTTAATGCATTTTTATTTGACATGGAGCACTTTATTGAGAATTTCTGCATCTAAGTTTATGAGAGATATTGGTTCCCTAGTGTTCTTTTATTGTACTCTGTGTGGTTTTGGTATCAGAGTAACACTGGCCTCCTAAAGTGATTAGAGAAGTATTCCTTCCTTTTTGGTTTTCTGGAAGAGACTGCAGAAGGTTAGTAATAATTCTTTAAATGTTTGGTGGAGTTCTACAGTTGAAACCATCTGCGTCTTCTTCCAGCACATTTTAATGACAAATTCAATTCCTTTAATGGATATAAAACTATCCTGTTTCATCTTGCTTGAGTCTCAGTAGTTTGTGGTTTTTATAAATTGGTCCATTTTCTTCTAAAGTTGTTGAATTCATAAGTATGACCATGTCTGCTGTGTTCTCATATTCCTTTAACAGCTGTGTGGACAGTGGTGGCGGTATCCTGTTCCATGACTGACACTGGTGATTTTGTCTTTTCCATTTTATTTTTGTCAGGCTTGCTAGAGGTTTACTAGCCAGGCTTTGTGTCATTAATTTTCTCTGTAGTTTTTCAATTTCATTGATTTCCACCTTTGTCTTTGTGACCTCTTTATGCTTGTTTGGAGGTTATTTTGTTCTCTGCCTCACCTCCCTTCTAGATCCTGAAGACAGGAATATAGACAATTATCTTGAGACTTTCTAGTATGATCTTCTCTTCTTTAAACATTTATATATTTATTTATTTGTGTGTAAGTGCACATATGCCACAGAATGAAAGGCCAGAGGACAACTTGCAGGAATCAGTTCTCTCCTTCCATCATGTGAGTCCAAGAGTTCAAACTCATATCTTCAGGCTTGGCAGCAGTCATCTTTGCCTGCTTTACCAGCCATCTTGCTGTGCTGTTCTCTTTTCTGTAATCATCTTACCTTTGTTTCACAAACTTTGATGTATTTTATTTGTTTCACTCAGTTTATGTTTTTTTTCCTTATTTTTTTATTTCCTTTGTGACTTCCTCTTTGACAACATTTTGTTTAGAAGTGTGTAGTTTAACTTCCACGTGTTGGGGATTTTTTTTCCTACTGCATTTTTTCTTGCTGATTATTCAGTTACCTTAAGGTCAGAGGATCTATTCTGCATGGTCTGCCTTCTAGCCCCTAAAATACTCTACCACGGTGCTTGAGAAAATAAAATGCATTCTACTCTCCTATCTGGAATGCTGGGATTATACAAGGCATGTGCCACCACACCTAGTGACTTTTTTTTTTCTTCTGGTTTTTCAAGACAGGGTTTCTCTGTTGTAACTCTGGCTGTCCTGGACTCACTCTGTAGACCAGGCTGGCCTTGAACCACAGAGATCCACCTGCCTCTGCCTCCCTAGTGCTGATATTAAAGGCATACGCCACCACCACCCAGCTGTGACTTTTTTTAAAAGTGGTTTTGTATAAAGCAGCTTCTATACATATGTTCATGTAACAATAATCACTGGCTCAGACCTTTGTGTTATAATGCTGAGAGGTAGCAGTCCCTCCACCATAATGGTTAGCAGTAAGATGCTACACAGCAGTGATTGTGAATAAACATACATCCCAAGCTCAGCCTCTCCACTGGATCTCAGAATTGCTGCAGCCACTCTCAGGACACCTGACACAAGACTAACTGCGGACAGATAGCAAGTCATACTAAGAAGAGACAGTGTCCTTAACCAATTATGGCTCAGGTATGTGACTTTTATAGGTCTCGCAAAAATTTATGAACATACCATTAAGATACCTCCCA
>JAMJFZ010002187.1:0-103397 GCA_026225945.1 Cricetomys ansorgei
TAACAAAATTCTGAATTACAATTTAAAAAAAAAAAAAAAAAAAAAGTCCTGCTGGGTATATTCCTCAGTGGGCAGAGGCTGACCACCAGAGGTCATGGGTTCAATCCCCAGCTCCACCTATAATGGGATAGTGAAACATGGCACACAGGGCTTGTAATCTCAGACATTCCAGAGACAGAGGGTGGAGGGTGGCTTCAGTCTCATCCTCCACCTCAGCCAGTCCGAGGCCCGCTCAGGCTAATTTTCACCCCCATTAAAAAAAAAAAAAACCCTAGGTATGTCTCTATGCATACCATCAGCATATTTAAACTCTGATGAGAAGATATTTAAAATTAGTGGCTAGAGTAATTGAGGAAATAATTGAAGAATTCTCTTTGGAAATGAGATGCAAACTTTGAAATTGCCGAAGTAAATTCTTACTGTGTTTTCATCAAACTGTCCTCATCTGGAAACTTTATTTATTTTATTATTATTATTGAAGCTGGGAATTGGACCAGGACCTCTAGTATTCTGGCATGGTTTCTGGAGCTGAGCTCCACCCCTGAGGGCCTAGAATATACAAAACAAAGATAAAATTACTTTCCTGATTGAACTGCTGCCAGCTTAAAAAGAGTTTGAGACTTAGGGAGACGGTGAGTTTTCCAGGGAGCGGGGGGTGGTTTTTGCTTATTCATCTGTTTTGAGAACTGAACCCAGGACATCTCCCTAGCTTGGTTCTCACTCTTCCATGAGTTCTCATCCTCCTAAAAAGAAGATCTTGATTCCAGGATCCTGGACTGTGAAAGAATGTTTGGCTAGAGAGATAAGATCGTGTTTTCTTACTAAGGATGGAGGCACCTCCTCTGCTGTAATTACAGGCAGGGTCATTCCATGAGAAGATCTGCCTGCTGAAGGGCAGCCGTGGGAAACATCACAGGTTTTCTACTATGGGTATGTAATCCTGGCTCTTCACTCTAGCGTGAAAGGAGTTCACTGAACTGGCAGAAAATTGCTGGCTAAGGGAAGCCAAAAGGTAGTCAAAACATGGAGACCCACCGTGAAGCACGCAGCCACAAAAACAGAAGCCCATATGCATGTAATTTGGTTGACCATGTCTAACAGCTTAATCTGATGTTGCTCATTCCTCACACTCACCCGCCCTCGCCCTAAATAAATAGAACTCAACCCAGTTACTCACCTAGACCCCCTTGGCAGATGTCTGTGCGTGTGGCTCCACCAACAATAAACTGAGGGTTGGGACATAATTCCTGAAAGCAGTGCAGGAGAAAACACAAGTCAGACGATGCTGTTTAATGGCAGAGGCAGCAGAGGTAAGAACCTCAGCAGAGAACCAGACCTAGATGAAGTGTAGCAGGTTGTCTACTACTATACACCTGTGGTTTTACTCCTCTGGCAGGTCTTTAAGACCAGAGAAGGGAGGACACCAGAGTCACATAGCTACTGGCCCACAGGACAAAAGCTGGAGCCCAGAGCCCCTGTAATGACCAGGATTTTGATACCTATGTGCTCTGGGTGTATGGGTGTGTGGGTATGCGGGTATGGAAATTCTAAAGGGTGTGGTGCAATAGGAGAAAGGCAAAGGCTGAGATACTAATACAATGAAATATGACCCTGCCCATTTGGACAACAGCCCTCTTTACACAGAAAGCCAAGTGGAAGGCTGTTTGGCAAAAGGCAACTCAAGGTACAGGCACTCCTTAAGCACATAACTAAACGTCGAGGATCTTGTAGTTGACAGGATGGTGAAGGTGTTAGGGAGGAAGTCAGGGATCAAGGATGAGGTGTCCAGACAGATCTGATGAGGTTATAGGCCTGCCCATGTCTCTGCCAGTCACCAGCCTCCACTTGGCATCTGCTCACAGGTGATGTCACCCTCAACAGGGAGGAAGGACCAGGAGGCGAGCTTTCAGCCTTTTCCCCTTGTTTACCCCACAAGGACCTACTGGGCCACATTCTGGGTTTTATGGTGTCACAGCAGGCAGGGGAGGTGGGAGGAGGGTGAAGTGAGTGAAGAAAACAGAAAGGTAAAATGCTGGCTTCTAAGCGCTTAGGGTTTACACTGCAAATCAAGCTGGCATTATTGGGAAGCAGAGTAAAATGACTAGTGCGTATTAAAAGTCCAGCGGGAATTCTGGCTGACCAGCTGACCACGCAAAGATGGCTGTCTGCTAGAAAGGCTGGCTCTGGTGCAGTCTGCAGAGGAGTGTCCAAAGAAGACAATCAGCCTGGACACAAGACAAATTGTTAAGGGGACGAAGTGGAACCTCGAGGGACCAAAGGGAACTTGGACCACACTTACTGAGCGACACTAAATCGATGGGTTGCTCTGCAGCGAGGTCTGGCTGGCTACAGAGGGAAGCACTGTTTACCCCTCCCCCATGTGGGGAAATGATGGATCCAACATAAGGATGCAAGAGAGTGAGCCAAGCAAGAAAGACAGGGCCCTGGTGGAGCTGTGAATAGAGGTGTCAAGATCCTACTGTAGGAGATGGAACCTTCTGGAAGGCAGATCTATATGAACCTGTCAGCTCCTGCCTAGATGGCCAGAAATAGCCCCTCTCCCCTAGCAGCCCAGTCTCCTACACCATGTATTATTTTTCTTTTACATTTTTGTTGAGAAAGTAATTTTTACCGAGAACAAAATTCCAACAGTAAATATTAAAATAAAAACTCTTCCATTTTGGCTTTTTATTCTTACCATTTCTAATGCCTCCTTCTAAAAAACTGTCTTTGATAGGATAGCACATTTTCATGTGCACGAATGTGTCTTAGTCAACCTTCCATTACTGTGACAATATACCTGGGATAATCAACTTACAAAGAAGAAATGTTGTCAGGTGATCTATACTCAGAATCCCAGCACTTGGAAGAATAAAGCAAGACCATCATTATTTTGAAGGTATATTAAAGACTACTTAGCGAGGGAGAGAAGAAGGAAATGGGGCGAGGAGGGAGGAGAGGAGGAGGAAAGAACATCTCGTGTGGGCCCACATCTTTGGAGGTTCAGTCCACAGTCAGTTCCACTATGTGGGGGTCTGTGGTGAGGCAGACAGTGTGGTAAGAATGTGCAACAGAAGAGACCTGACCACTTCATGCCAGCTCAGAAGAGAGAGGGAAAGAAGTGTCCAGGATCCCAGGTCCCCTTCAGAGAGACATTCTCAATGACTGCTCCTTTGCTTGGCACAGCTGCTAACTCTCCCGAATCATCCCAATGGGGCTAAGGGCTGGGCTGGGCCTTTCAGGAAAGACAAGATGCAAACTATACCCCGTGTGTGTGTGTGTGTGTGTGTGTGTGTGTGTGTGTGTGTGTGTGTGTTTACATCTTTTATTAGAACAAAGAGACTTTTACAGTTCCATTAAAACTGTGAATCGTTCAGCCAGTCCTCCAGTGAGGGAGCTTTAATTTTTGTTCTGTTTTGTTTTTATCTTTTGCCGTCTCTGGTAGCATGTCAAAGGAGGATGTGGCCGGTCAGAGAGATGGCTCTGCAGGTAAAGGCACCTGCCACCAAGCCTGACAGCCTGAGTTCAATTCCTGAGAACCCATGTGAGGGACAGAGAGAACCAGCTCCGCTGGCCTTCACACATGATGGGACACTTGAGCACCCACGCACGTGCACACCACACACACGCACACACCACACACGCACATGTGCACACACTATATTAAATATAAAAGCCATAGCTAGGATACTGCTCTCAGGTGCTCAAGGGTTCCCAGCCTCTAGACCACTATTTCCTGACAACTAAAAGGTGGAGAAATTTGAAAAAATAATTTTAAAAAATCACAGATTGAAAAATATTTTAATTTAAATTTTGCTTGTAAAAAGGAGATAATTTCAAAATAGGAGGGAAGAAAGCATATTGAATGGGGCTTTGAAAGAGTATCTTTCCTTAAGCAATTCTTTTTTAAAAAAAAATCCACCAATCCCCTGCTACTACTGTTCTGCTAAATGGACAGAGTACCCAAATGCCCTCTAAAGCTAGATTCTTGCAGTAGAGTGGTGGTTAATGAAGAAACTCGCAGTTGGCAGAAGTGCAGAGATTAAGTGTCACTGGTGTGCCCAGCCACAAATGGTTCAGTTATATCACACCTCCTTCTAGCAAGACTCAGAACCATCTCAGAAGAGGGGTCAGGAAGATTGTGTGAGCCAGTGGTCGGGAGGACCAGAGCAAAACAGCCTCTTCTAGACATGACAGGACCGCTGCTCTCAGGAGGAGTTCATGAAGTTGGGACAGAGTGGGGAGGTGGAGGCAGGGTCTGGAAGAAGTGAGTGGGGGTGAATATAGTCAAAATCCATTGTATGCATATACGAAATCTCAAAGAATTAATAAAAATATTTTTTGATTCATCCATCTATTACTCTCATGAAATCTACCTTCTTCACAGCTTCATGAAACTAATCTCCGATGTCAACAGCAAATGACCATTTCCTATCCCATCTTACTGGCTTCTCCTTAACGTTTGCTGCCATTGGCTTGCTCTCCCTCCGAAAACCTTCCTCTGCCATGTGTGTCTTCACTAGCTCTTGAGTTTCACGTTTCTCGATGCATCGTCTCCACTCCCTCCGTGGACTCCTGTTCTCTCACTCTAGGAATCCAGGAAACCCTGGACTTGGTCCTCAGCCTCTATTCTGACCCCATTTCAAACATCAGTTGTAGTCCTCTAGACAAGGTCTTGGGGAAATCATTCAAACTCATTTCTTCAACTACTAACTAAAGACTTCGCTGACACTTCCAAAGTGGCTCCCTGCCTGTCTGCTCAATGCCCTGTCACCCCATCCCTGTGACGGAAGCAAAGCACATTCGTATCCCGTAAGTCTGCTAAGCTCTGCTACAATCTTAGGTTTGGGTAATAAGATAGAATGTTGGCAAAGGCCACAGTTTAAAATGTTACGTGTTTGTAAGTAGAATCTTCATCTTAATGTGTGTTATTCACTAATTATAACGCAAAATGCCCCCACTCAGAAAAAGGTAATCATGACTCGTATGTTTGTTACACAGATCCTTCAAGGATCACAGGAAGTTTTCAGCTTCACAAACTCACAAGGAGATAAGACTTCTGCAGGACTCAAGAACTTACCACATGCCTTCTCCCTATTTAACCTCAAAGCAGAGATACGGTGTAAACAGGCGGCTGAAGATTTAAAAGATGGAGTACTACTCAGCCATTTTTTTTAAAAAATGACTTCATGAATTTTGCAGACGAATGGATGGAACTAGAAAAAAATCATCCTAAGTGAGGCACCCCAGTCCCAGAACGATGGGAGACACTCACTTATATATGGATGTTAACTGTTAAGCGAAGGACGAAGGTGCTGCAATCCAGAGACCCAGAGAGACTGTGCAACAAGGAGGGCCTTGGTGGAGACACGGGGATCTCCCTGGTAAAGAGGAAATAGAACAGATGGTGCAAGTGGGCTGGGGGAGGATGGGAATGGGAAGAGAAGGGACCAGGTAATGGAAAGAATATGTGGAGAGACAGCTGGAATTTGGGGGAGACTAGGAGACTTAGGGCAGTAGAAACTCACTGGAATCTATGAGAAAGACCCTGGCAAGGACCTCTAGCAATGGGAGATGGGAAGCCTGAACAGGCCATCTCCTGTAATCAGGCAAGTGGTGGGACTGGGACACAAAACCTTTAACCTATATCTGATCCTCCCTACAAGAGCTGCTGGGACAATGGAAGGGCAGAACCCCATGCCAAGAGAAAGAACCCATGCCTGTTACCACAGGGCAGGCCAGGAACTAGAGATTGGACAGCTGGAAGATGATTTCTAATGATATTATGCTCTATTCATAGATTGGCCCAGTCTTCATCAGAGAAGCTTTCTCCAGCAGCTGATGGGAGCATTTACAGAGACCCAGGGCCAAACATCATGCAGATCTCAGAGAACCCCACAAAAGAGGGGGAGGAGGGATTGCAGGGACTAGAAGGGTCGAGGACATCAGGAGAACAAGCCCTATGGAGACAACTGACCAGCACCCTTAGGGGTTCACAGAGGCTGAAGCTGCAGACATAGGACCTTCAGGGTCCTCTAGAAATGTGTTGTAGTTGTCTGGATTGGTGTTCCTGTGGAGTTCCTACAGACTAGAGTGGGGGGGGGGGTGTCTCTGATCCTTTTGCCCACCCTTGGGACCCTTCTCCTCATGCTGGGTTGCCTAGTCCACCCTTGATGTAGAGATTAGTGTCCAGCTTTGTTCCATCTTGTTATGCCCTGTTTGAGCGGTAACCCTGGAGGTCTGCTCTTATCTGAGGAGAGGTGGTGGTGGGGATCTGGGAGAAAGGGTAGAGAGGGTTCTGGGAGGAGATGAGGGAGGTGAGGGGGGTCAGATGTATTATACAAGAGAGGAAAAATGAATAAATTTTTAAAATGTAAAAAAAAAAAAAGATGGAGACTCTGCCGAGAGGCAGGCTCCCACCCGTCCACATTTTGGAATGCTGTTTTTTTTCTTCTTTAGCACCAGTCACGTGTGTTCAGGATAATGCTTCCTGGGCATCAAGTGATGACCCCAAGCATTCCTTAACACAAGCAAATCAAGCCTTGCACCAGCCCCTAGTCAATGGGCAGACAGGAAATGGTAGTCCTTATTTCCTAAAGAACTCAAGTTGGGACGCGCTGTAAAAGCACACCCTCTCAGAGCGATGGCACTCGGAAACCCTGCTCTCCGGGACAATGTGCAGGTAGTCTTGGTTTGGCGTTTGGGGGGCTCTGAATGAGCCTGTCAAGGGGCCCAGTGATGCCATTGTCTTCATCGCCACATCACTCCAACCAGCACTTCCGACCCTCCGGATCCGGTCCACTCAATGTTCCCAGCTCCGCCCGTTTCCTGCCGTGTTCTATCTGCTCTCAGGACCACGAACCGCTACTGCCTTCTCCACACACTCTTGCTTTCGTGCCCTTCCACCTCTTTCTCCACCAATTTCAGTTCAAGTGTCTTTTGTGGTTTTCCAATTCCACGGTCAAGGGTCGCTGCCTCCCTGCTAGTCTCTCAAGCACTCTGTCCTCTGAATACGTTACTCTCCGGACATTCTGTCATGGAATGCTATCTAGAGACAACTCATTTTTGTGCATTTACAGATTCTCTCATCCAGACTTCCTCATAACCAAGGAGGTGGGTAAGGCGATGTTCTCACTTCACGGATGAGGAAGCTACATCTCAGAGAGGTTGGTAACCCACCCACAGTCTCAGGGGACCAGAGGCTTGACCACCGACATCCAAGCCCATGTTCATCCTCCTCCAGAGTCTCTCACTTATCTGCATATTCTCTGCCCTCCTTAGCTAGCTAAGCTCCTCAAGGCGCCTCCCTGCACAGGACAAGAGCACAGCAAATCATGGTTGAATTGGAAACTCCAAAGCCACTAATCCAGGAGGTAACCACTGGAGAGAGGACAGAAGCTCCAAACTGAGCCTACCACCATCCATTAACTCGCCAAAAACTCAACCCTCCATGTGTCTCTTAACTGGGGTCCTTATTATGTGCCTGGCATGGCTTTACTCCTGATTCTGTATTTCTCCTTAAGATCAATAAACTGTTTAATTGCCGGGGGCGGGGGGAGGGGGGAAGGAGACACTTCAGACAGAAAAGAATCTTGACCAGGCTGCGCTAAGTCCATTCACACTGTGCATTAGCCACATCACAGGAGCCTGGGATGAACTCTGAGGTAATGAAGCAGCCAGAAAACAAGGGGCCCAGAACCCTGGGGGTCAGCACAGCCACTGTCTCCAGGGGAGGGCTCCTGCCCTTGCCTGACATAAGCAGGAAAACCCTAAAGGATTTCAACCTCCCCACAGAGCGTTCACCTTGAGAGCCCAACTCTGATCTTGCAACCTGTTCTGGATAAATGTGTCTTCCATTCCTTGGGACACAAGCCTAGGTAGACCTTCTAGAAGCTTAAAGAATGAGGAGAAACAGCTAAACTCCTCCTGGGTATACATGCAAAAGAGTCACAGTCAGCTACGATAGTGACGCCTGTATACCCATGTTTGTTGTAGATCTGTTTGCAAGGGCTATGCTATGCGATCAGCTGGGACACCCGTCTACAGATGATTGAATAAAAGCATATCGTGTGTTTATGTAGGGAGCGTATGCGTGCAAATGCAATGGAGTGTCATTCACTAGAAAGAAGAAGAAAGTCGTGTCATTAGTAGGAAAGTAGACAGAAGCAAAAATCATCATTTTCAGTAAAATGAGCCCAACTCACAAAGATAAACGTGACATACCTCCTCTCGTATGTGGATCTTGGGGGAGTGTAGTATAAAAGGATAGCTGTCAGGATGGGGACGGGGAAATGAAGCACCTTAATTTGCAGAATTACTAGACGCAATTTTAAAAGGTTTGGCGGTTCTGAAACTAAAGGAGTTATCCTCAAAAGCAGCAAGTCAAACAACAAAATGAAAAGCAAACAGAACCCTTGGGAAATGGCCAGGGGCTTGAACAGGCATCCCACTGAAGTTTACACCAGCGATCTATAAGCACACCGACGAAAAGATACAGCAACCCTAATCATCAGGGAAGCAAATCAAGACCACAGTGTGACCGCACCCTTTAGAATGGCTTCCACCTGTCCTCTCCATTCTCCAGCCCTGATGGAGCCTTCCATGACCTTCGACAACCCTATGCCTCTAAGAAGTGATGGTATCACAGTTGCCCGCAGCTGACCGTATCTAAGCGTGGTTTGTTCTCTGGTGTGCTGGCCTGGGGGCGCCGTGCAAGCCTAAGTACCATGCGCTCTGTGCCTCTGACATGCAGGGCAGTTACACTCAGATTTATTTCTAGTTCTCAAAACAACACTGCAATACAATGGTTCCAGCAGCACTTTTTTGGGAGTGAGGGGCTGTTTCAAGAAAGGATTTCTCGGTTGTAATTCTGACTGTCTTGGGACTCACTCTGTAATCCAGGCTGGCCTCAAACTCACAGAGATCCACCTGCCTCTGCCTCCCAAACGCTGGGATTAAAGGCGTGTACCACCACCGCTCCGCTAAGCAGCACCATTTTAAGGGTGGGAAAACTAAAGCTCAGAGAATTAAGCTATCTGCCCAAGGCCGCAACAGCAGAGCCACACTCCAGCTCCAAAACCTATATATGCTCTTCCTTAGAAATAATTTCAGAAAGCGAGGCAAGGGTCAGAACTAGGGGACCCAAAAATAGAATCCACCGCTGCCACCTCAACTCTCGACCAGATGTAACAGACTGCCGCCCTTTGTGATACTCGACTGTGCCTTACCGTGGGTCGCTTCCAGATGATGCCTTGAGTTTGAGGGGAGCCTGGTCCGAGATCCCTGTAGCCCAAAGCTGATGGACACGCTGGGAATTCTGGGTCTTTAAATAGGACCCCTGAGTCCAAGCATTGTTTTCTCAGGGTCTCGAAGTCCTGGCCCAAATACTTCACAGCATTCTGGTTAGAGCCAAGACCCTCAGCAGCTGCACGTTGCTTGGATACCCCAGCTGCCAGGGCTGCCATGGCCTGCCCTGAGTTGTGTAAGGTGGACAGGAAAGCCTGGCTTCTGTGTCCACCCAGACATCTGCCCTGTGGGGAAGGAGCTATAAGGGAGCACACAGGGGGTGGGGTATGTAAACTTTTCACCTGAGGGAGGCCCTGCTCTAAAGAGATGTGAGTCATAAACAGGGTCAAATATGTACCCAAGGTGCCTGTAAATCTGCCCCACCTTCTCCTGCGGTTCGCAGACTATTCAGATGCCACAAGTGGAGAGTGTCAGAAGTCACCAGGAACTGGGTGGGGTGGGGGGTGGGTCTTCCCCAGAGCCCCTGGGAGGAGTGGCCTTGACCACACCTTGGTTTCAGTCCAGTGGAAATAACTTAGGACTGTGGGTCTCCAGAACAGAAAGAGAATAACCCTCTATTCTTTCTATTTTTTAATGTGTGTGGTGCTTTGCCTGCGTGTATGTCTGTGCACTCCATGCATGCAGTGTCCTCAGAGGCCAGAAGAAGGTGTCAGAGTCCCCTGATCTGCAGTTAAGGACAGTTGTTAGCTTCCATGTGGGTGCTAGGAATCAAACCCAGATCCTTTAGAAGGACAGCCAGTGTTCTTAACCCCTGAGCCATATCTCCAGCCCCAACTTTTACTCTTTTCAGTCACTACATGTGTGTTCATTTGCTATGGAAGACGCATACTAATACAGTGTGACAAGAGCTCTCTGCACCACTTACTTGCAGCACAGGCTCTCTGGTAGCCTGGACCATTGCTACCATCTCTAAGAGAGTTCTGGGGGCTGTAAGACGCTTCAGTGGGTAGAGGACTTGCCACACCAGCAGGAGAATCTGCACTCCTAGAGACAGGTAGAGACAGGAGGATAAGAAGTCCAAGGTTATCCTAGACTACATAGTGAGTTCAAAGCCAGCCTGGGTTGCATGAGATCCTGTCTCTAAAACAAAGTAAAACAAACTATAAAGTAATCATGATCCAGTAGATCTGAGGTAAGACTTAAGAACCTTTGATCTTTACACCACTACCCAGCAGATGGTTCTAATTCAAGGGTTCACACTAGGCTCTCTGAACCAATTGGCCCCCTAGGACTGCAAATCTTCACCTTCATGCTGATGACAACCCGTGTGTTCAGCCCTGAGCTGGGTACTTCTGAGAGAGCAGCAAGCAGATTCACCTCCCCAAGCATGAAAAAGAAAAAAAAAAAAATGGTTTCCTAGAATTCATCAGGAATACAAGGACAGAATGGCCTTCAGAGTCTCAAGCCCGTTATCTGAAGGATTTGATTCCCCTTATGCCTCGAGAGCCCTCTTTTATTCCCTCAACACTCCTTGTCTTTTGAATCAACACTTGCTCACAGTTCAGTCATTGAGTATTCACAGTTAAATTTTTCACCCATGCATAAGGTTGACCTATCCTTTCTTTAAACCCAGCTCCATCCCATCCCTTGAAGTTGCCGGGAGCACTGAAGAGTCTAGAAGCCCAGCAGCTCTAAGTGGGGAAGTGGGGAAAAGAGCTTATTATTCTGATTTCTGATTACCTGATTATCTGAAGCTCACAATAAGTCACAAGGAACCATGTGGTCATTTCAAACATGGAGCTGATGTCACCAGCAAGCTAGAAGAGCAGGGGGCTTCTGTGTGTCTAATGGAAGCCTGAGCGCACTGACCCTGCTGACTTCGCCACCTGTCTCCGTGCCTCTCCTTCCTCCGTGTTCTCCCCCAGAAGGCTTGCTTTCTGTTTATGGGATGCCTATCCCATCTCAGGGCTTTGCACATGCTATTTCTGCCAACGGAAACACTCTCCTGCTCTGCCCTCTGCTCATCCTTCAGATTGGTGCCCTGAAAAAGGTTTTTCCCAACCCCATTCCTCAAGTCTAGCCTTGCCTCCTCTTCTGCACATTATCAGGTGAGTATGCACGGAGTGCTGCAATCAGTGAATTAAAGCCCTGGCCACATCAGGCTCCGCACTCACAAAGACACTAATCAGGACCGGCTTTATTTGTCATTCAATCCCTGGATCCTAGGATGCAGGCAGAAACTCAGTAACTATTTGTTACATGAGGAAACAACCACATATCAGGATATCTAGTAACTGAATAGATCTGAGCCAGATATGGCAACCCCATGCAGGGTCACCAGTTAATTAATAAAGACCTCATGGGAGTGCTTCTCTGCCTGTTTCCTTCCTATGCTTCCCAAAAGCATTCCCCTTAGAATGACAGAAATGAGCTAGCCCTTCCTCCTCTGAGCAAGAAGCAGCACAGCTGGTAATTCTGCTTCCCCGCAAGGGAGCTCCTTTGGGGTTAGCCATCTATCCTTCCTTCCCACTCCCCCTTCCTAAATTGCCTCACTCCCTATCCAGATGCTATTCCAGCAAGCCCTTCCTCATCAGGCAGGCAGGTCTGAGCTGCTGCAAATAGAGCCCTCATTTGCCCAGCCACGAAGAGGATGGGGAGTGGAGAAGAGAGGCCTCTGCTCACCAGCCCCTCTCGAGCAGACAGCCAATGTCTACCTGTTATCTGGCCAGTCACCAGGAAGGAGGCAGTCTGAACCCACAGTCTCTGTCCATCTGGACAGATGTCTTCCCAACCAAATGCCTGAGACAGCTGCAAGAGCCAGAACCAGCTCCCTGCCAGGAAGCCTCAGGATCCATTACAGATGCAAGGAGTCTGTGAAGGCACCTGCCTGGCAGCCCCTACTTAATAAGAACACCTTTTGGCAAACAGCCCAAGTGCACATCAGCCAAGTCAGACCCTGAACCTTACCCACAGATGAGCCCTCCTTGGCTACAGGGAGCCAGGCAGCAGTATCCCCTCAGCAAGAACGATGAATCACCCTGGTTGCACCCAAGGGCCCAAGTAGCTTCTCAGGCAATTAAAGTTTGCAAAGCTTGTTGTCTTGCAAAACTGTAATGCTGGAAAAGGGATGGGGGAAAGCCAGCAGATTTGTCTCCTGAGCCTCCTGTGTCCAGAATGCTAAGGGAAGCTTGGGTTGGACTCAGCGTCAAGAGCATTTTGGGGTTCTCATACATGGCTGGCAGTAATGGAAACCAAAAGGGATGTTTTGGAAAACAGTCTGGCAGTTTTGCAAAATGCCAGACGTGGAGTTACATGGTAACTCCCAGCAGCACTCCACGGTTAGCAAGAACTGAAAGAGAACAGAAAGCATATGTCTGCTCAAACCCTGAACACAGACACTTGTACAACAAAGAGTTCTTCATAACAGGCAGATGCCCGTCAATGGGTGAGTCGAACAGAATAGCATTTAGTCATAAAATGAGGGCAGCACCTAGGTGTGGTGTCATACACCTGGAACCTCAGCACTTGGGAAGCAAAAGCAGGTGGATATTGAGCTCAGAGCTAGCCCAGGTGACCCATCCAGACCCAATGGCTGGCAAGGGGCACCATGGGGAACCGCTCCACAGTACAACACTTGCCTGACATAGGCAAGCCTCTGAATCCCCCATGACCCAAGAATGAAATACTGCTTCATGCACAGAAACTTTATGCAAATTAAACAAAACTAATCACCAAAGACAGACACTTTCAAAGTAATGGTAATGAAATATCTAACAATCAAGTTTCAAAGTTTTCATCCTTCCTTTTTGTCTTTCCCATCTTCTTGGCTCCCAGCCTATAGGATGCTGCCATTCATATTCAGGGCAGGTTTTCCCCTTAGTTAGCAGTCTCTAGAAATGCCTTCACACACCCAGAATGCTTTATTCATCTCTTAGGCACTCCTCAATCCAACTGAGTTGACATCAAGATTAACCATCATGTCCAGTTACAGGAGACTTCCAAAGCTGGCAATGGCGTAGAGACAGAACGTGACTGTCAGGGTCTGGGAGGTGCGGAATTGGGACTGACTGCTACAAGGTACACAGCTTCTTTCTGTGCTGATGGACTTAGCTAGAGGTGATGGTTGTTCAACTCAAAGTCACAGTTTCAATGCATGCCTGAAGACGATGATGCTCGTGTTGTGTGGATTCTATCTCAATACAAAATCTAAATAGAGCTGAATATTGCGACCCAAGCTTGGAATGTCAGCACTCAGGAGGCTACAGCAGCCTGGCCTACAGAGTGAATTTGATAGCAGACTAGATAACGTAATAATGAGGCGGGGGGGGTGTGGGGAGGAAAGAGGGACAAAGGAGGGAGAAGGGTATGGGGAAAGAAGGAAAACAAAGAGAAATATTACATAAGGGAAGTCCTGCGATAATCCCAGTACAAGACCGGCTTCCCATCTGCCCAGGACATCAAATGGCCCATTATGCAGTAGGGTTCTGAGGCTGTGTCCAGAAACTTCTCTAGACACATCAAAGACAAGAGAAAGCTGTTCAAGTGCAAGTATTGGGGGTATATATCTCACCATGTCTGTGAAATCACTCATGGTACCTCAGGACCTCATCCCAGGCAAGAAGAGACCCGAGCAAGCCCAGTTAGGAGGCTGGCTGAGACTGCCCTCGAGTGGCCAATGCTGGTCCTCCTGAGCCAGCAGGGCTAAGAGAGGTGATAAACCATCCACTTGGAATAAACTAGGTCTATACAGCTCTTTCACATCGATTAGCTGATCAGACTCACAACAAGCCCACAGTCAGGCTTGCTCACAGTCACTCAGGTAGCGACTTTGAGGTCAAGCCTTTTGACTTGAAATTTTGTTATCGTCCTATGACTGAGATCTACAATTTCCAAGGCACCTGAATAACAAGAGATGGGATGCACCCATGAGAGCACTAGAAGGTCAGGGGCCACGGGGGAGAGAGGAACAAACAGACGAACATAGCCTGTCCCTACCAAACTTGAGTGCCATGGAAAGCCAGGGTAGCATTCGAGGGCAGAGCAATGGACTCTGGGGTTGATGAGTAAAAAGGAGGGATTCAGGGAAGAGGTGGCATTACTGCTGTGAAGGGCCTGAGGGTAAGGGGTTTAGAGAAGGGCAGTGAGAAATGAGCACAAGGGATGTGGGGAGCAGGGCAGCAATGGCAGTGGGGAAGACCTTGTGCACAGTATGGCAGTGAGGAACCCTGCACACAGCATGGTGGTGAGGAACTCTGCACACAGTATGGCAGTGAGGAACTCTGCACACAGTATGGCAGTGAAGAACCACACACACACAGTATGGCAGGGAGGAACCCCACCCCACACATAGCACCAAGAGAACATCTGTGATGCACTGTAGAGGAGGAGTCTGATGGCTGTTACCTGGCAAGGACATGTCCCCAGAGTTAGAAGGCAGCTTCTGGGCACCAGGCAAGAACTGGTGGCCGTCTAAATAGGATGGTGGCAGCAGGGTTGAACAAGGGAGAGACTAGTTCAAAACTGCCATCTTGGGAGGCCGTGGGTGATGGGAGGTGGGTAAAGAGGAAGAGGAGATGTGGCCAGGGTCTTCCTATGATACTACTGGGATGTACAAATAAAATCTCCCTCTCTTACGCTCTCTCTCTCTCTTTCTCTCTCTCCCCTTCCTTTCTTTTTCTTTTCTCTTTCTTTCTTTGGCACAGAGTTCCTAAAACCCCCGGAATTCCCCCAAGCAATTAGCGATGGTAGGAGCATATTTTACGCTAATCCCAAGCCTTTGATGCACATTCCTAGCACAGAGCTCCTAATCCCCCAGGATTTCCTGGGTGCTAAAGCTTCTCTGCTTTTAACGGGGTGTCTCTCGGTGGGCTTTGGATCACAGGTGGTCACAAAAAGAAAAAAAAAAACAGCAAACAAAAATCCTAAACAAACAAAAATCGAGGATGCTACTGGGAGCCTGGAACTTGCATTAGGGTCCCATCCTGAAGGAAGGGAAGTACTGGATTGAGCTAGTCTCCATCCTGGCTCAGGAACCCTGTGGTTCATAGGAACCTATGGTGTAGGTAGAAAGCCTCCAGGCTGTGGACCCTGTGACGTGCTAAGGAGGTGGTGTGTCTAGAGAGGGCTTGGAAGCTCCGCCCCTCCTTACACAGTTGGCCCTGGGCATGTGTTCCGGCTGCTATTTATGGTTCTATTCTTCTACACTAAACCGGTACCCTAGTAAGTAAACTGACCCTGAGTCAAGTCAGATCAGCTATCCAGATCAATGAGAAGATGAGTGTCTTAGGAACCTTCACTTGTAACCAGGTTGTCCCAGGAGTGGTGGCAAGCACACTTGGTGTAACATAACCCATTACTTGTGAGACTGAGGCAGAAGGATCTTGAGTCTGAGCCCAGCCTGGACTATATAGCAAGACAAGACCTTGTCTCAGAAAATAATTTCCTTAAATGTGACCAAGTTGAACAGGAGTAAGCACAACGTGTACCCAACACTAGCAATGAGATCTAAAGAGCGGGCAGTCTTGTAGGTCTGAACTTCACCTCAGAGGGCCTGCAGGATCTGAAAAACTACAAGGCACACAGCTTGCATTGGAGACCTGGTCAACGTGATGGGGAACCCCAGATCTGGGGTCAGAATCAGTGTAAGCTGAACAGAAACGAGCATGAGTGTTTCCTGTGTCTCCCAGCACGATGATGGCCTGACCCTGCTAGCCTGGCCTCGCTTCCTGCACACTGCAGCAACTCAGAATCCACAGTCTGTGGAATCGGGGAGACACGTTCACATCCTCCAAAAGGAAACTACTCACGAGGGAAGAAGTGGCACTGCATTGGGAGCTCCTGTGGTTTTAGAAAAGGTCACAGGGACAGGGCGGGGGGTGTCTCATGATCCTGAGCCCTTCACAGACTCCACCTGCAGTCTCAGGCTGATCACATGGACTTGGAGATTCTTGCTGGATTCTTCAGTGGCATAATTACCTGCTTTTAATCTCTGATGTCAAGTGGTCACAGACATACTTGCATCATACCACTGCCACCACCACCATAATCACCACCACCATCACCACCACCACCATCACCACCACCATAATCACCACCACCATCACCACCACCACACCACCACCACCACCATAATCACCACCACCACTACCACCACCACCACCATAATCACCTCCACCACCACCACCACCACCACCACCATAATCACCTCCACCACCACCACCACCACCACCACCACCACCACCACCACCACCACCACCACCACACCACCACCACCACCACTACCACCACCACTACATCACCACCATCACCACCACCACTACTCAAGTTGGCTTTTTGAGACAGTCTTTACTCTGTTGCCCAGGCTGAACTAGAACTCGCAATAGGGTTCAGGTTGTCCTTAAAATGTAGATAATGCTCCAGCCTCAGCTATTCAAGTGCTAGAATTACAGATGTGAGCCACCACATCTGGCTTCTATTTTTCTTTTCAAAATAATGTTTCATGAAAGTGATGCATGTATTCACTGTCTCTTCCTTACGGTCCCTCCAGGTGGATTTTTAGGATAAGACCACATGCCAGGATGCCTTAGGCCCCTGATATTCCTCGTCCAATCAATGGTTGACTCGTACTCTTCCTTGCATTTGACTGGCAAGTAGCAAATTATCCTCCTGAAAACAGCAATGGGAAGGGCGAATACCAGGAGAGAGACCCTAGAAGAAGCAAGAAGACATCATACCTAGAGCGTAGGGGCGAGGCTGGCCTCTGCCAGGAGCACAGCAGGCCACGGATATGAAGATCCAGTGGGAGAGGAGATGTGAGCACAGAGCCCAGGAACTCCAATTGCTTTGACTTTCTCTTGGAAAAAGGCATTAAGGTCACTAGGGAAGGGTGTAAAATGAGGCACGAGGAGGTGGAGAGGGAAGGAATGGGGGAGAGGGACTGAGGCTAAGAGAAAGAACAAAAGACAAGTCTAGGAGGCAGCGTTTGGGGGCATTTGAGTTGGAGATCATCAATTTCACGTGAGACCAACCCACATATGTATGATTTATCTATTACTACTAACCAATTATCCCAAACTTAATGGTCTAGAACAGCAAACATTTATTATCCCGCAGTTTCTGAGGGGAATGAATTTAGGACTGGCTCTGGTCTGGAGAGTCCTTCAAGGGGCTGCAGCTTTGGGAAGATATGGGGGAAGGAGGTGGTTTGGAATCAGTGGGTGGCATGAGTAGAGTGGAAGGATCTAGAATCAAGATGGCTCACCCATGGCTGTGAGCCAGATCCTCAATGGGACTTTCTGTGGGCTGCTTGTGTGTCCTTATGACACAAGGGCTGCCCTATTCCAGGTCTTGTGATCCCAAGAAAAAGCAGGGCAGAAGTGGCACACAATTTCTTGTGATCTTTTCTGCTGTTAAGGCAATAGACTGTGTCTGGCCCGTTGTCATCAGGGAGGGCTTGGCCTCTACCCTTAAAGAGAGGATCTAAGGACACATCGTTCCTCCTGCAGCTTGTGCTCTAGACCAGTCACGTCCTGCTATGCAGGTCAGGTGTGTTGTGAGTAAAAAAGCTAGATTAAACAAGAGTTAGGCATAAGAACAGGAAGTCAGGGACCAGAGACTGCATGGGGCTGGACCTCCAAAACTCAGACTATGGATTATTCAAATGGCTAATCTCCTCTCCAAGGACCTAGCAGGACATGTGGGTCCTGACTCCATTGCTCCCCTGTCAGTTGGCCTTGGCCTGGCCAACCATCTAGCCCAATCCTTCTCCCAGATGGCCTCCTAAGGCACTCATCACCTTTGCCCCAGCACAGCTTGGACTCCCCACTGGCCTGACACACGGCCTCTCCAGTGCCAACTCTCTGTCTTTCTTCTATGCAGCAAAGGAATCCTTCATTTCTCAGCCCAAATTCCCAAGAGGGGAGATCATAATTGTCTCAGATCTTTTCTGGGAGGTCCTGAAGGTCACAGACCAAGCCAAGGATCAGTTGCTAAGGTTTAGGATGACCGTTTTCCAGCCACAGCCTGCAGGGCCCTTTCTGCTTCACACTCTGGGATCAGTGTACAAGCATCCCGGCAGCCAGCCTTGCCTCCCTCTATGGAAGGTGGCACCACAAAAGCAGGTCGTCAGGGCCACCAGCCACCATGGAAGCCATTAGAAGCTCTGTAACTACCAACATATGCCACACACACACACACACACACACACACACACACACACACGCACACACACACAGGTTCTGGGTGACATGCTGGAAACATAAGCATAGTGTGTTCCCTTTAACTGTCAGCCTTAGATGAAGATTTGTTTTTTGTTGTTGTTTTGATTTGTTTGTAAGCGGAATTAAAGTAGCAAGTCATAGTGATGTATGGCCACTTTAAACCCAGCACTCAGGAGGCAGAGGCAGAAGGATCTCTGTGAGTTTAAGACCAGCCTAGTCTACACATAGCAAGTTCCAGGCCAACCATCAATACATAGTGAGACCCTATCCTAAAACAAAAACAAAAAAACAAAATCAGCTGGGACTTTCCATGTGCCACGCCCTGTTTGTTCAACAGTCAGGTGCAGTGCCCACCACCATCAACCATGTCAGCAGATGAGGAAATGGGGCTTCATCGTATTGCCCATCCATAGCAGAATCCAACTTAGAACTGGGTTTGTCTCAACTAATACCAAGACTTATAGATACTGTGTTGGCTCTGCTTAAAGGGTCAGGAATCACTTTACAACGCATTGAGTACTCCCAAAGAGTTGGACCGGTGAAGACTGCTGTCTTGTTACAGACAAGAGTTCCCATGGGGGACTGCAGGGTTCCCAGTGGAGTCCCTGGGAGCTCCCACCCCAAGGTGTCTGTAACAAGGATCCAGGGGTATTCTACAGAGATCCCAGGGACACGGCATGCTTGATCTGCAGAGATTCTAGCTAGCTCAAATCAGCGGGAACAAACACTGAAAGGTAAGAAAACCAAGCAGCTCCCAGTGCAGCAACTGGTGGTCTCTGCTGCCCCCTAGGACCCAGTTTACTCCCAACAAGCCTATGGGCTTGCTTCAAACAGGTTTAGCATTACCTCTGCAGCAACCTCATTTGTCTCACTGGGTAGTTGCTGCTGGTGCTTTGAAAAACATCTACAAAATATTTTAAGCCATTTTTAAGTGACTGGGGAGACTGAGAATTGATAAAGGAGATGAATTGTGCATTTACCTTGTCTTTCCTGTGTGGACTATATTTCAAGGTAGTTAAATAATTGAAAGGGGGTGGAAAGATGGCTCAGTGGTTAAGAGAGCTAGCCTTTCAGAGCACCTGAGTTTAATTCTCAGCACTTATCTATAATTCACACCATTTATAACTGCAATCCCAGGGGGTCCGGCACCCTCTTCTGGCTTCTGTGAGCACTAGTACACACATGGGGGCAAAACACCCATACACATAAAATAAATAAAATTGCCAAGTTTGGCAATGTATGTCTTTAATCCTAGAACTCGAGAGCTAGAGACAGGTGGATCTCCATGAGTTCAAGTCTAGCCTGGTCTACATAGTGAGTCCCAGGGCAGCCAGAGCTACATAGTGATAGCTTGTCTCAAGTAAATAAATAAATATTTTTTAATTTAAAAATAATAATAATTGATAATGAATGCTTCCCCTTATGGAAGAATTGCAACTAATCAGGGAACGGGGAACAGAAGTCAACATCTTGCAGCCCTTAATGACATGATGGACCTAGGCAGCAGTCACCAAGGACGCTGGCATGATTAGATGAAAGGCTAATAAGAAACTTTGGGATGGAAGGAACAGGCTGAGACACCCGAGCCTCTTTGTCATTCCACACATCTGTGCCTGGGACACTGTTGCCTTATAATACGCTAAAGCAGGATGACCTGAGCCACCTGTGAGGAATTCTGTCTTCTTCCCCAAGACAAGCTGAATCTAACCAATCCTCTAGGTTAACCATCACTGTAAAGGGATAGGAGATTAAGTGGGATTTCTACACCCCTGACATTATGGTATACATAACCACCAAAAATAGCAGAATAACTAACTAACCAACCTACTGGTGAAATAGAATAATTTTAAAGAGTTAATCAAAAGGAAACCACACACAAAAGGAAAAGAACATAGAATTGAGGTAAATAAAAAAGAAAACTGCAGGTTTAAATACCAATAAATCGGCAATTCTGTTGGGTCTAAACAACATTTTGAAAAAATATTTGTTGGGATGCAGCTCAGTGTACCGTATGCTCACGGCCTGTTCTAGATTCGTTTGGTTCCTGTGATGACAATCTGCCTAAAGGCAACTTGGAGAGAGGAGGGTTTACAGGCTTACTTCCTTTTACACTTCCAGGTCCCAGTCCAACATTGAGGGAAATCAGGAAGGAACTCAAGACAGGAACCAGGAGGTAGAGACCATGGACGAACACTGCTTGCTGGCTTGTTCTCTGGCTTGCTCATCTAGCTTACACAGCCCAGATCCACCTGCCTAGGTCTAGCACAGCCCACACAGAGGGGACCCTGCAACAACTATCAAGACAATCTTTCACAGACATTACTAAAGGCTGATCTGACTCTTCTCTGAGGTTCCCTCTTCCTGGCCGACTCTAGTTTGTGTCAAATTGATAATAAGAGCTGACCAGTGGGGCCCTAGGTTCTAGCTCCAGAACTAAAAACCAGTCGATGGTTTATTTTCTACCTGCTAAAAGCAACAACAAAGTAATACATCTTAAAGGTTAAAATGCAGGTACAGGTCAGGAGGTGGTGGCCCACGCCTTTAATCCCAGTACTCTGGAGGCAGAAGCAGGCAGATCTCTGTGAGTTCAAGGCCGGCCTGGTCTACAGAATGAGTTCCAGGACAGCCAGAGTTACAACAGAGAAGCCCTGTCTCAGAAAACAATGCAAGAAATGCAAGAATGCAAGAAAAGGGGAAATGTGTCAGAGATACTAAGAGATGACGGGTATAGTTGTTATTGCTAATATCACAGAGACCACTTGAAGCCAAACCATTGCTAGAGATAAGGAGAGCTATTGCATGACAATAAAAGATGGATTCACTGGGAATACAGTAACCAGTTTAGCTCTGTACACTCAACAGCCTCAGAATACATGAAGTAAAATTTTGCAGGTCAAAAAGGCAAAATATAACACCCAAGTGTGAGATCTGAATGCAATACTTTCAGCAACTGATAAAATGAACAGATAAAAACACAGACAAGGACACAGACAGTCTGAAAAGTATAGTTAACAATGTTGTTCTCGGCCTATAGCAAGAAACAAGAGTTGGAGAGAGAACCCTAACGCTGCACGTCTCTGCTTTTGCTGTTTTGAGATGTAACTTCCCTTTGCCCGCCGTTCTCCACACCGTTCCACAGTCTGCATATTGCATGCGTTTGTTGGGTTTTCGTGTTAGTGAAAAGCACATCACATACAATTTTCTATCTTATTCATCTAAGCGAACTGTTTGCTGGTGTGGCTAAGTTTTGTCAGCCTGACACAATCTAGAATCATCTGAGAGGCGAGTGTCAGCGAGGGACTGCCTACCTAGAGCAAGCTTGCCTGGAGGCATGTCTGTGAGGGATAAGTCTTACACTAACTGAAGTGGGAAGACCCAGCCCACTGGGAACAGTGGATCCTGGACTGTATAAACACAGAGAGAAAACCAGACAGACAGACACAGAGAGAGAGAGAGAGACAGAGAGAGCTGAGCACTAACAAGCATGTATACATGCATTTTTCTCTCTGTTTTTGACTACATTTGTGACTGCTTCAAGTTCTTGTCTTGGCTTCCAGAATGGTGGGCTGTATAACCTGGAATTGTGAGCTAAATGCACACCTTTTCTTTCAAAGTTGGTTTTTCCAGGCTACTTTATCAAAGCAACAAAACCCAAGCTAGAACCGACAGCATTCGGTGTATTCACACTGTAGTGCCCCATCACCACCATCCATCCACGGAACTACGTTTAATCTTCCCAGATTGAAACTCTAAGCTTATGAAATACATTACTCGCCTCCCTGGCAACCCCTGGTAGCCACCACTCTACTCTGGGACTACATTTTGACTCAGTTTCTCTTTTCTGACTAATGGGGTTGCTTGTATATATGCAGGCCTCCTCGAATATGCAAGATGCGGTCCACTGTAGAGAAAACAGGGTTGTGAAAGGAAAGAGAAGTGAGGACTCCCAGCAGCGAGGTTTGGCCTGGGCCTCCATCGGGAAGCCCAGCAGCCCCACCAGAGATCTCCCCGCTTGCTCCTCACCACACAGGTGAGTTTGCCAGCCACTTTCACATCCTAGATCGACCGTCTGTTTCCCAGTCTAGCTGCTTCCTGCTTAATATCCCTGATGAGCCTTCCATTTGGAATCTGCACCGTCACAGCCTGGCATCAAACTTCCCATCACTCCACAGGACCCAGCCCTATCCTACATTTATCTTTGCTTTGGGCTTAGTTTGAGGTGATTTCTGTTGCTTATTCCAAAAGACTGGCCGTACACAGCCTTTAACTGGAAACTCTTTCAATTTATAGACGTCAGATCTGTTTTAGGTTTGCAGGAAAATTAATGAAAAAAATGGACTTCCCACACGCTGCCTCGCCCCCAGACAGAGCTGCTCTGTTGTTAACACCTTGGGCTACGGTGGTGCATTGACCATGTCGTTGTCATCACAGTCTTTATTAGGGTTCGTCTTTGGTCCTGTGCATTCTATGGGCTTGTACAAACGCACCTACCATTATTGTATCTGCAGAGCAGCTTCACTGCCCTAAACCTCCTGCATGTGCCCCTGTTCCTCCCTCTGTCCCCTCTCCCCCAAATGCAAAACAACCTTTGTCTTGGCTCCATTGCTCTGTCTTTTCCAGAGGGTCTTATGGCAGCAACTGTACAGCATACAGCCTTGACAGTCGGTTAATAACATACATGAAAGCTTCCGCCAGCCTTTATATAACATGACGGGATTCTTATCTTTATTTTTTTAACTATGCAATAATACTCTAAAGAAATAAACTATCTACACTGGTATCTGGTGGCTGACGTTCCTCCCGCTCTGTCTCCTTAATGCACCTTCTGATCATCTACTATTTCTGTGATCTGAGCTTCTGTCCTGACACATGACTCGCCACCCTCTAACAACGCTTTATTTCGTCTGAGGTTAGCAGAGATATGCCGGCTTCTTCTGGTGAGTGTCCATAGGACATATGTCTCTTATCACTTCAGTTTCACCCTTTCTGTATTTGTCCTTAGGCATACTTCTGTTAATACAGAACAGCCAGTCAGTGGTGGGGTCCTGATTCCCTAACGTTAAGCCAATCCTCTAATTTTTGGATGGGATGCAGCACCATTTATACCTAGTGGTATTCTTTTGCTAATGTTCTCTTCAGAAGACAGCCATCAAGCTAGAAGGCTGAGGTGACTGTCTACAACGGGACAAATTCTAAACAGCCTGAGTGTAACCCTCTGCTAATCATGTTCTCAACCACTGGCACAGCTCTAATCCAACAAGTCATAAAAGAGAAATGTTAGACATTTTATCCTAATGTGGTATCTCTGATAAGACCATGTATGGACCAGCATGCCCCTTGGGAGTAGGCAGAGCACTGCCGAGACTATTTCACATTTGATTTCTCTCCAGACACAAACTATCCCTTCCTGCCTACCCACAGATGTCGGTCCTTAATAAATACCCTGCAAACCAAACTCCAGCTCAGCAGCATCACAGCTCAGGGTACTGGCAACATGGGCCACAAAAGTACAGTCCCATGGTCCTCTGCAGGTGGCTTAGTGATATGTTGTCACCATGTTGAAAACATAAAGTTATGGCCTAATAACAAGCATGCAGGAAAAATAAGTAGGGAAAATTCCATGTTCAATTGCATTAATTAAATATGCCTTGTGTTATGAGTCTTTCCCCTACTCCTTACCTCCCTCCCCTCCGGACCTCACTGACTGCTGAGGTTGGCACCTAGCAAGCCACCACATTTGGTTTATTTTAGTGAAGTTAATGGCACTTTGGGGGAGGCAGCTGAAGATGGCCACATTTTCAATTTGCACAAAATTGTAAAAATTATATTATTAATTAATTATAAACCTGGAGTACATGTATGCTAATTTGTTTATTTCAAAAGTGCCCAGAAGAGAAGAGGAACACTTGCCCTATTCTCTCTTAAATAAACCTTAGAATGAATGAATTTCAAGTATGTCTATAAAGGGTTTTTAAATGTGTAAAACAGTGTCCTAGGGAAGATGGACAACATGAGAAACGGGGCAGAGTTCTAAAGACAAATATCAGACTGTGCCCACTTAGACTCTGTTAAGCTCTGTTCCTGGCAAGGATGTAAGTCACACCATCAGCTATTTAAAACTGAGAGCAAAACACCCGGCCCAAAAATAAAAAAGTAAACTCATAATGTCATTGACATCAAGCATGAAAAACCTCCCTTCCAGCTAGGCTGTATATGTGTGTATATGTACATATATGTGTATATTTGGGTGCCTGTCTGTATGTGAATTCCACAGTTAAGAATCTTCTAGCCAAAGATAACAGAATAAACCAAGACGGTTTTTTTAAAACATATTTCAGATTAGAAAGTACATCTAGTACATACCACCCTGAATTCATCCAGTCTCTATGCTATCTCAAAAGCTAAGCAGGGTCAGACCTGGTTAGTACTTGGATGGGAGAAAGTACTTATCAGATAGGAGAGAGAAAAAAACTCCACCAAGAGACTTAGACGACAGAATGGACAAGACCTTGGGTATGAGCCCAGTCCTAGAGCATGCACACGCGCGCGCAGCGCGCGCGCACACACACACACACACACACACACACACACTTTGTAAACAAATATTGAACATCACTTAGTATTTCTTTATTTCCATATTCATATGGGTTAGTAACTCTGAAACTATTGTCTACTACCACTACTTGGATTAAATGAATAACTATACCAAGAAGGATAGAGGACATGCTTCTTGTTAGAGAAGGGGACTACAAAGATGGAAAGAAAAAGTAAAAATAAACCACAAGATGCTCATTTTGAATTATAGGCCAACTTAAACTCACATAGCAAATTATAATATTTTTACAGCTAAACTATATTCAATTTATTCACTCTGAGAAGCATAAAGTGAGTATGGATTTATGTACATTTTTGCTCACATTTAATTTTGATTTTTATATTTTAATGCTGCGCAACACAGTATTTCATTTTGTATTTTGTTTCATTTATTTAATTTACTTATTACTGTTTGTTGTTGCTTTTATTTTATTTACTGAAAGTGAGAGGGCATTTTTATGGCCTTATTTCTTTTTCTTCTATAGGACACCTTAAGCTTACTAAATTTGAGCATAAGCAAGCTGAAAGGAAAAGGGGGTTTTTCAGAATCACTGGGGTAAGAAGGGTGGTTATGAACCATGCCGCGTAATGGCTGATCAACTGCTTGTACAATTACATTTCACTCCTAATTAATGGTGCTTAAAGCTGAATTAACTTTGGGCGTTCCCTTAGAGCAGCTGTATTGGCAGAGACGCATGCACTGGATGACGTCATGGCGGTCGTTGAAGACATGGAGGACGTTCTCAGTGTCCACGGCTCAGGTAAAATGAAGGTAGCAGCAGTAGCGTCCATCTCCACAAGCACTGCTGATTCTCAGAAACTCGACCCCGATGAAGCAGCTAACCCAGGTCACGTGTGGGTCCTTTCCAGGTTCGGGAGTCGCAAGTTCAGGAGTCGTGTAGCGAGCGAACTCTGGGAAGTAGTCCTCGGTCTTCCGTTTCCCAGCAAGGACTTTCCCAGCTAGCAGATCTCAAAGATTCCAGAGGTCAGAACGCAGCAGCAAAGGAGGTCCTGGTCGCTTGGCACATAGTCAGTCTACCTGATCAGGTTGATCTGTCCAGGAAGTACTGGGCACAGTCAATTAGCTGGTGGCAGGCACCACTCCTTGATCCTCCCACAGAGCTGTGGCAAGCTGGTAGAATTCATGTGAGAAGTCAAAGTTCTGCATGTGCATCGTGCTCAGAATGTAGTCCATTCGGAACCAGTTCATGGGGTTGTCCCGCTCCAATGGGGCCACCGGGCTGTTCATGGAGGCCACGATGGTTTCAAAGGTCTCCTTCAGGTTGTTTGTGATGCTCTGCTCTTTGGTGGCTTTCTTACTATCCCCGTTAAACCCATTAACACGCAGGAGCCTCATCTGCTTCACTACAGTGCTCTGCCCGGCTCTCCAGCACCCGGAGCAGCAGGCAGTGCGTGGCCGGTAACCCTGCATCTTTCTGTGAGTCACGGTGTGCCTTCCTCTCTCCCTCCCGCTATCCAGCCCTACCTGAACGCAGGGGTAGAGGAGGCGACCTGCAGTGGTAATGATCCCTATTATACATCATATTTGTTTTATGATTTGCTTAATGAATTAAAGAACCATCCAAACAATAAAGATAGTTCAAAGAGGCACATACTGTTTAATACCACACGGGGCAAGAAAACTAGTAAGATCCGGAATTTCTAAATTTGTCTTTTGTTTGGAGTTTTGTTTCAATTTTGATTATTTTTCTTTTTAACTTGATAGAAACTATTTGTGTCTGTACTGAACAGCAACAACAAAAAATCTACATGTTAAAATATGACTTTATAGACTCATCGTAGGAGTTCCGCAATGTGCAGAGTTTGCAGCCTGCAGAGTCCATATTCCACAGAGCCCACAGGCTCCCTGTCTCACCTCTGTGGAGGGTTCTGTCCCCCACGTGTCTCTCTCTACTTACTGAGGCAGGCGGGAACCTGGGCTCCAGCTCCTAGGCCATCAGCAGTCCACAGTGAGGGTTCTGTTCTAGGGACCCCTCCGTGTGGAGGGAGCTCGGCCTCAGCCCCACCCCCTTGCCAGGCCCAGCCCTCTTGGCCCTGCCTCCTCCAGGTGCCTTACAGTCAAGCTTCCTCAACCTGCCATAGGCTGCTTCATTGTCTGGGCCTAGGCAGTCATGAAAGCAGGCAGACCAAGGTGAAGACTGGGCTGCTAGCTCCTGGCCAGAATGGCACTGCACTGCCAACTGTGTTTCTACTGGGGAACAAATCTGACTTTTTCTAGCAGCCTGGTCCCTCCTCCTGCCATCTGCTTTTTGAGGCTACTGCTTGGTTCCGTCACTACCCTCCTGGGGGTACTAGGACCCCAGCCTCCACCCCCTTCACCCACCATGAGCCTCAAAGGATACTGAGGACCACTGGGGAGCCCACACATTTCCCCTTTGCAAGGCCAGGGAGCTCTGGAACTTGAAATCCAACATAGGAGAGCTTCCTGCTAGGACTACCAGGGACCCTACTCCCAGCTGGCTGTCAGGTCCCCCAACCTGGCAAAGCAGCTAAGAAGCAGCCCCAACTAACACACATGGCCCTGAGCTGGGCCCCTCAACCATCTTCAGACTAGCCAAATAAGGGAAAAAATCCCACCAATCACAGGTCACCCTGGGAGGCTCAACCTCTCCTTCAGGGACACTATATAGCAGTGTGCCCTCTGCACACTGCTCAGTAGGGGGCACAGCTTTGGTTGCTGCCTTCCTCCCAAGTGGAGGCAGTGGAAGAGAAGAGAGGAAGCACGGAAGAACACCTGAGCTCAGCCGAAAACACAAAAGACACCTCAGCTCAGCTGAGGATAATTCCCTTCAGAGCTGCAACACTGGGGAAGCTTCTCCCATTAGAGCAGAACGGAATGGAGCTGAGCTGGACTGAGCTGAGCTGAGCGGAGTTGTTATACTCCAGCTCAACTGGGGAAGCCTTTCCTGCCTCAGAGCTTCAAGAGCTGTGTGGTTCCTGGCTTCCCAAATGTCAGGATACCTTCCCATTGGGGACCCCTTTCCCATCTCAGAGTTGTATGGTCCTCAGGCTCCTGACTGCTAGGGCATTTTCCTGTCAGAGCTGTGTGGTTCCTGGACTCCCGAATGCCAGGCCACTTTTCCATCTCTGTTCAAGGTGAATAAAAACACTAACACTCCAGCCCCCCTTCCATGGTGAATAACAGACCAAACAAAGGCAACTAAGCATTCTACTGGAGAATGAGAACACCCTTGGGTTAGCCTGTTCACTGGACACTGTCTGTATACAGGACAGAGTTCTATCTGCCTCAAGGGCCAGGAAACATGGCTACTAATGTAGCAATAAATACTCAGATCCTGGTTTCTCAAGACCGTGGCTCCTCAAGAAACAGTTCATTCCAGAGCAGAAAACAGAACATCTGTAAGAAGAATCTAGAATGCCTTCTTGTGCTCCATGAGTGATGAGGACGTGTCAGAAGGGCAGAGCAAGGGACTTGAAGGGACAAAACCAGTAGGTGAAAGTTTGATGAGGAAAAGAATGTGGTATCAAAATATTTCCCAACAAATGATTGATTGATTGCAAAGGGGGAAATAACTTGGTGACAGAGAAACTGGCAGTCCCTACCCTGCCTCAGCGATCAAAATTAGCATCACCAGAAATGAAACAAATTGATGACGTGTGTTCCTTAATGTCCTACGACGTATGTACATACTACGTCTGTAATGTTACTGCCAAAAACCATATCTCAATCTTGTGGGAAGAGAAAGAAACCCAAACGGAAGGTGTTGTATCAACCGTACCTCACGTTCTTAAAAGGTTTCAAGGTCATGAAAGATGATATAAGCCGAGTCGCTGCGGCTTAAGGAAGACTAAAAAGATGGAATATCTGAATATATCCCATTCGCCTGTGATGAGCCATTTACCAGAAAATGATCCCACAGCTGTAAAATAAACTAAAAAATTAAAATATAACCTATGGCTTAGAGGATACCAATTTATCAATGTTGAGTGCCCTGTATTTAATACACCTTCAACTATTTTAGGGGAAAAACTGTCTAATATCTGCAACTAGTTCTCAGCTGTTCTAGAAACAGGGACACACAGACACACACACACATATAAGGATATATGTATATGACATGCATATAATATTAGGTAAATAGATGATAAAGGCACAGTGGATAGATACAGGCAGTAGAGCAAAGCAAAAAGCTAACAAAAAGGGCCAGTTGGTAAATCTGGGCAAATGATATATGCAGGGCTTTGGGATACTATTTTTCCATAATTTTAAAATTTATTTTGCAAGCTATTTTAATTACTATAATGAAATGCCCCAGGCTAACTTTAAGAAAAGAAGCCTGTTTGGGTTCACAGTTCTGAAAACGTAAAGCCTAGAGGTCTTATCTCATATGGCCTTCTCTTGAGAGCTCAAGTATGTGTGTGTGGTAGGTGCTCAAGTATGTGTATGTGTTTTGTGTGTGAATGTATGTGTGTGTTGTTTTGTGTATGGGTGTATGTGGAGCGGTGTATGTGTGAGTGTGGGTGTATTGTGTGTGCTCAAGTGTGTGTGTGTGTGTTGTCTGTGTATGTGTATATGTGTGTGTGCATGCTCAAGTTTACACACACATCTCTTCTCTCTTTTTAAAGCCACTGGGATTCAATCATGGGATCAACCCTAATCACTACACTTATTCCCAACCATGTCTACAGTCTCACTTCTAAACGCTATAGGGGATGAAGTTCTAGCTTCTTAATGTCTCAAAGTAGGAATTACACTGCAGTGCTTTCAGCCTAGAGGTCCCTCACATCGCACACAAGCTAGAGCAAAGTAGTTTGCTAACAAAGTCCTCCAAGAAAACCACAAAAAGACTGTCAGTCTCCATCACAGCCCAGGGTGGGTCTTGGATAACAATCCAGTTATCCAGGATTGTCAATACCCAGGAGCAGCAGTCCACAGTTCCCAACCACGGAACAAGTAAGGTTATAGCCTAATGGTTCACTGTCCTCCCCGTTTGGGTCACTAGTCAGCATGGGAGATAGTTCCCAGCACACAGGTCCAGGGGTCTGTGAAAGAGGGGGGGAATAGCCCCAGGTCACAGCCGAGTCACCCAATGGAGAGAGATCCTGCCTCTCCTGGTCCCTAACACTCTAAGTTACAGGATCTGTCTGAAACATGTCCTGACCCATGGAGCTATGAGTCTAGGTCTTCCTACAGGAAGTGTGAGAATTAAGAAAAGGGGAACCAAACTCCAGCAGGCAGCCACAGGTGACTCAACATGTTCTCATGAAGGAAAAAAATACTCTCAAAAATTAAACTTCCAGGTTCAAAATCACAGACAGTTGGGAGGAAAGGGAACTGTGATGAAACACACAGAACATGCTAGAAAGGACTTGAACCTAACAAGAACTGGGGTCCCAGCGAGAGGGGCAGGGATTGATGTAAGAACAGACGCACCAAAAGGATATAATCCTTCTCAGCATAACAGAAAGTCACAGGAATTTGCCTGCAGGATGACAAGGCAAAACAGAACATCTGGCTACATCGCTGCAGAGGAGGGTCACGCTTCTCCTGACTTTAAGGCCCTGGAAGCTGCCTCCTGTCGATCATATCCAGAAATAGAAATGGGAACCCTCTGATAAAGAAGTTGTCATTGTTTTTATTCCACCAGCTGGCCATCCGCAGCCTCAGAGGTTCCGAAAGGTCGTCGACATCTGGCTGTGCCCTGACAAGTTGACACGGTCCATGCAGCTGCAAACTAGAAAACAACATGCTTGTATGAAACTGGCCCCCAAAGTAGTTTTCCATCCCTCTTGTCTCAGCCAAGTGAGTCAGTCCCAGCACATTCCATAGCAAATACAACGGTCCCAGATGAAAGGAGTCTCACTCATGGAGCCACTCAGAACATTCCAGAACAAGTGCATTCCTCAGGGAGGGGATCACTCACAGGCCACTCCAGTTTCTGATCACCTCCCCTGGGCCCTTTGAAATAATGCCCCACTCAGAGAAGATCCACCTGAGAGACAGAGCAGAGGTCTAGAGCCCAGAACCCCAGACAAAATGGTGCCATAAAAAAGGGTGTAAGGGTCAGAGATGGCCAATATCATCAAGGAAGCCATGTTTTCTAGACACAACAGGCCAGATACGCATGTGATCTCACATCAGTTGTGACAACAAGTGTAAGACCTGTATGCAACTCCAACCAAACAAAACCCCAATCTAGAGGGGGAGAAGATGGGCATCAAACCCCAGCTCAAACTGAGAAACAATTGCTATTTGGTAGCTCCTGGGACAGAAAGTCAGCCTTCTTTAATGACGTGGTCTCTGGGAGGCTGACATCACACTAGGACAAGCCCCACTCCCAAGACTAGCTGGGCAATGCAGATTGGTCTAGATGGGGGAAGAAGAAAAATCCCAGTGTTGGGAGGAAAGGGATGGAGAGGTTTGTAAGGGGAGGAGTTGGGGGAGGGAAGGTAAATGTAGTCAACTACATCATATGAAATTCTCAAAGAATAATAAATATTGCTAAGATTTAGAAAAAACACAAGTGATAAGAGATTGGGCCTCTAAACATTCTGTCACAGACGAGGAAAGGTCTCACAAGGTCCCACCCTGAAGATCTACAGACAATCCATGGTTCTTGGGGAAAAAAAAAACCATTTTCTTCAGTGGTAGAACCACTGGTAAGATGCCCATGTGCCAATAAGTAATACTTCACCCTGTTCTAGTAGTAACGCTAATTATAGTCATTGGATCCCCCCAAAGAGAGGGGAAAGTTCTGAAAGAAAAGGGACTAATTGGGAAGAGGGGGATGGGCAGAGTGGGAGAAGACCAGAGAAGGTAATCAGGGATAAATATGATCAAAATAAATTATACGCATGCATGAAAATGTCATAATAAAACCACGGTGCATAATTAACATATGCAAATTGAAACCTTTAAGACAGAAAATAAAACACAGAAGGCGCCGGTGGGGAATGGTGATCCTGGCTCTGCCACACATCAAACATTGGACAGACTCGTTCATCTTTAGCTTCCTGCAGCAGTGAACCCCAACGGTGCAGCTAGACCGCTAACCTTCCACAAAGCAATCTTCCTTCCACTGACTTGCTCCACAGCCTCGTCCTGGGTGACATACCTAAGAACCAGCCCCTGGAACATGGGGAAGGTTATGGCTCAGTCTTCCCAGCTCTGTCAGATGTGGCACCTTCCTGCTGGCTTACCTTCTTGGGGCTGCTGTAACAAACGGGATGGCTTAAGAAGTGAAGGGTCCCAATCAATCTCACTCGGGTGAATTTAAGTTCCTCCTGTGTGCAGGAGAAGCTCCTGTACTCCCCTTCTCAGGGTTTAGAAACAGAATGCACTCCTTGGCTTGTGGTGTCTTCTTCGTGTTGCTTCACACCCTTGTTACCATGTCACTTCCCACTCAGATCTCCTGCCTCCCTCATAAGGATCTTTGTAATGACACTGGATCCACCTGAACAGTCAAGGAGTCTCTTCCCAGCTTAAGATCCTTTGATTCTGCAAAGTGACACAGTGAAGGTTCTGAAGATTAGGCTGTGGTCATCTTCAGGAAGCTGTTACTCGGTTTACTACAGCGGCCAAGTCTCAGCCAAGGGAACAAACATAAACGCAAAGGGTTGTTAGAAAAGTAGAGATAGATAGATAAATGGTTAGATAGATAGATAGATAGATAGACAGACAGACAGATAGATATGGATAGATAGATTATAGATAGGTGATTGATACGTACATACATACACACATCTGTTGTGACAGATAATTGGTAAGTACATGAATAATAGATATCACACACATATATGTGAAAGAGTCAGTATCAGATTCCAGAGGACTTCGAAATTAGGATCTTGATAAATCCACCAGTGTATTTTGCTAGTTTTAATTGCTTATGCTGGAAGGGCTTTTTAGGTAGAGATTTCCTTCTACATTGCTAAATGAAATGTTTTTTCCTCAGAATAACATTTCTGTATTTTGCCACATGGTGGAGCCAAGGAAACATCAAAGAGGCCTTCACAGCCGCCATTTTGGCCTTACTTTCTGACTAGCTGTGACATCACCCTCCCCTGATCCCTGTGTGATTTGGGTATACAAATCATCTGTATTTGTTCAGGAAATCCCAGTGAGCCGGACAGTTCTCTGAGATCTTCCGAGCTCCACACAGGAGTGCAGGACGATGTTCTCTCCTGTCAGCCTGAGTGCCATTGTGAGTGAGCATGATCTGGAGAAGCTGCAGAGTGTCTCTGTCATCAAGGAAGCCAAGTCCCAGGTCTGCTGAGGATAGAGTTGGCTGGGCTGGGGAGATGGGAGAGTTCCGGACCAGACCTCTGCTCTCAGGAATGCATCTTCATTGCCCCTGTGACAGGGTCTACTGTGAACCCTCCCCTGCCACACTGAACATGCAGGCTGCTTCCCTTCAACACTTTGTCACAGGTCCCCACACCTACTGCCCTCATACAGCCTTATACCTCCTGGCCTCGGTGTACCTCCTAGCCTCGCCTCTGGCTTTCAGCAGCCCTTGAACAAAGATTCTTTGCTCAACCTTTGTCAGGCTCCTGAACCTTTTGAAAACTGTCTCAAAAATCCACTTTTAACAAATAACTCTGTTAAGTCACCTTATCAAGACTGTGCCCATCCTCAGGCTGGCAAGATGGTAAAGGTGCTTGCTGCCATGCCTGACAACTTCAGTTGAATCCCTGGAACAACATGGTAGAGAAGACAGCAGACATCTTCAAATTGTCCTGTGACTTACATACACACACACACATACACACACACACACACACACACACACACACACACACATACACACACATACACACACACACACACACAACATATGCATGCTGCAGCATGTGCAAACCCCCCTAAACACACACACACATATACATGTACATGCATGCTGCAGAATGTGCAAAAAATCTTCAAACATACACACACATACAGAGAAAGAGAGAGATACATACATGCTGCAGCATGTACAACCCCCCAAACACACACACAGATATAGATGATAGATAAATAGAAAGAAAGAAAGAAAGAAAGAAAAGAAAGAAAGAAAGAAAGAAAGAAAGAAAGAAAGAAAGAAAGAAAAAAGAAAGGAAGAAAAAGAACCCTCCATCTCCATTCTGCTCAGCATTAGTATCTAATGGAGTCCCTGACACTCCACTATCCTATTCGTGACATCTGATCACCTGACTTGGCTACAGAAAAAATGCTGCTAGGTGGTATGGTGGCTAGTTTTGACTGTCAACCTGATTGAATTAAGAAACAAGCAGGGCAGTGGTGAGGCATATCTGTGGGTGTGTCTTACAAGAGTGTTTCTAGAATGTTTAAATGAGGAGGGACTGTCTACCTAGACAGATGACACCATACCATGAGCTGAAGCTTGGGCTGTGTAAAAGAGGAAGAGGGAGAAAGCCTACTGAGCACCAGCATTTCTGTTCTCTGCTTCCTGATCTGCTCAGATTCAAGGAGTGCCAGCCACAGTCTCTACTACGCCTTTCCATAATGACAGACTTCTGCACCCTCTTGAACCACAAGAAAAATAAATCCATCCTCCTACGGTTGTTTTTTGCCAGAGTTAGTTTCAGTGATGAAAAAGTTATAAATAACTATGTTAGTCCAATCCCCTTACCCCGAGGCTTCCTCTGAGGCTTCCACTTACTTCCAGCCCTGCTCCTTGGCTACAACTTCCTACTTGGTCACTAGCTTCCTTGCTCCCAAATCCTATTGCCATGGTTCCTTTACCATTATGGTGGACCAGAGCAGTCTTTCTTACCATACTTAAGGATGCCATAAAGTTATTTTTTTTTCTCCAAATCCCCCATCACCACATCACCACCCTTAACATCCCATCCACATGGTGTTCTCAGGAGGCCCAGGAAGTTGCCAGGGTTTACCTGGCTTCCATGGCCTTCCAGTTGGCTCCAAAAATACTCTCTGAAAATACAGACTATGGTTCAAGCAAATAATCACTGTAATGTGCAGAGTCCGGACGATGCCTAGTTGAGACTTTCTCCTTCTATTAAACTCTCTAGACCTGTAGTTTACAAACAACTACATTAAACCAGTTTTACTTAAATTCCATTTTCTAGGCTCCATCCTCAAACTGCTCTGATTCAGAGTAATTCAAATGCTATCAAGTAAGTTGTAGCAAGCTCATCTTACAATCCCGACACGAAGCCAAACTTGGTTAGCATTACTCCACACTTGTTGAATTTTTTTTAAACCCCACATTGACACCTCCCAAACTTGGGAATGGCCTCCAGGCTCCTGACTCTGTGTACCCTATTTGCAATGGATGGCTTGGCTCACAACTTCCTCCTTCTATTAAACTCTCTAGACCTGTAGTTTACAAATAACTACATTAAACCAGTTTTACTTAAATTCCATTTTCAGGCCTACTCCACAGAAAGTGATACATGGATGCTAATGGAAACCCAGTCAAGAACCAATGAAGACACAGTTATTGGGAAAGGACTCACCGCAGTTGCTTAGCTACACTTCCATGGCCCAATTTAAATATTAACACTCATTCCCATAGACAAAAATTACTCTCATACTTTCTTAATCAGAGAAGATGCTCTTTGCAGTGAATGGTGACCTGCAGAGGACCATGGCTGCTCAAGGTGTATAGAGTAAGTGACAGTTAGGTGTTCATCATTAAACAGGACATTTTGACCACACCATGTTAGGATCAGGAAACATTACAGCAAAGGGAGTAGAAATAACCTAAAAGCCAGAAGATAAGGAGATCAACTGCACAGTGGTACTGCAGAGCTCGATGGCCATTCCAAGCATGATCTCAGCCTGCACTCACCTTAGTGGACCTGTACATGACTGGGTTAGCTGACAAACATTCATGGATCGGGCAACAGGGAGGGATTAGTCCTCCCTGTTGAGCTACTGGATATCATTGAATCTGATGGGGAGAAGTCACTGTCTTTGGTAATGTAGCCCTTAGTTAGCCCAGATGCTTCAGTGGATAGTTCTGATCCCAACACAATCCTGGTTGCAATTCATGGGTCACAAAAGGACCTTGTACCATAGAGGTGTTGGGGTCCTGGGTAAGACGGAGATGAGAGAGGATGGGACCAGATTAAACAAAGAGTATACAGAAGGCACTGTATACATTCAGTAACCTTTCTCAGGACAAATTTAGTAAATTAGACAAAAAATCACGTTTGACTTCTGGATAGGATGCCAACCAGTTGGATGAACTTGGGTGTGTTTCCTGCTTTATTGGACCTGGTTCTTCTCTTTGCAAATGTCAAATGGTAAAACATCTCACAGCAAACACACCTAATTAGGGATTTTACTTTTTATGTAACCTCTAAGGATATTTTTCTACAGCACCAATGACATGGGCTTTTTCCTATGACTTCTTCTACAAGTTTTATAGTTTAAACGTACCCATTTCTGATATACAATTGTGATTTATAAGTAGGTGTAGTTCCATAAACCAATGAATGATTTCAATTAAAGCCTAAGACTGTGGTCAGAGACATGGTTCAGCACTTACACAGTCCCCTTCTCTTCCAGAGGACCTGGATCTGAGTGGAATAACCCACAGAAACACTTTAGATAGCTCACAACAGCCTGTAACTCCATCCACAGGGTATCCAGTGACTTCTGCCCTCCTTGGGTACAAACACACACACACAAACACACACACACACACACACACACAAAATTAAGCTTGATAAAAAGTAAGATCATACTAAATGTAATTTTTCCCATTTGAATGAAATTAAAGCCTCATAGAACTTTGCAATAAATTCTGTCCATTTTTCAAGCAGACCATTTCAACTCTCTATTCAGATAATGAGAACCACCATGTGAAGGAGTATATTTTGAGATCTCTAAAGTGGCAGGAGGAGCTTGCCTCCTGGGGGAAGTAGATCCAAAGTTATTGTATTCACCCAGAGTCTGCACATGATTCCCTAACTTTTATACAAGAAAGAGTCAAGTTTTTAACTATTATGCCAATCTGTAAAAATTTACCCTTAAATTAGAGCCTGTGCATATGAGCCAGCAGTTCTCAACCTGTGGGTCTCGACCCCTTTGGGGATTGAATGACCCTGTCACGGGGTCCCCTAAAAGCATCTGCATATCAGACATTTACATTACAATTCATAACAGGAGCATATCAAAACTATAGTTACAAAGTAGCAACAAAATAATTTTTTAGTTGCGGGTCACCAAAACATAAGGACTGTATTAAAGGGTGGCAACCTCAGCAAGGTTGAGAACCATGGTCTAGAAAGAAGTCACACCTGAGTTAAACGTTCTCCAAAGCTGACCTTAGTGATTGTGGGGAGTTGGAATGTTGGGGGTCCGGAACAAAATGATCTTGGGTCACTTTGGCCAAGTAACCAGCCAAGTGTTGCCCAGCTCTGTGTGTGAGACCTTTTGGCATGAACAGATAGATGTCTAGTTTCTAGCCCCACCACCACCACCACTGAGCCCCCTGAGCAGAGGTCCCTGCCCACCATCTCTTTGAAAGGGGTGTTCATTTCTGACTCTGTCCTGTTACTCTAGAAACGCCACAAATTGTTGCCACGCTGGAAAACGGTATGTGGGGCATCCCGAATCTCTGTGCCTGAGCCACGAGGCACTCAAATGTCTTCAGAATAAACACCTCCTGTCCCCTGTGAAGCTAGTGGTTTCGGCTCCCACACCAGCTTGAGACACAAGCAGAATCTCAATGAGCTTAACGTTCATTGGTGGGGTAGCAGGGATCGGAGAACGCCATCAAATCTAACCAAATGAAATAGAGATGATCCAAGTTAAGAAAATTAGACGAAGGATGGAATGTTACAATAGATTCCGGTGAAATCCAAATGGACAAAATTCTGGACATATATGACCTATCCAAACTAAATCCAGACACTATAAACAATTTAGACAGATCCGTAGCATGTATCAAGAGTTTCCTTAGAAATAAAAGTCCAGGACTAAATGGATTCATTGCTGGTTTCTACAAAGCCCTTAAAGAAGTGCTAACAGCTGTGCTCCTCAAACTGTCCCATAAAACAGAACAGGAAGGGACAGTACCAAACTCACCCTATGAAGCCAGCATTACCCTAACACCAAAATCAGATAAAGACACAACAAAAGAGAAAACTACAGGCCAATATCTTTGATGAACAAGGATGCAAAAATCCTCAAGAAAATACTTGCAAACTTAGCAGCAATTAAGACAATCATACACTATGTGTTGGTTTCATCCCAAGCATGCGAGAATGACTCAACACAAATCAATAAATGTTATAAAACACATGAACAGACTTAAGGGCAGAAATCACACGACCATCCCAGTACATGCAAAAAAGGACTGTGATGAAGTTCAGCATGTGTATTGGTTACTTCTGTTGCTGAGATCAAATCCCTGACAAATCAACTTAAAGAAGAAAGGGTTTACCTGGGCTCAGAGCACGAGGACACAGTCCATTACAGCTGAGGAGGCAGGCGACAAGAGCATGGGGCATCACTCCTGGTCCCATTGCATCTGAAATCAGGAAGCAGTGAGAGATGAATGCTGGTACTCGCCTCACTTCTCCTTTTTATTCACCCTGGGACACCAACCTGTGAGATAGTGCCATCCACACTCAAGTTGGCTCTTCCCTACTCAGTTAGACCGTTCTGAGAACACCCTTATAGATACACCAGAAATGTGTTTCCATGGTGATTCTAAAGAATGGTCTTTTAAGTATCATGTTGTCTAAAAATTGATAATTAAACTTCTTTCTTTCTTATTTGTATCTCTTTCATACTTTTGTCTTACCAACTCTAGTTAAGACAGTATAAGAGCAAAAAATGGAAACCTTTTTCTCATTTTGGTTTTATATTCTTCCTGCTACTACCTTCCAACCAGATCGGGATCCAGTTGTAAAACTCTTGGCATCTTCTCCAGCACCATGTCTACCTGAGTGGCAACATGCTTCCCGCCATAATAAGAGACTAAACTTCTGACCTGTAAGCCAGCCCCAATTCAATGTTTTCCTTTATAAGAGTCGACATGTTCACGACATGTCTTCGTAGCAATAAAAACCCTAACTAGGACACTGTGTGAGCATGAGGACTGGAGATTGGACTCCAGCATCTACCTAAGAACTGGGAGTGGGCCTGCATACATCTGTAACTGTAGCACTGAGTGGGTGGAGGCAGGAGGGTAGCTAGGGTTTGCTGGCTGGCTGCCTAGCTGACAGATGTGAGTTCCAGATTCATCAAAGACCCGGCCTCCGAGGAATAAGGCAGAGGGTGGTACAGGGGAATCCCAGGGCCCTCCTCTGGCTCCTGTGGGAGTTCACCTCCCCCACATACACAAATAAAAATAATAGAATAATGAGTAGAATTAAATTTTAAAGTGCTAAGGGAACCACTCCAGAAGGCACGTTCATGTCTTCTGGTTTATGAGTCCACACCTCAGGAGACACACCGGATAGCTCTCCTTCCTGATGTGACTTGCATTTCAATTAGTCACTCTCTTCTAAACAAGAGTCAGGAGGCTGAGGCCTCCCTGCAGAACCCCTTCGAGACAAAGCAACTGGGCCTCAGACACACCCTCAGTTCATTCAGACTGGGCACAGCCTAAGAGCAGAACCAGCTGTCTCCTGGGAGTCTAGAAGCTCCAGCTGGCACCAAGCACTCCTGTCTGGGCCAGACCTTCACTGAGCAGGCAGCCTTCATGCTCAGACCCCAGCTGGACCAGATGAATGGGAAGGTCTGCCCTCCACCCCCCACCTCCACCCCCACCTCCACCCCACCCCCACCCTCAGAGCCTCTGCTTTTGTGAATATTGAAGAATCTGTACTCTGAGTCAGAAGCTGTGTGGACACATAGCTGAGCATGACTCAGCCCCAGGCTGGGCTCTGAGGTTCCTCCCAGAATATGCCCTTTTTTGGCCCCAGGCAGAGTTTCTCTCATCTCCCTTAGGTGCTGATGGTGCAGCTCACAGGCTCACTCTCCAGAAGAATTGGGTGCAAGGACTGCCTCTCCTGGATTCCAAAAGCTATGGAGGATGGAGGGGCACCACTGAACCTCCACTAGCTGGGCCTGAGAACCGGAGCTAATATTCTATCGAACAGACCGTGCCAATTCCATAGAAAAACTTCCTCAGGTGCATAAAGGGAAAAGGAAGGAGAAAGGGGGAGAGGAAATGGAGGGAGAGAAGGGGAGAAGTTAGAAGGAGGGAGGGCACGAAGAGAGGAGAGGAGGGGCGAAGGGAGGAGCAAGACGGGGGCGGGGGAACAGGAGAGGAAGTCTCCACCAGCAGGAGCGTCCGGGTTATTTTCCCCCAAGTCCTAGCTGTATTCATAAGTGGCCCCTGGGATGGGAAGTTAAAAAGCATGAACCAGACAGGTTTTGAGGCAGAAAATTCAAGACACAAGCAGAGGGAAAGGGGCGGGCTGCGGGAGAAAAACCCGGAGCGACGGGAGGTAGAAGGTGCGGGGGAAGGGGGAGGTGTGCACGAGTGTCAGCCTGCCACAGCGAGAAATGACCGGTGGCAGCCAGTCCTACGTCCTTCCTTCAGTGTGCTGACAGTGAAGTCAGGACGTTCGCTTCCCCGCTGTGAGTGAGTGACGCAAGCACATTGTCCCTTATCCAGGTCACGGGCTCCCGGACCACAGCCCTGTCTTCACAGTCCAGAGCCACGACCCCCTGGCTGCGTGGTCCCGAGGAAGTAATCGTATCTCTAGAGGACTCAGTTTCCTCACCTGTAAATGTGGCAATGATGGCGAGACATGGCTCAGTGGGCTACCGTGAGGATCAGGTGGCTCTAGCCAGTGACAGCAGCACAGAAGCTCCGGACTGGCCATTTAGCCCAGGCAGACTTCTATGGAGCCCGCTCTGTTCTGGAGTCTCCATCTGGGTGGCTGAGGTTTCCTGGGTGCTACACTGTGGTGAAAGAGTCCCGCTGTCTCTCTCGTCATCGTTCTTATAAGATCTTCCTTAAAGTCTGAAGGCTTTCCCTACCTCCTGCTTTCCATATTTTCACAGTTGGTACCCCCAAAGTCTCTTGCGTCTTTTGTAGTTTTGTTTTCTGAGAGAGTGTCTTACTCTACAGCCCTGGCTGGCCTCAAACTCATAGGAATCCCCCAGCCTCGGACTCCCAAGTGTTGAGATTACAGGTGCGAACCACCATGCCCAGCTCTCTCGCACCTCTGCTCTAGTTTGCGTTCTGTTACTGTGATACAAATCATAACCAAAAGCAATTCGGGGGAAGTAAAGGTTTATTTGGCTTACATGTTACAAGTCCATCATGGAGGGAAGGCAAGGCAGGAACTCTAGGCAGGAGCTTGAAGCAGAAACCGAGGGGGAGCACTGCTTACTAGCTTGCTCCTTCTGGCTTTCTCAGCTACTTTTGAAATGCAGCCCAGGCCCACTTGTCTAGGAGTGGCAAACTGCTCACGTGGGCTGGGCCCACATACATCAATTAGCAATCAGGAACGTGGCAATCCCAGTCTGCTGGAGGCAATTCTTCAACCAGGTGTGTCAAGTTGACAATGAAGATTAGCTCTAACTTTGCAAAGCTTGTTTTGTTTTAAAGAGGGGTATTTGCCTCCTAGAGGAAACAAATTGGTACACTCAGTTAAACATAATTCTTTGCTATAGGACTTGCCAGAGTCCTCAACATATAAACAGCATTATGACTCATCAAGAGGCAAACTGAATTGGAAGCATTTTCTAAAACCATTTGACCATGAAAAAAAAAACAAAAAACAGAACCACGTCCACACACGGACCGCACACTGACATCTCATGAAACTTGGGCTTCTTTGCAGAGTCAAGTTGTAAACCATTGAACTAGAACATCTCTAAAGTTCCATCCAGCCCTGGTTTCTGGGATGCAGGTCTCACATTGTGAAGCATCCGAAGTGAATTGACACAGCCAGGACTGCATTCTTCTGAGAGGAAACCCAAGCCCTCTGCTGCATTGAACCAGCAACCTGAGCTATATCTCTAAGTCTTCATCCACCTGAAAGTTACTGAGCACTTTGTCAGCACCATAAGGCCAGACTCCCTCTTCCACAGACAGAGAAATTGAGGTCTAAGAAGGTAAAGACACTGGCTCAGATCCACAGTCAAGCAAAAATTGTGATCACTGAATTACCCTCAGTTTGACAGACGGGTGAAGACTAAAGGGTCTGTTGATGAGGAGCGGGGACCAGAACAGCGTTTGGAATCAAAGCCCCTGAATAAGACCACAGTAATAATATTCTATGGCTCAGGCAGTTCAACAACAGCAAGAAAATAGCACCTGGCCTCTGGGAGACTGTGACAGAAATCAGAGGGTGCATACAAGCCATGTCTCAACTGTCATAAAGAAATACAGCAGAAAGCAGGCAAAGCAGAGGCCCAGAGCACGAGGTGATAGCTAAGATTTATTTGATTTATTTCACGTGCGTGAGTGTTTCTCCTGCGTGTATGTACATGCACCACGTGCATACTTGATACCTGCAGAGGTCAGAAGAGGGAATTGGACCCCTGGAACTGGAGTTGGGGATGGATACAGGCCATCCTGCAGGTGCTGGGAACCAAGTCCAGGTCCTTTGCAACAAGTGCTCTTAACCTTTGAACAATCTCCCCAGCCTCTGGTTTGGCTTTTAAATAGCATTCAAAGATCTATAGGTTAAAGGCCAGGTGCCAGGCTGCTGCACTATTAGAAGATTTTGGAACCTTTAGAAGATGGGGTTCAGCAGGAGAAAATTTGGTGTGGTTGTTAGAGACACAACATCCCTATAGGTTCACATATTTGAACATTTGGTCCCCAATTGGCGACACCATTTAGGGAGGTTTAGGAGGCTTGGCTAGGGGTGGTTTGTCACTGGGCTGGGGGTGGGGGTGCTTTGAGTACATAACCTTACCTCACTTCCAATTTGCTCTCTCTGCTTCGTGTCTGCAGTTGAAGATGTGATCTCTCAGTTTCCTGTTCCTGCTACCACGTCTGCCCTTGCTACCACACCACCTCACCAAGATGGATGGACCCTTATCCCTCTGAATCCATGAGCCCTTCTATATGGATAACAATAAACCCTTCCTTCTATAAGTCGCCTTGGTCACGGTGTTTTATCACAGCAACAGGAAATAACTAAAACATTTGATCAATGAGATCCTGCACCTTAGGGGCTGTGGAGACCTCAGCTTCTCCTGGCTCTCTCTTTCTCTCTTTGATTCCTGCAGGCCAGGAGGTGAATAGACACTCTGCCACATACCCCTGCTGTGACATAATATGCCACCGTCAGCTCAAAGCTGAGGGGCCAGGTGACCACAGAACAGAGCCTACGAAATCGTGAGCCAAAATAAACTTCCTCTTTTAATAAAGCTGATTAATTTAGACATTTTGTTAGAGAGGTGGAAAGCTGATTCATAGGTTTAGTGGTTGGCTCTCCCAACCCCTTCCTGTCCCTTTATTATCCCAGAATCCTGGTCCCTCAACACCTTATCTGCAACCCCCACATGTTCCCCCAACACATCCAACAAATGATTAATGGCTGACAGACTTCCTGCCTCAGGACCAATATCAGCTCTACCAGCCCAGAGTCTGATATCACAGTGGCTATTCAGTGTTATCAGGATCACTCCCAGGCAATGAGCCTCTTCACTCATTGATTGAGAGAAAGAATATTGAGTGAAGGAAAAAGAAAATAAAGAGGCCAGGTAGACACACGCCCCTGCAACTGTGCCCAGTGTGATGGCTAACCTTCATCGTCAGCTTGAATGGATTTGGAAACACCTCGAGACTGCAATTCTGGATGCATCTGAGGGCGTTTCCAGAAAGGCTTAACTGAAGGAGGAGGATTCATGATGGAAAAGGATGTCTCCATCCCACGGACTGGGGTCCTGGACCGAATAACGGGAAAAGCAGGAGGCTAGTGAGGTACCAGCATTCAGGTCTGCTTCCTGACCATGGATACAATGTGATAAGACACCTCATGTCCCTCAGCCATGACAGATGGTGGTAGCCCGCAACAAACCAAATAAAGCCAAAATAAACCCATCACAACAATGAGAAGAGTAACTCGACACTGCAACACCAGGGGATGCTTACACTGAAGACGACTACTGGGAGCACTGGGGAACTGCTACTGGTATGGTTGGTGTGTTGGGAGAAATCACACACTGACCATCCAGACTGCACACTTGGAAGCCAAATGACCCAGTGCCATATTAATCTCTTGCCATGTGAACTTGAGCATATGTCTGGGAAGTTCCAGAATTTCTACTTGGGAGGGACTTAGAAATTGAAAAAAAAAAAAAAATGATGGCGGTAATAACGGTGGCAGCATCTAAGGTCCTGCTGTTCCCCAAACAATTTCACAGACATCGTGAGCTGAATCTTGTAACAACTCTGACTACGCAAAGTAGGTGGTGCATCCCCACTTGAGAAGATGCCCTAATTTGCTTCTGTTGCTCTGATAAAACACTGACTAAACAGAACCTGGGGGACGAAAAGGTTTATTTTACCTTACAGATTACAGTCCATCATGGAGGGAAGTCAAGGCAGGAATCCAGAGGCAGGCACTGACGCAGAGACCCCAGAGAAGCACGACAAAACACCTTGCCTCTAGCCTCACATTCAGCTACTTTATTTATACAGCTTCAGGCCCACCTGTCTAGGGGTAGCGCTGACCATAGTGGGCTAGGCCCTGCTCTGTCAATTAGCCATCAAGATATGCACCCCCCCCCAGACATGCCCAGGAGCCAATCTGATAGAGGCAGTTCCTCAAATGACACACCCCCATTTTGTGTCAACTTGACAAAATGAATAGGCACAGGTGGTTAGAGACTGGTATTCTGAAAATGGCAAGGGAGCACAGGAATGCAAGTTAGAATTTATCCTTAGCAAATTTGCCATTAGGAGAAGCCTCTGTGAAGCCTCTCTTCGGGAGAGCACTTGGCACCTAAGGTGATCTCTGTGGCTTCATGTGCAGGCTGGAGACACAGGCAAACGACCAGGAAAGCATCTGGGCATTTGGAACTTTCTTCAGGGAGTTGCCTCTCTCCTTCTGGTCCCAACACTTCATAGTTTGTAAAGAGAAGCCGGTCCAATCTCCTCTTCAGCTCCCGGCCACATTCCAGAAGCCCCTCCTGCTTCATGGCACACACTGCAGTCTTCAGGAAAAGAATAAATCGTGCAGTCTCTCCAGAGAAGGAGAAGTCACACTGTGTGTTACTCGGCTTACAATGGCTGTGATGCAAACACCCGGGAGAATAGACTAAAGGCAGGAAATTACTTATTTGGGCTCAGGGTTTTAGAGATTCCAGTCTGTGTTTGACTGGTTTCATTATTTCCAGGCTGAGGTGAGGCTGACCATCATGGAGGCGAGAGCCTGTGAAGGAGAAGGCTGTTCATCTCATTGTAGACAAGAAGCTATCAGAGAGGAAGGACCTGAAGCCCACACATATCCTCCAGAGGCCAGTCACTACTTCCTCTCACTAAACCCTACCTGCTAAAGTTTCTATCATCTCTCAAAATAGCGCCAGCTGGTGACCAGGCATCCAACACCTGAGCTTTGGTGGAGGGACATAAATGTTCAAACAAAACTTTGCACACAAAACTGGGTTGTTTGCTTTCCTCTCCTGTACACTGATACTGGAGCCGGAACTAGGCTGAGCTGAGTACACCAGCTGAGCGCTCCAGTGAGGGACTACACCCCAGCTCCAAGTGGTTCTTAATAACATGTGGGGTTTTTTGGTTTTTTTTTTTTTTTGGAACAGGAAGGGGCCACGAGGGGCTGAGGGTAACTGGAATCACTAACTGGGAAACAGATCCCGGAGACCAGTATCGGGGTGCAAATCCGAGTTTATCGAGTAGCAGCAAGGAATTATATATAACACAGCAGCCAATGGGGATGCAACAGTTAGCACAGCCAGCCAATCACTTGACCGGTTATCTGACTGCATTCTGGGGGAGGGGCAGAGTCAGCTTACTACCAGGGATTTCCAGGGAGAAGGTGGAAGTGACCACCTAGTCCTGAGTCCTTTTTTTGGGGGGTGGGGGTCGGGGGGTTCCTACCAGTGTGCTGGGATCCGCCATCTTAGACCATGTGGTGAGCCTCGGGTAAGGACCCTTTGAGAACTCTGAGGAGCCGGCGACGCCTCTCTCTTTCCCCTTCCATCTCCTCTAGGCTCACTTGAACTTCTCTCACAGTAACACTGGAATGCATTTTGTCTGTGTACTGCTTTGGGTTCATACGACGGAGCTGGAACAGGGGGAAGAGGAAACCATGGGGTTTTCTCGTGCTCCACCTGCCATGTCCTTTGCTCTCTGAAGCCAGGGAGGGAGGCCCTGGGGCTGTGCTCTAGGGTTTCAGAGTGAGGCTCACTCCAGCACATGTCAGCTGCTGCTGTATCCCTCCTAAAACACGGAGGATCTCCCGTGGTCAGCTGTGCGGCGGGAGCCCAACAGAGAACTGCAGCACACACACTCTCCTATTCCAGATACTCCAGCTGCTTCTGATTCACTCCTACCCTTCTGGATGACTCATTTGGGAAGAGAGGGTCTCTGTGTGTATCTGTGTTTCCCTGACAGGGGTCATGTGACCACAGAAAAAGAAGACTAGCCAGACCCCTCCCTGAGATAACATCCTTAGGAAAGCTTTGGGAAGCATAAAAGAGCTGTGTTGACTCAGGTTAAAAACTGGCCCTTGTCCAAATTGTGAGGTCAGTCATTACTCTGTTTGCAAATCAGTTGCAAACTAAAGCAGTGGCTTTAGTCTGGAAGCCTTTTGGGAGCAGAGTTCTATGCACACAGTTGGCTAGGTCTGTTGCTCTGTCTGGGTTCACCGTTCAGGGCGTTCACTAAACTAGAAGAGGAAGCCCAGGGAGTAGAGACATTCTTCTGCCTCTGGTTGCAAAGCTTCTGTCTTGCAAATTTCTGACTTGATTGGAGTGATAGATGTAGTGTGCCCAGGCATTAGTTGCTAAAAGGATTGGGGAGGAGGCTTGGCCTCCAGCTGCCAGGGAGGAGGTACTTCCTCCACAGGCAACCAAACAGCAGGTTTGGGGCAAACTTTCTCCCAAGAGCCGGGAACCCACAAGAAATCAGGGTGGGGCCAATGGAAATCAGATGGTGGAACAAATTAACTGCTGCCAGGAAAGGGCTGTCTCTCTACTCTGTTTGCAACTGTGAAGCTTCAGAAGCCATCGTACAGGATACCTGTTTCCTACAAGAAACTGCTGTGGTGTCCCCAATTCTTTCAGCAGCACACAAGACAGAGCCCAGTGACAAGCAGTGTGCCTATCGGGCAATGTGTCAGGAGCTGAAACTTGAACACAGAGGATGTCAAGTAAAACAAAGTCAAATTTAGTGGGGAGATACTGCCTGTGTCTATGGTTGTGGACTGAACGGTCCAGTCTCTACTCCGAATGCATCTCTGGTTCCAACAGAAGAATAAGAGGGAGGGGCTTGTTTTTTCTGTGGCAGAGGAGGGACAGAGTGAGCAGAATCTGGAAAATGACCAGCCAAGCAGAGGAAAGTTCTGGCTGTGATCAGCCGGTCCCCAGGAGAAGCTGGGGAAGGTGGGCTTCCTTTGTGTGTGCTCTGGTGTGGGGAATCAGTAAGGAAAGAAAAGAACCCTGAGTGAAGTTTGAATAAGTGAAGCATGGGTCAGCCGTGGGCAGCAGTGGACACCCAGTAAAAGACAAGAATAGACACAATCAGGAGGCTAATGCTGGTATGGATAGCTCTTAAAGCTAAAATTATGGCTATCATATTGATATAAAATAATCACATTTTAAAATATTTTATTTGGCCAATGCAGATGGAGCAACCAGACATTTGTGTTTGTGCCTTTGTTGCTTAGACAGGGTCTCCTGTGTAGCCCCAGCTGGCCTGGAACTTGCTATGCAGACCAGGTTGACCTGAAACTCAGAGATCTGCCTACTCCTGCTTCCCCAGTGCAGGGATTTAAAGGAGTGTGCCCCATGCTCAGCACAGCCACGAGTCTCCTCCACTGGGGTGGTTTCTGAAGCTTCACGGCCCTTCACAGAAGCTCTTAATTTTTCCACCATCAGATTTCCATTGGCCCCACCCTGATTTCTTCTGGGCACGGGGTTCAAAAGGGAAGTGGAAGCACACTTGGCTCACCTCCTGCATGAGAGAGAATGAAGCCACACCGCAAACAGCATTGCTACAGGGAAAAAGTCACTTTGAGTCATTTGCTTATCACATAGATATTTCAAGTTGCTACAGTTACCAAGAGCTTCCAGAGATACAAACTAACTCAGAAACAGTGCAGTGCTGGGCCAAAATGACCAGGAAGGAGGTTCCAACACAGGGTTTCCCAGCCTGGTACGGAGACATTTCTTGCTGTTCTGTGTGTGGAGCGCTGCCCTAGGCTCCCTAATCTTTTTATACCTGGCTTCCCCACAGGAGAAGCCAGGCGCACCCACCTCCCAGTTGTGACAATATGAATGCCTGAAGTTACAGTCAAAAAGTCTCTTGGGTCACGTGGATTGGAGGGTAGAGTATTGCCTCCAGTTGAGAACCCCTGCTTTAAACCATTGAGCACAGGCAGATACTAAGCCTTCCCAGTGTTCATCCACCTAACAGCACGTTCTCTGTATGTGAGCTGCAGTGGCATAGGCTCTATTCTAACTGCTCTCCCAGCATTAACTCAAAGAATCCTCCAGGGTAAATCTAAATTTTAGGTAAGTATCACATCGTTATTCTAGTATAGGTTTGCTTCGGGTGATATTTGAGGGCTATGCATACTAAAACTACACATTTTTTTTTCTTTACTTGAAATTCAGATTTAATCTGGCTGTGTGGTTTTTGCCAAATTGCACAACCCCACTTAATGCTTTCCACCCTCCTCCCCCCAAAATTGTCTGGTAACTGCAGAAGTCCTGGGGGCTTAGAATCCCATCTCTGCCTGTGACTAGCTTTAACTCATGGGGTTACATCATTGAGCTTCCATGGGGCTCAGTTTCCTCATATGTAAGAAGGGCTTACCTGCAGCCAGTTCTCACAGAATTGCAGAGCTGTTAGAACTTGGGCCTACCTTGGCAACTGGGTGAAGTCTGCACTGGCTCCCTCATCCTGCTACTGACTCATCCCGTGTTTCCTGGCCAGTCATTGCCGAGTTTCGCCCAGCCTTCCTCCCCACCGGCTGAGGTCTGAACCTCAACTTTCGCACCCCAACTTGCGAGTGTATCCAGTCACCGGGCCCCGCCATCCCGAGAGCCATCCGAAGGTGGCAGCAGCGGCCCCGCACTCCTCCACGGTCGGGAAGGCGCCCTGCAGGTCGCCCGCTGGATGCGTCCGGGGCCGGGCGCCGTGCAGGCCGGGAGAGGCGGAGGCCACACCCCGCGGCCCAGGCGCTTCCCGCCGGTGAATCATCGCCCGCAGCAGCGGCTCCCGCAGTCCGCTGCAGCGCCCCGGGATCGGCCGCGCCCCAGCCGAGCGTCTCCGCGACCCCGCTCCCTGCGCAGCGCGCCTACATGGTCGATGCCATGGCGGGCATCGCAATGAAGCTGGCCAGAGACCGCGAGGCGGCCGAGGGGCTGGGGTCGCACGAGAGAGCCATCAAGTACCTCAACCAGGACTACGAGACGCTGCGGAACGAGTGCCTGGAGGCCGGGGCGCTTTTCCAGGATCCTGCCTTCCCGGCCCTGCCGTCCTCTCTGGGCTTCAAGGAGTTGGGGCCCTACTCCAGCAAAACTCGGGGCATCGAATGGAAGCGGCCCACGGTAGGAAGCGCTCGGGGAACGGGCAGGGCCGGGATGGCCTGGAAGGGTGCTGGGAGTTCTGGGGGTGGGAGCTGCAGTGGGGGGCAGCGAGTCAATACCCCAGCTCCTCGGTGATGCTGTCTGCGCCGCGGTTGCTGCTTAGGGAACCCCGATGCGGGCTGCGGCCCACCATGGAGCTGCCCGCAGCTGCGCCCAGACGCTTAGCAAGACCGTACTTCAAATCTCACTAATGGGCACGCCCAACCCTCAGCTTCACAAAGCCACCAGAGCACAGGGCCGCCGGAGTGAAACTTTTGTTGGACTCTAGTGGTGAGATGGAGGGAGGAGACATGGGGTGAGAAGGGAGAGATACCCGAGTAGGGTAGAAGGCTCCGGACTGCTTCGGGGAGGCAAGAGGTGGGCACAGCCTGGCGGTGGCTGACACAGGTGTCGCAAGTGCCTGTGGTGGTTAGAGTTATAAAACTTGGTTCTTGTTTATTTCTCAAAAAGTAGCTAGTGGACCCTGCCCAATATTTACCCGGGTAACTTAACAAAGAGTTGACCGGCTCCAAGGACCCTGCAACTCATTATTTTGCCGGCCTTGAGTCCCACCTGGGAACCTCTGCGCCACCCCCCAAATGCTCTTGTCCCAACCCTGGGGTCTCTGCCATCTGGCCCTCCCAGTTTCTTCACGGTTTCAGTCTCCAGTGGAAGCCGTGCTGGCCCTCATCCCACGGGACCCTCGCTTGGCTTTCCCAGGGAACCAAGAGGAAATCTGAACTCGAGATTCCTGTTAGGACAATGGGCATTCTTGCCCTCCTTCCATACTTTGGAGGTTCCCAGGCCTCTTTTGTTATCCTGAATCCAGTTGGAGCTCTAGAAAGTACCCTAGACCAACCCCGGGTGTAGCTCAGCTGGTAGGGCACTCACTTAGCATGCATGAAACCCTTGGTTCTGTCCCAAACACCACATAAAATCAGGTGCATGGTGATTCCAGCACTTGGGAGGTGGAGACGGAAGGATCAGAAGTTCAAAGCCCGGGTCATAGAGATGGCTCAGTGAGTAAGGGCATTGGCTGCCAAACTTAGCTACATTAGTTCTGCCTCAAAACCCACATGGAAGGAGAGAACCAACTCCTCAAAATTGTCCAGCGATCTCCACCTACACGTTGACGCATACAGATGAACTCTTGCACACACAAAAAATAAATATAGTAATGATAGTGATAATAATAACGGAAGAAGGTCAGAGCTAGCCTTAGCTACATAGTGTGTTTGAGGCCAGCCTGGACTACATGAGACCTTAGCTCAAATTAAAAGAGAAATGAGAAAGAGAATCAGAAAAGTCTCTGTGGAGCAGGATCCTGAGCACCTGGTGCATTGGGTAGGTCAGTCATTGGCTTTGTTCCTCAATTCATCGAAAAGGAGAGATATGGTCTGGGCGTGGTAGTGTACATCCTGGAGAGATATGGTCTGGGTGTGGTAGTGTACATCCTTCATCCTGGCCCTCAGGACTCTCTAGCCTCGGCTGCTTAGTAAGTTCGAGGCCAACCTGAGCTACAAAGTAAAACTGTATCAAAATTAAATGAAGAAGATATAAACTAAGCAAGGCCTCTTCTCTCTTGTCTAGCACACTAGGTGCGACTGCCACAGCCCTTTTCACCTGCCAGCCATGCTCTCGAGTCTGGCTCTTTACATTCTTTGGGACTTTGTCACAAGTGTCCTCCCCAGAGTCTTTCCTGGCCATTCTTAGCAGACCATCCCTACCCTGCTGTTCTCTGCCCTGTGCTAACTTCTGTCCTGGCGTTTTCACCATGAGCCAATGCAGTCAGATAATTTTTTTTTTTTTTCTGCTGAGCTGCTGTGTGTGATTTGTTCGTGTGCTCTGTGTCTACAGGGTAGTGTCCCTTCTCAGCATTCACTCCTCACTCTTCATTCATTCATTCATTCATTCATTCATTCATTCATCAGCATTCATGGAGTGCTTAGTCTAGGCCTAGCATTGAGACATCATGAACAACAAGAACAACTGACTATTTGAAGAATGAATGAAAGAATGAGTGAATGTATAACCATCATGAGCCTCAAATGACATCCTCATTGGGGAGGTGGTTCACAAACAGGAGTACATGTTCCTTACATTTGTATTCTGGTTTTTTTTGGGGGGAGGGATTATTTTGTTGTTTGTTTTTTCACGACAGGGTTTCTCTGTTGTTGTACCTCTAGCTGTCCTGGAACTCTGTAGACCAGGCTGGCCTCAAACTCTCAGAGATCTGCCTGCCTCTGCCTCCTGAGTGCTGGGATTAAAGGCATGTGCCACCACCGCTGTATTCTGTCTTACGACTTACTTTCTATCCTATCTGAAGGGATGAAAGGATTAATTCTGCTCACAATTCCAGATTACAGCACATCACTGAGGGGAAGTCAAAGCAGGAAGTCACAGCAGCTAGTCAAGCAGCTAGTCACATCCACATAAGAGTGGATATAATCAAATGCCACACATTACTTGCTTGTATCTAGCTTTTGTCTGTCCTGTATAGTTCAGGAACCCCTGCCTAGGGAATGGTGCCACCCACAATGGGCTGGGTCTTCCTATATCAATTAGTAATCACAATAATCCCCCATAGACAGAACTGTAGGACAACCAAATCTGGATAATTCTTCAATGGAGACTCCATTCTTGGTGACTCTAGATTAAGGCGAGTTGACATTTAAAACCTCCATACATATACTGAATCCACACACTCCTTCATCCAACCTTCCATTCAGTCAGTGAGCACTTTTTGAACACCTATTATTTCCAAGCACAGAATACTTAGTTTCTGTCACAGAGGACAGAAGTGCCCCCTCAACAGGTGATAGATAGTGCATATGGGCCTTCAGGGTAGAAAATAGAGATCTAGAGTCACCTCAGGGGCACTGCCTAGAGCAGGCAGGCCATGCACCACACAGCCATTCTACAGGTGGAGAAACTGAAGCTTGGGAATGCCAAACTTGTTCAAACAAAACAGGCATGGAGCCAGGGCTAGGCTAGCTTTGGTGAGGCCAGGCAACAGGAATACATTTTTAAAAAAAAGTACCCACTGAATTCATTAGCCAATCATTGAGATCGGAACAGAGCAATGTCGGGGGTAGGAACCAAGCAGGTAGCAGACCCTAGTAGGAGAGATGGAAGTGGAGCCTGTGTGTTGCTCATTTAAGAAGGGTATCTAAAGGACAAGAAGGGGAAAGGGGAGGGGGCGGGAGAGGGAGACGGGAGAGAAGGGGAGGGAGAGAGAGAGTGAGACAAAGACTGAGAGTTACCCACAAACACCTATGGCTTGATTTAAGAGATGTCCAGCTGAGAGCAACTTGAGTTTATTTGAGGTTGAGTCATGAGAGAGGAAGGGATTAAAAATGACTTCCAGAGAAAGAATGAGACAACCCATGAGGAAGAGAAAGCAGGGCAGGGCAAGGGAGCAGGTTAGCCATGTTGGGGGCAGGGCCTGAGAACTCTTCCTGAGAGAATGCCATAACACTGGCATGAGAGGGCTCCATGGCAAAAGGAATGAGCTAGAACATGACCATAGCCACACTAAAGGCAGGGGCCAGGGCCACTGTAAGGAGCAGCCCAGCCTCATCCAAGCCTGGCACATCAGATCCAGCTGTCATTTATACAGTATTTGCCAAGGCCATCAATGGTCATCTCACCTGACCCTGAGAACAGACTTCTGTGGGTGTTACGTTTGTCTTTTCCAAACCCATTTTACAGATGCAGAAACAGGCTCAGGGAGTCGAGTAACCCACCAGCATCCCAGGCCCTGTGCAATAAATGACAGGGCCAAGATTCTCATGAGGTTGTCAGAATCCAAGGCCCCAAAACTTCCTTCCTTTCTTCTACAGCTACATGGCCACAATCATCTTTAATTCCAAGCTCCACAGGATGTGCCCAGGGCTCAACTTTTTAAAGTATCTCTGGGCTGTGTGACTACTCTGGAGATCCTGAGGCTGTTTCTGGAGTTTTGTGATAGCCCCCTTTAAAGTAAGAGCTTGGGCCATAGATGATCAGTGTGTTAAAGAGGCTCCTGGAACCGGGCCCACTTATATCTTGGGGTAAGTGCTTGCCTGGCAGGCTTAGGGAAAGTTGGCTTCCCTGCCTGGGCAGAAGTGCTTTTTCAAGGTCCCTATATCCCCCAGGCAGACTGATGGGGAAGCAGGAAGGGAGTGTGCTCTGTAAGCTGGTGTGCTACCAAGATGGCCTGAGACTAGATCCAGCTCTCATCAAGGAAAGGCTCTCTGTAGACAGAAGAGTCTACAGAGACTTCGGTAGACAGAAGGGACAAAACCACTCTTTGCAGATGTGACAGTCCTACAAGCCATCATTGCTGAATCAAAAGCAGCTCAGATTTGGGCCCTGACTTCCTCTGTGGCTTTTGGGTGGAGCTCTTCAAAATCCGGAAACCCATCCAGGGGCTGCTGAAGAGCTGAACCCTTCCACAGGCTGCTAGGACAATCACCTCAGAGGCACTGAGGCCTCTGTTAGCACTGGACAGCAGAAGCAGACAGTTTGTAATTGAAACCAATGAGTTCAAATCCCAGCGGTGTCTGCCACTGGGGAACCGTGATGCTCTGAACAATCACTTTACCTCCTGAGCTGTTCCCCCATGTAAGAGGATCTGACACCGTCTTGAGTTCCCCAAAGGGCTAGAAGAGATATGGCTTCACACAGTGTCTGCACAGCAGCTGCAGAACACATGGATTCTCCAAGTACTGTGGTTCCTGGGAGGACTCCGTCCCCAAGAAGCATATTAGGAAGTTGGAGGAGTGCCAGGCGGTGGTGGTGCATGCCTTTAATCCCAGCACTTGGGAAGCAGAAGCAGGCAGATCTCTGTGAGTTCGAGACTGCCTGGTCTACAGAGTGAGTTCCAGGACAGCCAGAGTTACAACAGAGAAACCCTGTCTCAGAAAAACAAAAAGGGGAGGAGGAAGAGGAGGAGGAGGAGGAGGAAGATCGATGAGTGTCACCAGACAGTACAGAGTTAGGTTGCCCAAAAACCCTGAGACAGGACTTGAAGGGAAGAGTGGGGAAAATGAGAAGGAAAGGCTTCATCCTGGAGGAGAAGGGAAAGGAATCTCAAAATGTAAGCAAAGAAGGAATAGCATGCAACCCCAACCACTTGCATCCAGGTCCAAAGGAGAAGGTGCCAGAATTGTGGGCTGGGGACATTTAGCATGGAGGGTCTCAAGGCCTGGCAGAGGAAGCAGGATGCATTGCCTGCCCCTGGCAAACAGCATAATGGAGCAGGCTGCAGACATTTGGAGTGCGTATGGGGCCTAATGACCTCCCGAAGGGAATACGCCTCCCCTGTTAGGGTGAATGGAGCGGGGTCAGAAGGACCTTCTCCTAGCACAGAGGTCTGACTGTGAGCTGAGCAGTGTGGGGAGGGGCTCCAGGCACCCGCTGGGAACTAGGGTGCCTCTCTCCTGCCTGTTGTGCTGACCATCCTCTGTGGGTTTGTTTCCAGGAGATCTGCGCTGACCCTCAGTTCATCATTGGAGGAGCCACTCGCACAGACATCTGCCAAGGAGCCCTGGGTAAGTAGTGGGGTCTGGAGCAAACTGTGCTGTGTCACCTACAAAGTCTGTCTCCCCAAGCTCTGTGGTGACTTCCATTTCCAGGAGCTCCCTGGACTTCTTGTCTCCTGTGGATGTTCCCCAGCTGGTCGCCATGCTAAGATGGAAGTTCTATGAGGTCTGAGACAGGTCCCCAAGAGGAGTAATCCTCCATAGAAAGTAAGAGAAAGCACCAGGGTCTCGGTCTTGCAGGCAGACCCCTGTCGTAGCACACCAGGAAAAGTGGTGACGATTCTGCACACTCGTGATTGTAATGCTCATGTAATTCAAACTAAGCCCGAGCATCAATCAAGACCGGGAGAGCCATGTCTGAGGATTAGGGCTCTAGGGTCCCCAGCTCTATTCTAAAACTCCTCAGGCTTCTTTGAAATCTCAGCTGTGAGAATATTCCTTCATATTTTCTTGTACATAATAAACACAAGCCTATAATTTGGGGTAGATTATGTGCTTTGATAAACCAGAAACCTGCTATCCACCTCAACTGGCTTCCCAAAGAAGTCCACTGTGACACAACTGGTCAGCTAGAATCCATCACTATCCTGTACCCACTTAATAGGGGTTCTGATCTATTAATGATGGCAGCCACTCTTTACTAAGCCAGTCACTAAACCATGCTGGCCAATGTCTAAGATGCCCTTATCCTTCTCCTTTAACAGATGAGCATGCTAAAGCCGTACCATAGCCAGAGAAGAGGCCTGGTGTGCAGACACAGTTGATCTGATCCCAGCACCAGTGTGTTAAGTGCCAAGGTGGCCTTCCGAGAAAGAGGCCTGCAAAAATGTCACCATGTGGGGGACGTCATAGCCTGTGCAAATTCTCAAGACAGGGCAACTGTCTTGAGAACGGGATCCAGGCCTGTTAGAACATAGCTATGCTGAGGGCAGATTCCTAAAATGCCAGAGAGTCTTCTCACCTGAAGAAAACAGGCCTCTCCTCCCTGCCCTCTCTCCCCAGGAAAGAGAGCACACCAGGTATCCCAAGGTGCCTAACTGTGGGTGTTCTGTGGGGACAAGCCACTGGTTAGAGAAAATGGAGATGGTAAAGGTTGGAAGTTGATTACAATTTTGGACAACCTGGGGGCTTTGGGAGGATGAAAAAATGCATCAGTTACTGAACACCACTCTCAGACTGAACAGCTACTTCAAAGGTTTGATTGCATCCTAAGGGCCAAGCCACACATAGCAAGTGCCTGAGTTAAGTCCCGTTTCAGTTCTACCAGGTGGTCTGGGAGGGACCACAGGGGTTAAACTCCTGGGAGAAATTGTTTGCTGTGTGTCCAGAACCAACTGCGAAAGTGAAATGTAAACCTTCCCAAACTTTCTCAGTAATTGGTCCATGTTCAAGGTTTCTGAAAATAGCAGATTAGCCTTTTCATTTCTCTTGGCCTTTTATTCTGGAAGATTCTAATGAGATCGAGGGTGGTAAAATGTTGTTTGCTGAACTCTCACCCTTACTCTTGTGAAGGGATAGTAACATCCCCGAGTCACAAAGCCTCAGAAGTGACAGAACAGGGCCCTGGAAGAGACACAGGCTTCACAAGTTTCAGTTGGGGAAAATTGGCTGAGGTACCACTGGGGACCTGAGTTTTCCCAAAATGCAAAGGGAAGGTAAATAAGGTGATTTCAGAACCTCTGCTCTGTGGCGTTAGGCCCTCTACCGCTGCTCTGCTAGGGGATGGAGCAGTGGCCAGCGCTTGGCCAGCATGCGTGAGTAACACCCAGGCTCAGTCCCTGTGTCAGAAGCCAATCAATCAATACAACCAAGCCATTTCCTGCTCATGGCTCGCTGTTCCCCATCCCTTGTTCTGGTAGGTGAGTAATAAATATCACCTGAGAAGCAGTGTGTGACTCAGACAGCATTGCTTTTTGTTTTGTGTGGTTGCATTATCGTATGCAATCGTCCCAAGTCCCAAGTAGATATTTTCACACCTGCTATGCAGATATGAAAACTGAAGCGCAGAGAGACGGGTTTGTGTAAGGCTGTTCCCCTAGTCATTGCCAGAATGAGCCCTGGTCGGACGCCAAGTCCTGCTCTCATTATATAACCCCACACTGGGTCTAAATCCACGATGCTGAGCTGAGCAAGGATGCTTCATTTTCTCTACTTGTGCTTTCTACCCCAAATGCATCTGTTGACCCAGGGAGCCTGGGTAAATGGCTTCCTTAGACTCGTACATGTCCCAGCATCCAGCCACAGCCTTTACTGTGCTGCCCCGAAGTGCTTAGCTCACATTCTCACCTGCTTTCCTGAAAGGCTCAGCATTCAGGCTCCCTTCACATGACTCCAATGATGAGTATCTCTGCAGAGATGCTCCAGCCACAAGCCACCTGCGCTGCAAACGTGGTTGGGCCGGGCATGGACTCGGCAAAGAAAAGTCTACCCTTCTTCAAGGTAGTCTGGAAATGAAAAGCCTCAGCCAGGCTGGCCCAAAGGCCAGATGCTCTGGGCCAGTCTCTGACAGCCCAGAAAGAGCATAAGGTTTCCCCATGCTGTCACAGCTGTTCAAATACCAGACCTGTGCTTTCTGGGCCTTTGGAGGTGGGTCACGTCTCCTCCACCTTGACCTGACTCCCAGAAAACGCACCAGGAGGTGTTGGTCACAGGGTGCCCTTCTCTACTGCCTTCTAGCTCTCCGTCATCAGAGAGGCAGAAGGGAGCCAGCTCAGTGGGAAACGTGCCTCCCTGTACCACTTAGGAGCCTTTACGATCTTGGGCAGGCCACCCTGCACAGCTCTTGTGAGCTTTAGCCTCAAGTAGATTCCCTTAGGTTGTTCCCAGTGACCTTCGCTGCTGGAGGGTGTGTGTGTGTGGGGGGGGTCACTTCCAGGAAGCCACACTGCGTTACTGTCATATCCTCCAGGGGGCTCTTGACTGTGACAGGGTCTCTGTCTTTTCTTGTTTTTGAACTTGAAAGTTTCAAAGAGTTCCAGCCAAGAATTTTGTAAGGTAGCCTTCTCTTGGAATTTGCAGGTGCCTCTTTGAAAATAATGCACAGAGATGTCTAGCATGGTGGTGCATGCCTATAATCCCAGCACTCGGGAGGCTGAGACAGGATTGTTGAGAAGTTCCAGGCTAGCCTAATCTATATAGCAAGACCTTATCACAGAAACACCAAAATAACAACAACAACAACAGCAACAATAATAATAATATGGTGATGATGCCTGGTTAAAATAAACAAGACAACTACCAGAAAACAGGGGTAGGCTGGTTTAATGAAGAAAGTGAACGCATCCTTCTGTCTTCATGGTCCTTCACTACCAGCCCTAGCCCCGGCTCCACGCCCCGCCCCGCCCCCATAGTGGCCCCTCCCTGTAGCACTTTAGAATCTGTGAGTCATGGCTTTTCCAGCTTCCCTTCTGCTGCAGACAGTCTTGCACAGCTCTCTCCCCTGGGGCTGCTGTCAGCTGCAGTCCTTCCTGCTGTAGCCAAAGCTGCAGAAACAGGGCTTGAGGGAGGTGCGAACCTGCTGTTTTGTCTTGTCCTTGACCGTCAGACAGCGGGGCTACAGGCTCCTCTGATGTCTGGCTCTGTTTGGCTGTGGAAATAGGAGTGGTGGGAATTCCCCTCGGAGCTTCCAGCTCCCCAAGGACTCTCCTGAAGCGCTGGCATGCCCAGGGGGTAGCAGGTATGACAGGGTTCCTGGTCTATGGGTCAGGATGTGATCTTTCATTTGTTTGGGTATTCCCTCAACTTTCCCACCAGTCATCCGTGGCTAGAAGCGGCACCACACCCCTGTGTGGCCTCAGTCATCTTGTCGGAGAAGAAAGGGTGGGATCAGATTTTCCTAAGGCCCACACTTAACAACATTTTGTTATAACATCTGTCAGCTCAGCTATGGGTAGGGGCAGAATCCAAAGTCAATGGAGCCTTGCTCAGTCCCAGCTCCCAACAGTGTTTGCTCCTGGGGAGCTCCTACCCAGGGCCCCAGCAGTAAGAACTTCATGTCCTGTGAGGTCCGGTGAGTCACTGGCCAGAACACTGTGGATGGTGAATCCCAGGAGGAGGTGATCCATGCCGCCTCTGGCTTGCTTGAGAGCAGGCGGTCTAGAACACAGGTGCGCGGTGAGGCGGGCTGGACGAGCTCTGTCCCAACAGAGCGCTCAGCAGTGATGCCAATGTCCGCTGCACTGCCCAATATGGTAGCCGCCAGCCGTGGGGCTGAGCAACGATAGAGATGTGAGAAGTGCAGCTGAGAAACTGAATTTGGTGTTCTGTTTTGTGAAATGAGGTCTCACTCCATAGCTCAGGCTGGCCTCGAATTCAAGAACCGCTTCCTGCCTCAGTTTCCCATGTACGGGGACTATAGGCGTGCACCCTCATGACTGCTGGAAGAACTGAACTTGTAGGCTTTATTTAAGTGCAACTACATGTGACTATGGCAACAGGTAGTGCGGCTGAGGGTGGGTGGAGCCCTGTGGTTCAACTTCCTGTGTGCCCGTTACTCCCTGCCGTGGTGCGGTCCTCACACAAGCGAGGCGCACATGTCGACAAGCGTCTGCAAACTCAGGGTGAGAGAGAGAGAGGAAGCCGGCTTCTTAGCTCTGTCGTTAAACAGCCAGAGTACTCTTCTGGAGTAGCTGCAGAGGCTCCATGTGCAAGAGGCTGAGGCATGGGGAAGCTTCAGTGAGATCTCTGACGACAGTGAGCCCGAGGGGAGCTCGCCAGATGTTGCATCACACTGCCCGTCTTCCATGCCTCGATGGGTCTAGCCTTAGCACGTAGGTAGCATAGTGACCATGGTGTTATCATAGAGGGGTGTGACGGAGAAGACAGTACAGGGGAAAGTTCGAGATGCCTGAGCTCCAGCGCCCTGGAGTGGCGATGATCACACCTACCCGCTGTTTCCTTCCCAGAGCCAGAGGCTTGGTAGTGCCACACAGCCAGGGCTCCTGTGCCACACAGCTCTAGGGCTCTTGTGTTTGTCTTCAACACCCTACGAATGTTAGGCATTGGTCTCTACTTACCCATCTGTGAAATGGGAACATTTGACTCCTTTTTCCTTTTCCTACACAATAGGGCATCTTAAGACTCCTAACTCTAAGGTGCTCTTGAGGCCAGGGCTTCTGGGGGTTCCTCCATCCCTCTGGAGATCAGTGAGAAACCCCAACATTCTTTGTGAGGCCAACTGCACTCGGGCATTTCTCCTGCATCTTGCTGCCTGGGCTCAGTTCCTTTCTGTCCCTCAGATCTCTGCAGGGGTGGAGGAAGGAAAGTAGATGGAGAGCGGGAGCTCCAGTGGGCAGCAAGGGCCATCTTTTCTCCTCTCATCTGTGGGTGTGAGAGGCAGCAAGGTGGGGCAGGGGTGGGTGGGCTGCCTGATGGAAGAGGTGTGGGCTGAGGAGGGTGGGAAGGCAGCTATCTCTATGAGGAGCCGTTCTGCCTGGGTACCAGGAGATAAAATTCTTACATCAGATAGTGGCCCTGAGGGCGGCTCTAGGGTCAGGGCTGCAGGGAACAGGAATGCAAGGGAAACCTGTGACAGACAGCTACAGTGTGGCAGATGTGTTCTCTTAGTCCAGGACCCCTGGGAAAGAAGGGGGCTCCTCAGGCTTCCTGGTGACAAGAACCCCTGCAGGGCATCCCCACCGCAGGGGAGGAAAAGACTGGGAATGAACTGGGCATCTTCCAAACAAGGGACTGAAGACCTTGTGTTGATGGGGAGGGGTTGGGTGAAGGGCAGGTTTCCACTCTCCCCACGGTGGGATTGCTGGAGTCGGGGCCTCCCGTCTGGGGAAGCCTCTTCTGGCCTGCTGCCAGGCTGTGAAATGAGTCACAGGAGGGAAGGCCCAGAGTGACTTATCACCACCATCGCAGCCCTGGCTCTGGGCTGGCTGTTTCCTCTAGGGAAAGCCACAAGGCAGCTCCCAGGGCCCTAAAGTTGATTCACTGGTCATTCCTTCTCATCCCTTTTAAAGTTGAGACCTCCAGCTGTCTGAGAACTGGGGGTTCCCGCCCCCCGGACCCCCAGCTGCCTAGGACAGGAGCGGCCTGTCCCTTCCCCCACAAGGTGGGCCGGAGACCGAAAATAGCATTGAAGGTAGAAATGGAGGTGGCAGCTGCTTCCATATCCTTTCTCTTTATCCAGCTGTGGGCCAGTGAGGCGGGGAAGGGAGCCCGCAGGAATGAGCCGCAGAACCGGTGGGACCGGAAGCAGGCTTTCTCCTGGGTGCCACTCTCGACATTTGGGGCAGAGAATTCTTCATTGGGGTTCTTGTGCTCATTGTAGGCGCTCAGCAGCATCCTGGGCCTCTACCCACCCCGAGCCACGAGCACTCCTCTCTTGGGTTGACCAAAAAATGTTTCCAGCATTGAGAATGTTCCCAGTGTGGGGAGGATGAAAACACCTCCGTTGGAACCACCAGCAGAGGAGTGATGGGAGAGCTTTGGGAGCCTACAGCACCGTAGGGGTCACAGGAGCCTGGAATGCCAGGGTGGCCGGCAGGAACCCCAGATCAATGGCGACCCGTGGTGAATGCTGAAGACAGCGCCACACACATCCAGCATCTGCGACAGCTTAACTGAGGCGAGATGAGGTTGCAGCAACATTGCAGCCAGGGCCAGCTTGCAGGGAATGTCAGCATTGTTGGAATATTTGAACATGTGGGAGAGGCGTGCCAGGCTTCCCCCCAGCACTGGGAGGAGCTTCACAAAGGAGGAGCTGGGAGGAGTCTTCAGTTCCTGGCAAGCCTACCTACCTGTTTTCTCACTTTCCCAGCTCTGGGTCCATTCTAAACCACTCATGGGAAGCGTGTGGGAACGCATCTCAGATCCTGGGTGTCCTGTGGCCTGCAGAGGGACTGGATGTCCTGGGCATCCTGACAGTGGCATCCCTTTGGGTTATTGGTTTTCTCAAACCCCTAGAGACTCATTCAGCTGGTGCAGCTGAAAAGCAAGTACCTGGAGGGGCTGACAAGCTAGGACTGTCTTGTGTCAGAAGGGAAGGGGTAAGAAGGAGCCTCAGCCTCAATCTCCAGGGCTCAGTTCCTACTCTGGATGTCTGACCCAGTCTCTCTAGCTTGGGCTCTCCACCTACCCACCTTTCTGCCCTGGACTGTGCTTCTTCTCCATGCCTTTGGCCCTTCCCTCTTCCTGAAAGTGCTCTCACCCTCCTCTCACTCACACCCTTGCACGTGTACACACACACACACACACACACGCTAAGCCCACCCGAATGCACCGTTCTTCCCTGCCCAGCCCAGTGCTCTCCACTGTCACTGGAATCAAGTATCCATGACTGTCCTCGCTGGCTGTGAGCTAGTTGCCCAAGTGCCTGGGCATGGCCTAAGGAGAGATTGGGGGCACAAGGGCGTGGTACCACTCTCCTGCTTGAGTGCTTGGGAGGAAGGGCAGAAGAACCGCAAGAAGTTAAGCACAAAGAGAGGTAAGAATGAAAACTGTGAGAATGGAGGTATAGGCTTAGGGAGGACTCCCTAGAGGGTGCAGCTGGTTGGGCTGTGTCCTGTCTCCCTACCCAGAGCTTAAGCAACCACCATGGCCTGTGTTTGAAGTTGAATGGTGGGTATCTTCCTTCCCTGGGCTTGTAACTCACTCCTACCCAAAGCAGAGCTCATCTGAAGCAGTGGGTGGCCAGTCTCTATCCACAGGCTATTGCTGTCTGCTGTGGCAGAGCTGTGCAGAGCCCAGCATGTCCTGGACCCCTGGGGTGCTTACCCACTCTCCTCTTTCCTGTTTGAGAAGGAAAGATGTTGATGGCCAAAGGGAATGAGAGAAAAACACCCAACAGATTCTTCATCTTCCCCTTGGTGACCCCTACAGCAGCTGCACATATATGAGTAACCCGGCCACAGCCATTTCCCCACAGCGGTACAGGTGACCCTGGCTGGACACCAGGCTACCACACAGGGTGCAGAGACCAGGAGCACAGCTTTGGAAATTTACTGACATGGCCCTGAATGAATTTATCTTTTCAGAAGAGGGCCCTGGAGCTTAAAGGAACCATTCATGAAGACTGTCCTCGGGGAGGGTCTGGGCACAGCTTGTGCCAACAGGGACCTGTCTGCAGGCTTGGGTGTGGAGGGAAGGCTGTGGGCTCTAGGGGTGCTCATAGGGGTCATAGAACTGGAAACAATTAGCCTTTTCATCCAGGTAGACTAAGTGAATCCCTGAGGCTGAGGTCAAGGGGTAGAATGGCCCAAATTAACTGGTTTTGGTCAGGCAAATTAAGGTAGGGAGAGAAAGTCTGAATTTGGAGAGACCTCCAAGGGCCCATGTATAAAAGGACTTAAAGGTCTTCTCCTCTCGGGTACCCCAGGCTAGAGAAAATATCACTGACTTGTTAAAATACATCAAGAAGTAGGTGCCTGTCTGCCTAGGCAGGAGACTCTGGGACAGCCCACAGTGAGGATATGGGGGGCAGGGAGAAACTGAGAGCACAGTCCTGCCTAGGGTCAGGGGCTGGCTCCTGAGAGCCTTGCAGCCTTGTGTTCTGTCAGGGGACCAAGCAGAGAAGGGACCCAAAAAGGGCCCAGGATTCTTAGGTCCACAGCTCTAGAAGGAATAAAGAGGAACTTAGTTTCCCCTGAAAAATTAGTCTGGTGGAGGGAGGTGTGAGACTTTCTCTGCAGAGGCAGCTTTTGGCTCTTAAGCAATTGTGCAACCATGGCTTTGACCTCAGTATTGTCCTTGACCTCAGTGCTGCCCTTGATCTTAGTGCTGACCTTGACCTCCATGCTGACTTTGACCTCCGTGCTGACCTTGACCTCAGTGATACTTTACCTTTGTTTGAACAACAGCACTTTCTGCAACTTTGGAAATACTCAAAGGCTCAGCCAGAATAATGAGACAGAGCTTGGCACCCCACTGTCCCCTTCCTTCTCACACTCACCTTGGTCACAACCCGCCCCCCCACCCCTTCTGCCGTCTTCACACCTCCCAGAACAGAACTGCCGAAGGTGGATAAGTCTTGCACGAAAATAAAGGTAGCGAAGTTCACCCAATATTAAGTGGCTGGATTGGGATCCAGATCTAGGTTTCTAGCCACACTGTGTGTATCCATCTGTCTCTGGTGCTGGTGTGCCTCCTGGGTCACATCTGAGGTCACAACCTGCCCAGAGTGATTCCTGCCTCTCTACCATTAGTGTCCAAGGCGCTCAGGTCAGGAGCTCAGTGGGCACTGTCCAGTTGGTTCGCCTCCTGTTAGTAGGTGGGACAGAGTGCTGCCTAGGACAATGTACGAAGGGTGGGTCACACTCAGGAAAGGAAAGTCCACAGGAAGGGAGAGTCTAGGCCAAGGGACAAAGTGAGCCAAGGCTACCGGGAGTTCGAGGAGCCTTAGAGGGTGGTGCTGTAAAACCAACAGGTATGTGGAACATGCCAGAGGAGTGAAAAACTAGAAATAGAGACAGGTAGGCCAGGTCTCTGAGACAAGAGACATGCTCTCTGCCTCCAGCAAAACACACCCTGGACAGGAACCCTGGAGGACCCACGGGGGAAGGCAGGATATCTCAGTGTCTCTGCAAACAGAAGCTAAGGGGGCCAGGCTGGCTGTGAGACCCTCAGGCACTCCCTTGTCCACAGAGATTTCCTTTCAGTGCCACTGGCTTTAGACTCCAGAACCCTGCCTCCCCATCTTCCTCAAACTGTCAGTCATTTTACCTGAGTATTGTTACCCAACGCTTCCCTCTCCATGGGTATGTGTGGCCCAAGTCTGGTCCTTCTATATGGAATGAGAAGATACGCCTTTTACCACAGAGAGAAAATCTAGTGGGAGCAGAGGTTAAAGTGAGAGGACATAGGAGCCCCGCTGCTCAGGTTACGCGGTTTTCGTGTCTCCCCAGACGGTGTTTGCCTGACTGATGGGGGGCAGCCTGGGTGACGGAGTGGCATTCTGTGAACAGTAGTCACAGGCAGCTCAGTAACCTCTGGGCTAACCATGGACATGACCAGCAGCTGCCAGCTCCCACCCTGGGGAGGCAGAGCTGTAGGGGGGCGCCTAGAGTGCCTCATGAATGATAAGTGACCCCTCTCTGACCCTTGCCCCTGCTTATGTCCAGGGTGCTGGACAGAGGCCAGTATAAGGCTCCCGGGTAAGAGAGGCAGACTAGAGATGCTGAGTCACAGTTGTACAGTGGCCAAGGCAGAATTTATTAATATTTACATGTGCCTCTCCTCATTTCCATGGGAACACAGACAACAGTGTGAATATAGACAATATAAAACAGGATAGCCTTTAAAGAGACACAAGCAACTATAAAAAAAAAAAATACAGACCAGGGCCAGACATGGTGACTCATGCCTGTAATCTCAGCACTTGGGAGGCTGAGGCAGGAGGACCGCTGCAGATGGCCCTGCACTGAGGGCCAGTGGGCTCCCTGGCCTTAGGCCCAGCCTAGGCCACCTGAGAGAAACCCAGTCTAAAGGGTGGCACCTGAAGAACAACGCACACGTATGTGCAATGCACACACCTGCGCAGTCCTCTTGTGTACGCACACAATACACACACATTTGCAAGCAAGCGTGCCTGCGTGCACACACAGAGGCATAGTCTCATGCTCATATGTGTGCACACACATGAGCACACACACATCAGTTTTTCCTGTGTCCACTAACTGTATCTTTATTTTTCTAGTAAGCTTGACCTTTGCTCTTTATGTGCTAAAAAAAAAAGCCCTTTGGTCCTAGAGCCTGAGTAACATTTACTTTTTCATGTTTTTTTACTTTAATTTTGCTTATGTGATTTTTACCGTAAATTTCTTTGCTTTAATGTAGCTAAATTTATCGTTTTAGATTTAAATGTTTTTAACTTATGGTTTATAAAATTCCATGGCCTCTGGATTACAATTAGATAGCCAATCTCTACTCTAAGATTGTAATATAGTTCTCCCATTTTCTCTTCCAGAATTTTCATGGGTTCACATAATACTGTATTAAATATTACCATGACATAAAGATTAAAATATATAAATACATAAATAAGAGGACACAGAAAAAATGGATAGTTTATCATGGTTATAAATATATAAATATATTTATATATAAATATAAATGGTGTAAATATAAATTTAAGCTTTATACTGTGATTGTTTATATATGAATGTTAAACCATTTATCATGTATTCTTTTTTAAAAAGTATTTATTTGCGAGGGGTCACACAGGTCAGAGGACAGGTCAGGAGTCAGCTCTCTCCACCATGCAGGTTCTGGGGGTCACACCCACACCACCAGTCTTGGGAACAAGAGCCTTTGCATGTAAGATTTCAACCCATGGTCATTCTGCTACTTGGCTCTGCTGTTTAAGGATGTGAGGGGGAACTGCAACGTGGCAGGGAGCGTGTAGCAAAACATCTGCTTGCCTCATGGTAGACATGAGTCCCAGAGCCTGGGGGCCTCTTTCCGTCTAAATTCCGAAGCGCTAGAATTACAGGGTGCACCATTAGTCTGGGCCTCTTTTAGATATTGTTTTCTGGCTGTGATTAATATTTAATTTTCCTTGTAAACTTAAGAGTCAACTAGGTTCCAGTTTTAAAAACTCTTCTGCTATTTTTATTGGGTAATAGGTAATTTTATTGTTTATAGGTAAGTTTAAGAGGAAAAGACATTTTTATAATAATGAATCTTTGTAGCTGAGACTATGGACTTTTAAAAATAGAGTAGATGATTGTTTCAGCCCACACAGGCAGGCTCCTGTATATCCTTAGAGTTGCTAGTAAAAATCAGCAGCTGCCCAGGGCTCTTCTCTGGATCTCCACCTGCAGGTTGGGGCCACTGCCAGAATTCTAGGAGGTCCTGTACAGAGTCACTATGAGGGAGCCACCATCAGGGGAAACAGGTAAAGCATGCCCTAGGCTCTGGACTCCAGGTCCACCACTGGCTAAACCACACCAGCAGCTATTGTTCCTGGGTCTACTGGCCCAGCAGCTCCTAAGCAGAGAATATAGACTAAACACAGAGGTAAGCAGAGGGTATTGACCAGGCACTAAACTTCAGCTCACCACAGCCCAGCACATAAGCTCTAGAGACAAGTATTTCTGTGTTGAGATAAACAGAGTAATTTAGGGACCCAAAAATAGTCCACAGGAAATGAACATAAACAAGCCTTGAACCTGTGTAACAGTAGCAATGACTACCAGGAGAGGCAGACAGGAGTTTGGGTAATTCAAGGTATAACACAGACAGTCCTTCCCCACAGAGTGGGGCAGACTCTGAGTGGCCATCTCACCCTCCCTCCCACCTGTTCCCTCTCGTAAGACTGGGGAGCAGAGCCAAAATAATGCCCATGGGGAACACAGCGTTCAAGTCCCGAGTCTCTTACAGGTGCAGGTTAAACCTGTATATTCAAGCTCCAGCTATGTGGCCGAGTGCCAGGGGCCTCCACCCCTGGTCCTTGAAGGCACCCTCTAGGGTGTTTCTGGCACTAAAACAGATTAGTCATGTCTCTTTGTAGAATTTGGGCTAATCCAGTTATCAGACCCCACCCCACCCCCCAAACTAGCCGGCGGGCTTATTACCAGCCCAGGTTGTAACTGCCCCAAGCAAGTTCTGCTGAGAGGGAACCTCATCTCCAACTAGGGCACCCGATCAGGAGCAAGTCATCAGGCTTATCCAGAAGGGAAGTGTTTCCATAAAATGTTTTAGAGAAGGTCGATTCTGACCTTGGTGGGGAAAATCAAGAATGGGCGGGACTGAAGGAGGAAGCTACAGTGATAAAGTTGTGTGTGACGGGTGTCGTGAAGAGAATCTTCCTATGACTGTGAGGCTTACAGGCGGAGTAGTACTGTGCACAGCTGGGGCATCCTGGGTCACGCCCCAAGGACCTAAGTCCCCAGACGCTGCTCTTTGAACTGGATGAATCCGGCTGCGGCACCAGCCTATCTGCAAAGCAGAGTATGAAGGGTGTAAACGAAGGAGTTTAAACGAACAGACAGAGGCGGTTGGTATTCACTAGCTGGGACCCTTGAAATGGGTTTCAACCGTGAAATAGGCTATGGATGTTTACCCTGTTCTGTTTAGTTTCCGTGAAAGGAGATGATGCTGTGAAAATATGTGTAAACATTTACACAGGCCTGGAACATGGCAAGCCTTTGAGCGTGTCAACTGCCACCGTCACGCATGCAGATGTTGTCAGGCAAGCTTATATGGATCAATATTAAAAGAAATTGGGTGAGGGAGCTTCCCAGCTTATTTCAAAATATTCTGCTGATGAGGATGAGAGCAGAAGAGAAGAAATCGAATATGAAATGGGATTTCGAGTGTTTCCCCTTTATTAGGAACCAACATGCTCTTCTCCTGGCCTCTAAGGCTTCCTCGACTCCTGAATTTGAAAAAAATTGAATGTGTGATTGTAAGATGTATGTGACTTGAGCAGGGTGTGGTGGGGCACACCTGTAATTACAGGTCACCTGTAATCCCACCACAGAGGAGAGTGAGTTCTTGGCTAGCCTGGGCTACACCATGAGCCTTGTTTCATTTGTTTTTTTCTTGCCTTGGCTATGATCTTAGTGTCCTTGTCTTGGCTGTGTAGTGATAAACTTTTATGTTGTCTTGGTGAATTACCTTGCATTGAAGAGGTTAGAAGTTTTACTATTTCATCAGTGTGATTTGCATGATAATGGCTCATATATTTGAATGCTTAGTCACCAGGAAGTGGCACTATTTGAAAGGATTAGAAGGATTAGGAGGTGTGGCCTCGTTGGAAGAAGTGTGTCACTATGGGTGGGCTTTGAGATCTCAAAAGCCTAAGCCAGGCCCAATGTCACCCTCTCAGCCTGAAGACCAGGATGTAGTTCTCAGGTACTGCTCCAGTGCCATGCATGCCACCATGCTCCCTGCCGTGATGATAATGGACTGAGCCTCTGAAACCGTAAGCAAGAACCCAATTAAATGTTTTCTTTCCTAAGAGTTTCCTTGATCATGGCATCTCTTCACAGTAATAGAACAGTGACTAAGACAATGAACCAGTGTATTAGGTTATTAAAATGCAGGGCTTAAGGACACTGTTAGTGTGTTCTTGCTTGGTGTTAAATTTGAATTGCAGTTGAGTGTTCCACTGGATACGCTTGAGCAAAAGAAATTACTATCATGGAATTACTCTGAAACAAAACCCAAGATTTGGCTGGGCATGATCGCACATACCTTTAATTACAACATCGGAGAGGCAGAAGCAGGCAGAGTGCTGTGAGCCTGCGGCCAGCCTGGTCTACATAGTTCCAAGCCAGCCAGAGCTCCATAGCGAGACCTCATTTCAAGCAAAAATCAACCCAGGGTTTGGGCTCAGAGAACGTGTTTGCAGAACTTGCCACTCTACAGACTCTCTGACCTTCAGTGACGAGAATGATAAACATCTCATAAGAGTTATGAGAAGGTCCTATAAAAACGTAGATTGTTCTCCCTTAGCTTTAACGTATTGCATGAGTGTCAGATGACTGTTAGTTTTTTTTAACTCCTGCTGGTAGGAAGAACATAGACTTAAAGTGGAGATATCTGGGCTGTGCCCCTTCCAGGACACATGAGCTAAGCAGGTAGTCTACACCAGTGGTTCTCAACCTTTCTAATGCTGTGGCCATTTAATACAATTCCTCATGTTGTGGTGACTCCCGAACCATAAAACTAATTTCATTGCTACTTCATCACTGTAATTTTGCTATTGTTGTGAATCAGAATGCAAATATCTGATATGCAGATGGTTTTAGGTGGTTCAACCCTCAGAGGGTTCTCATAGGATGAGAACCGCTGGTCTAGAGTCACAGTGTCACCGCCAAGCGAACCCTCTAGGATCGTGACTCTGGCATAGCAAATGATAAGGAGAGTGGTCCTCTCCAAAGGTAGGCTGAGAAGGGAGCTAATTCCTACCTGGCTTAGCTGGAGATATGCTTCTGGGCCACGAAGGAAGAAAACCAGAGCCAAAAAGCATGACCGCTGATTTCCAGGATGTGGTGAGAGCGCCCAGGCTTGTGAATGGTGATGTGAGATAGGTGTGCAGACCTAATCTGGACACTGACATAGACATATGGGCCATAAATAAATATGAGTGTCACTTTCCAAAGCCAGTCTTTCATGCACTCAGTCAGAGTCATTGTTCCCTGAATAGCACACTGGTCTGCAGTGACCTCTGAGATTATAAAAGCAATGGACCACTCCTGCACAGGTGCTTGTGTTTCCAGTGTGCACGCTGACTTAAAAGCATGGATTCTTGGGACTGAGGGAATCACAAGGGAGGACATCAAGGCCACTATATTAGTCAGGGTTCTCTAGGGTAACAGAACTTATAGAATGAATCTCTCTGTATCATTGGTTCTCAGTCTTTCTACTGCTGTGACCTTTTAGTACAGTTCCTCATGTCATGGTGACCCCCATCATAAAATTATTTTGTTGCTACTTCATAACTGTAATTTCACTATTATGAATCATAATGTAAATATCTGATATGGAGATGGTCTTAGGTGGCCCCCATGAAAGGGTTGAGAACAGGACCGCTGCTCTCTATCTATACAGAAAGGGACATTATTAGAATCACATACAGGCTGTGGTCCAGCTAATTCAACAATGGTTGGCTGTGAACAGAAACTCCAAGAATCCAGAAGTTGCTCCGTCCATGAGGCTGGATGTCTAAGCTGGTCTCCAGTAGATGCTGGAATCCTGAAGAAGTAGGCTCTAATGCTAGTGAAGGAATGGACTTGCTAGTGAGGTGAGTGCAAGCAGGCCAAGAGCAAAAGCTTCATTTTTCCATGTTCTTATATAGGCTTCCAGTAGAAGATGTATTCCAGATTAGAGGTAGGTCTTCTCACCTCAAGATCCAGATCAGAAGTAGATCTTCCTACTTCAAATTAAGCAGAAATCCCTCACTGGTGTGCCTTCCATTTTTAGGTTTTAGTTAATTCCAGATGTAGCCAAGTTGACAGCCAAGAATAGCCATCACAGTCACTGATGGGATCAGACAGGACCAGGCATCCCCCAAGCAGATGCTCGGGGTTTAGTGGACATTACATAGGATCAGTGGAAGCTCCTTGCTCAGGATTGACTCCCTACAGTTGGGTCCTCCCCCAGCCCCCAGGCTTTTTCCTCCAAGTGTCCTGGATAGACTCAAATCTAGGGAGTTTGCAAGAGTCCTAGAAATTCAAATAAACTCAAAGAGAGCTAGGATCACAGGCATTGCCAGGCTCCCAAGGAGGCCTAAAGAGGAGGAGGGATGGGATGAAAAGTGGACTCCTGTCACCCCAGGAGCAGCTGGTGCCTGCTGAACTGGTCCTTCAGTATGGAGAGTTTGAAGGGGCTTCAAGGAGGAGTGGCAGATCTCAGTCTTTTTGCTCACTGTGTCCACAGGTCCATCTAAGGGACCACTTGGAATTAGATGGGAAAACACCCCATATAGATGTCAGCCCTACCAATCCTCAGCTTCACCCAATATCCAGAGCTAAAAATAGCCACTGCCAAATTTCTCTGGTGCTTCCTAGCATTAGCGTGTCAGAGTCTCCAGTTTGGATTGTACAGTGGCCCCACTGGCTCAAAGGATCCCCTCGGAAGTCTGACAGACAATAAAGCTATACTGTTAAAACTCGGGCCTGCAGCTGTTTGACACTGGACAGTCAGAGTCTAGGCCTTGCTATTCTCAGCTTTAACTTGGAGACAGCGATCGCACGGCCCTCCTAGAGCTGTTGTGAAGAGTAATGAAAAGAATTTGAGTCTCTTAGAGCATTGGGCAGACACAGGAAGGCCTGAGTAAGTAATGGCTCTTGCTCACCTCCCCCCAGCAATGATCAGAAGGAACTTTGAGCTCAGTGCGCTGGGTATGGAAACAGGGAAATGATCAGTTCACATGAATGAAAAGAATCCAACCCAGGTCTGGCTTCTCCTGCATCTCTCAGCCTTTCTTCATCAGCATTCCTGAGTTTCAGGCAGGCTGCCTGTTCCTCCACAGAGGCAGCATGGTGTCAGCCCTTCTGTCTACAGACATTTTTACAGATGCCCTGCAGAGGAGGCCTCCTGCCCCTTCTCCCCCCAAGTTCAATTGGGGATAATTAATTAAACTTTGTTCCTGAGCCTGCCACTGGAGTCAGGCGATGTCCTGTTGTTCTTCTTCTGGAACTGGGGACAGAGCCATAGCTACTGAATCTTGGAGACAGAGTCCCGGGAAGGCCCTGATGTCACTGGGGGAACAACAAATGGCTGTGATGGAAAACTACAAGATCTGCAGTACTGCACCACCCTACCCAGGAGCAACAGAACTGGATTTCTTCTGGTTACCTACTGAATAATTAGGGAGGCTATGGTTTCACTCACCACTCGCTGCCACTATTTGGAATGCAGTCCTGTCTATGTGTCAGCAGGCTCATTTAGCTCAGATTCCATCAGGATTTGCTCAGTAGCCAACCAGAATTCAAAACTCCGTAATGTGCCAGTATTTCTAATAACCATACTATTCCCTATAGTTGCTATAGAGCAAATGTCCCTTAAGACTACAGTAAACATCTCCACCCTCTTTCCAGTTTGTTGGTATTTTGTGCTGAGCAGTGTCCCTGTCTGCAAACTGTCCTGTCCTGGTACTGGACAAGGTTATTTGTAACTGAAGGAAATAACCGTGGTGCTCACTACATGAAGCTAACCCAGGAACCCTCAGAGTCATTCCAAGCTCATGCACACTGGCTCATGGCTCTTCCGTCTGCATTGCTGCATAGTCCTGTGGTCACGGTGCCTGCTGGCATCTCCTTTTTCGTCTCTGAATTCTTCTCCTAAGAGACGCGCAGTGTTCAGCCCCTTCCCATCTACTGCTGCATTTTCTTCCTCTCATTCAAACTCCCCTTGAAAATCTCTTTTCAGAGACACCCCTGTCGCCTAGTCAAGTTCATCCAGCCATAGATGGTCACAACTCCTGTGTCAAGCACAGAGCTGGGTTCTGAATTCCCATTTCAGCCACCACAGGGTTCTGAGTTTCTCAGCCATCCACTAGCATTTCCATTAAAGTATCCACCAAACCGCTGACCTATCCCTCAAATGAGGACTGCCTGAAATAGCACTCCATCTATTAAAGGGTATTATTTGGTTTCAAGGCCCCCAGCAGGAACAAGACTTAACATCCTCCAGGAACTAAGGCCTGACCAGAGCTCTCAACATTGTGTTCTCAGGGGACTGCTGGCTGCTGGCTGCCATCGCCTCCCTCACCTTGAATGAAGAAATCCTGGCTCGGGTTGTGCCTCTAGATCAGAGCTTCCAGGAAAACTACGCAGGCATCTTCCACTTCCAGGTAACCTAATAGCTGGCTGAGGCGTCTCCTCTCCCAGGCTCAGGGACTAAGCAGAGTCCCCTAGCCTGGCTGGGTCCTCAGCTCCTCAGTCCCTGGTGGTTTCCAAGCTCCTGAGATCAGTACTATTCTGCAGAGGTTGCTGGGATAGGACAGGGTGCTCCCAACCTGCCCGTGATGTGAAGTCCCATCAGAATGGCTGAGAGTTGGGAAGTGATCCATGGAGATAGATCTCGGTATACAGGAAGTAATCGTTCAGGAGAGAATCCCCAAGTTGTTGTTGTTTAAGTTTATTATTTGAGGTTTGAGATAAAATGTTAAAAATTTCTTCCTTTTAAGTTGGCAGATGAAAAATGATATTTTTTAAAAGAAATTAAATGTGGCTTTGGAGACACAGACAAGCTCCACTGTCCTCTCTTGCTTGATGAGGGAGGGGGTTGCTACCATAGGAGACTGCAAAGCATCACGGGACCTACAACCAGGGGCTGGCCTGGAGGGAGCTGGATGAGGCTGAAGCTCTGAGTCCCATTGCCTCCCTCTCTTGTTCCCCTTGCCCCCCAGTTCTGGCAGTATGGCGAGTGGGTGGAGGTGGTGGTGGATGACAGGCTGCCCACCAAGGACGGGGAGCTACTCTTTGTGCACTCAGCTGAGGGGAGTGAGTTCTGGAGTGCCCTGCTGGAGAAGGCCTACGCCAAGTAAGTGACCACGCCCTTCCCCAGCACCCCACCTGCTCCTGCTGCCTCAGACTCCAAAACTGCGGGAGCTATTCCAGGACAGTTTTGAGTAGAAGTTCTGTCCTATAAAAGGGTGACTTTGGCCCAAATTGGGCTCTTAATTCAAGGAGGTTATGTTGGCATGCTACCTGGTCACATGATGTACCAACTGGAACATTCTGGGGCAGACTGCTCTGGCCTAGAGAAGGAACTCTTCGACAAGTCCCTTTGCATTTTTATTAACTGAAAACAGCAAGAGCTTTGCCAGTGGCCAAAACTACTCATTGCAGAAGTAGTTAAATTGTGGGAGCTCACCAAGAATAAATCACGTGGCTGGTAAGAATGTTTCCCAGTTCAAGTTTTAGTTGCTTCTCAGCTTGCCCCAAGTTTGCCCACCTAGGATATCAGCCCTCTGCTGGGGCAGCTGCTGGTGCTGGTGAGCTTCCTGCATTAAGATAAGCCAGTTTTAGCAGCAAGTGGGGTTAAGATCCCTACAAGCCCTAGGCTAAAAAGGAGGGAGGAGGCTTCATGTCCTCAGCCAAGAGGACTTGGGGCCTAGAGCACAAGGACTAAAGGAAAGGCCTACAGACCAAGGGGTGACCACAAGAACCCACAGACCAAGGGGCGACCACAGGAACCCACTTCGTGCTTCTCAGGGAACTGGGATTCACTACTGAAGCATCCTCTTTCTCAGCACTGACCATAAGTAGCCAATTAGCGGAACTCCTTTCCTGCCAGAGACTGGACCAGCTCATCACTAAGTCCTTCCAGTTCTGGAGTTTTGTACAATTTTTGAAACATTTGATAGCCACAGAGGAAAGGTAGCTGGGGAGATAGCGCCTTGCCTTCCTGGGCACCCCAAGCGGGAGACAAAGACAGGGAGAATGAAAGCAGAGGATCCCAAGAGCTCCCAGGAAGGGGGTTTTGGGGGAGGGGCTGGGAGTGGCACTTTCAGGGATGAAAGCTGGCGGTCAGCAGCATCAAGGGCAGTGGGTAGCAGCATGCGTTCCCCTCCTGCAGGGTCAATGGGTGCTATGAAGCACTGTCAGGGGGCGCCACCACTGAGGGCTTTGAAGACTTCACAGGAGGCATTGCCGAGTGGTATGAGTTGAAGAAGCCCCCTCCTAACTTGTTCAAGATCATCCAGAAGGCTCTGCAGAAAGGCTCTCTGCTTGGCTGCTCCATCGACGTAAGTCCCAACCACCCTCTCTGAACACTGCAGTCTGCCGTAGCTCGGGGGAAGCCCCCACAGCACCCAGAAGCTCACTGGGGACTTTAGTGCATTTCCTGTTCACCATGAAGCCAGGGTTGCTAGGCAATAGCCTGGCTGTCTGGCGGTGCATCCCATAGAGTGATGGTGTGCCTCCAGCCCATTCTTCATTCTAACTCACAGAACCAGGTCTCTCCCTACCCGCAGGGCTGTTGGAGCAGCCCTGCAGCTTTCTCCCCACTCTGTCCCAGTCAATGCTCATGAGTCCTGAAGAAGAGTTCAGAGAGTACCAGAAGGAACTGTATCTTCAAAATACCTTTGCAGGCAAACTTCAGGGAGATGGGAAGTAGGCATGGTCTAGGCCCCAGGAGCTTCCCAAGGCTGTGCCCAAAAGGTGGGAAAGCAGTGGTTTTGAGGAATTAGCAATCCAATAATCGCGCTGATTCTAAAGTGAGGCTGGAGATAAGAACTGCCATTATGTGAAACTGAGCTGGACTGGGTGGGGTGGGGAATCAGAGCGTCTTGGCCAGAGATGGGGTGAGTCCCTTCACATGATCAGCGACTGAAAGAAGCCGGGGTTCCTCCAGGTGGCAGGATGAATGCGCAGAGTTCCCCAGACCGGGATCCAGTGCCTTGTGGGTTTTTTGGGGCGGTTCGTATTGGGGTTGGAGCAGCCGCTGATCGTCCCGGTGTTTGCAGATCACCAGCGCTGCAGATTCCGAGGCCGTCACATTCCAGAAGTTGGTGAAAGGACATGCGTACTCCGTCACTGGAGCGGAGGAGGTACGGGATCTCTGGGAGGACTGTCCTGCCCCCTAGCACGTGACTGTCCGGGGTGGGGTCTCTAGGCCCACGTCAGCCCAGCGCGCTCTGCCCCCTGCTGGTCACAGCGGCAAATCCGGGCGTTACAATCTCTGGATCCGCTTTAAAATCAAAACCCAAAACACAGCACTTTGTATAGTATTTTATACTCTTCAAAATATTTTTAGTGGTGCTTGGGTGCCTCAACCTGCAATTCTAGCCTCTGTGTCCCAAGTGCTAGGGTTTTTTTTAAGATTTATTTTTATGTATATTTTAACATTGCTAAGCTTTGCCACACATGCTGTCTCCATGTGCGTGGCTGTTTTTTTTTTTTCTGAACCATTTACAAGTAAGCTGCAGGTATGGTCGCATGGGCCCATAGTCCCAGCTACTTCAGTGCTAAGACAGGAGGATTGCTTCACGTGAGTCTGTGTGTTCCATGTTCAGAGCCAGCCTGGCTAACCCAGTGAGACCTTGTCTCAAAAAAAAAAAAAAATCCCCGAAATGCATCTTCCATTTCATCCAACACCTTTAAGCAAGTGCGAAATCTTCTCTGACAAAAGCACATCCTTTTCCAGTTAGTTAATTGAGGTTTAGATGTAACATCCCAACTGCACGGCAGACACCAGGGCAGGCCAGACTGTTTGTGCCTCAGGCTGCTGTCAAAGATTAAAGGGCCCAGTCCTCAAAGAGCCAGATCCTGGGAGATTTAATCCTCATTTTCTTTGGTATATTTATTTTTTTGTTTGATTATCTATCTATCTATCTATTTATCTATTTATTTATTTATGCTTTAGAAGAGGTGGTGGTGTTTTGTTCTGTCATATTGAGCTGGAGTCTCACTGTGGAGCTCTGGCTTTCCTGGGACTTGGGGTGAAGTCTTCTAGTTGCTTAGGGTTTCATTCTCATTTTCCAAAGTGGTGAGAGTCTGAGGGTCCAGCCCTTCCAGTATCCGTGGTCCTCCTCCACCCACTTGGCTCCTGCTGAAGGGGAGTGTGGGTCCAAGTCCCTCCAAGTCTGAGTGGCCCTCAGCCTCTCCTCCTTTCTTTCCTTGGATCCTTCAGGTTGAAAGCTCAGGAAGCCTGCAGAAATTGATCCGAATCCGGAACCCATGGGGACAAGTGGAGTGGACCGGGAGGTGGAATGACAAGTAAGCAGGGGGCAGGTGGGCCAGGCTGGGACTGATAACACCCAGAGAGGAGGCACGCTGTGCAGTGCCAAGAAATGAGGTTCTGAAGCCACTCATCACACTGAGCGGGCCCCAGGGCTGTGGCCCTTTAACACCGTTCCTCGTGGTGTGGGGACCCCCACCCATAAAATTATTTTCATTGCTGCTTCATCACTGTAGTGTGTTATGAATCGTAATGTAAATATCTGGTGTGCAGGACGGTCTTAGGATATGAAAGGGTCATCCAATCCTCCCAAAGCAGCTGAGACCCACAGGTTGAGAACTGCTTTTTTAGAGGGTTTTTGTAAACAGGACAGCTCTCCCAGCACCAGGTCTCCAGTGAGGCGCATTCCTTCCTACCTCACGGTTCATCCTCTGCTACTGGGCTCTCTGGGGTAAATGTTCCCCATAGGCTGGTGATATGACTTAGCAGGTAAAGGTGCTTGGGACTAAGCCTGATGACAAGGGTTTGGTCACTGGGACACACATGGCGGAATGAGATAGCCAAGTGCCAGAAGTTATCCTCTGACTCCACGAAGACACAATGGTGTGGACATGCCATCAACCTGCTGCCGTATGTGAGCGCACACATACACATACACATACCCTAAATAAATAAATAAATAAAATCAACAATGGGAAAAATCAGAGAAAAGGCATCCCTCATCCCAATAACACTTCCACTTCAAGGACATGAGCCCTGTGCCAAGAGTAGAGCATGCCTGTTGGTCTCCAGGGCTTGCTGGTAGCTGTTAGGCTTCAACACTCTGGGGTAAATGCTCACCACTGCCCCCCCCCAACCTACTCTTCCCCAGCTGCGCACCTTCCCTTCCCCCACCCCTTTTCTGGCTTGTTCTAGGCAGCCCTGGCCTCAGCAGAGGAAAACCTGCTGTTAGGCTTCCTTCCAGGTTGGCTATGGGGGTCCCTGGTGGATTTCCAGTTGCCCCTAAAAGATGCCTGGGACATTTCACCTGGAGCAGGCTGCTCCACCCTCCTCCTCCCCTGCCTTCATGGTGGCCACACTCATTTTCTGCTTCTATATCCACCATCTTCCAGGCGAGCATGACCTCTCCCCTGCTCCCTGCACAAGGTTCTGTGCTCCTTAGAGTATGCTCTGTGTTTCTCAGTGGGGTCTGGATCCAGGTGGGATGAGCCCTTCCTTTCTGAGGCCTAGGTCCTTAGCAGTGAAAGTGGGTGTGTTCCCCTCCTCGGCACTGGGGAACTGGCGAGAACTGGTCATCATCACACACTCATTTCTCGGGCCTCTCCCATTGCTTTGTTTTCCAGCTGCCCCAGCTGGAACACAGTTGACCCGGAAGTGAGGGCAAATCTAACCGAACGACAGGAAGATGGAGAATTCTGGTAAGACAGTGGGGGCTCCAGGGGAAGAACCCACCTCAGTGCTCTTTACTGGAAAGCTGCTAACCAGGGCATCTGCCAGAAATTCATTCAACATGCTGAGGGCATGTGGCATGCATCCTGGTTTTGCTGTTTGTGCATCTAAGTGCCAGGCAGGGTGGTACACATCTGTAATCCTAGCATTCTAGAAATTGAGTCAGGGGGATCTCAAATTGGAGACCAAGCTGCATAGCCTGGGCTATCTAGTAAGAACTTGTTTCTAAAACATAAAAAAAAAATTCTTCATATGATCCTGAACAACTTTTAAATCTCTTCAATATGTTCATCTCAACAGTAGGGTTGACACGCAGAGCAACTTCACAAAGGCTGAGAGGAATTCATTCAGTAGTGTCCCGAGAGAAAACAAAGAGAAAGATGGACCTTTCTTCTAACTAGTCTCTAAAAAGATATCCCTGCATATTGAGAAGCCAACTCCAAGATGAAGGGATGGCTCAGTGGTTAAGAGTGCTTTCTGTTCGTGCAGACCTGAGTTCAGTTCCCAACCCCACATGGCAGCTCACAGCTGCCGGTAACTCTAGTTCCAGGAGATCTGACCTCCTTGGGTTCCTGCAAGAATGTGATACACATAACCTCATGTAAAAACCACACATAATGTAAATAAAATAAACCTTAAAGAAAAGGAAACCAGTTCCTTAACAAGCAGAGAGGGATGAACCCCTGTGTGTGCCTTGCCCCACAGAACACCTCTAGCTGTTACGTTACTGTTTACCCTGAGAGCCCATACGTTGTCTCATTTGCTATTTACTGGCAGCTCTCATTTCACATCTAAGAGCCTGGTCTATAGGGCTCATCAATTTTCTCAAAGTCACCTACTTTGAAAGTAGTGGTTACAGGACTAGATTTAGGGCCTTCAGAGCCTGGCCCTAGTGCCCACTACTGAGTCCCACGCAGCACCTAGTCTGACCAGGTAGAAAGCCATGGCTGGCCCTATGTTTGTAACTCGGCACCCCCGTCTCTGCTTTGCCAGGATGTCCTTCAGTGACTTCTTGAGGCACTACTCCCGCCTGGAGATCTGCAACCTGACCCCAGACACCCTTACCAGTGACTCCTACAAGAAGTGGAAGCTCACCAAGATGGACGGGAACTGGAGGCGAGGCTCCACTGCAGGGGGCTGCAGGAACTACCCAAGTAAGGGCTGTAACCATGCGAGGCTGACAGCCCCATGGCGTCCTACCCTGATAGATATGCCACGTCAGCCTGGAAGCCCAGGAGAGTTGGCTCCCACTCACCCAGACCCTCATTTTCTTCCTTCACCACAATCTGAGACTCAACATCTTTGTCTGTTTTCTAAGCCCTTCTACTTTCTACATTCTGTTGCCTCTGTAAATCATTTGCTGTTTCTGTGATAGACCCTTTGGGCACTAGATCCCCTGTTACCACCTTCATCTGGCTTATGGAGGCAGTGCTAAACCCCAATTCATAACTAGCTACCCCAGGCCCTCATGCACTGTATCCATGGGGCTCCTGTACACCAGCCTCTCATTGCAGTCTGTGACCCTCTCGTGTGCCAAGTGCATTTAGAAAATGTTGCCTGAGCCGGGTGGTGGTGTCACACGCCTTTAATCCCAGCACTCAGGAGGCAGATGCAGGTGAGTTTGAGACCAGCCTGGTCTACAGAGTGAGTTCCAGGACAGCCAGAGCTACAACAGAGAAACCCTGTCTCGAAAAAAATAAATAAATAAATAAATAAGAAAGGAAGGGAGGAAGGGAGGAAGGAAGGAAGGAAGGAGAAAATGGTTGCTTGAGCCCAGATCAGATGGGGTGGGGGTGTCCCCTCTGCTCCCCTTTGTTGTTCTCTTCTGTTGTCTTGATAGCTCAGTCTCCCTTACTCTTCCTCTCCTAGAAACTGTCTGATCTTGATGGCATCTGCCAATCATGGGAGCGGGGCATGCATAGAGTACCAGGAACTGTCCCAAAGAGAGAACTCCATCTCTGCTGTTGATCTTCTTGACAAACATGTATTTTCAACTTCATCTTGAAGATGATGGGACTGAGTCTTAGAATTAATGCTGTCCCAAGGTCACAGAGCTCTCTGGGATTTGAGCCCAGGTAGTGTGACTATGGAGTCACTCTGGTAGCAGGCTATGGTTATTCTCTACTGCAGATGAAGAAACTGAGGCTCTAGGTGGTGTACCAGGCCCACAGAGCAAGTAGACTGACTAGCCGGCCAGTCCCTCCAATCCCAGCATGCAGTCACCAGGTGGCAGTTCTAGAGGCCACCACTGGGAAGCTCCTGTGGCAACCATAGAAATACCCTGTACCCATTAGATGGGGGGGGTCAGCAAACACTCTCAAGGACCTCAGAATGAATGCTCGTGGCCTTGTGGGCTGCTCTGCCCCAACAGCACTTATTCAGTGCTCCTGAGGTAGCCTAGAAGTTTTGTACATAAATGAGTGTGTGTCGATACAACTGAATTTCTAGAAGCACTGGCACCATGACTGCCAACTCTGCAGGAAGTAGGGTGTTAGAGGCACCATGAGGGTGAGCAGGAGACACAGACGCTGAAATTGTACACAGGATATCCCTGGCCTCTGTACTCACTAACTCACTACAGGGTAGCGGTGAAAGACAGGCACAGTGTGAGAAGGTATCCTTAGGGAACAACAAGACAAGCCAGCCTAAGGGCAAAAAAGCACTTCAAGGGGAAATTCCTGATTTAGGTCTTTCTGAGAGTGCCAGGAGCCCAGGGCCTTCCATTTGCTCTGACTAAGCCTTTGGGAAGACTTCAGAACCGGACGAAGGATGTGGCTCAGATGGTAGAGTGATTACCCGCCATGCATGAAGCCCTGGATTCAATCCCTAATACTCGTAACCCTGCACTGAGGAGGTAGAGTCAGGAGGATCAGAGGTTCAAGGTAATCCTCCACTTGCAAGTTCAAAGCCAGCTTGAGCTGTCTGAATCCTTGTACCAGAAGAAGAGAACCTGAACCCGAGGAAGCCATTTCCCCATGGCAGGTGCAGGCAGAACCGATGCTGTAGCACACCTCTGTAGCCACTGCAGCCAGTTGGCCTCTGCTCTGCCTCCTAATATCCCTCAATCTTCCCCCTTTCTCATCCTTGTCTCACCACCTCCAGTCCCAAGGCCAGGACCCACCGCAGTTCCCAGCTCCTGGGCATTTATTCAGGGCTGGGCTCCCCTGTTCCTGTCCCTCAGATACCTTCTGGATGAACCCTCAGTACCTAATCAAGCTGGAGGAAGAAGATGAAGATGATGAGGATGGGGAGAGAGGCTGTACCTTCCTGGTGGGTCTCATCCAGAAGCACCGGCGACGGCAGAGGAAGATGGGCGAGGACATGCATACCATTGGCTTTGGCATCTATGAGGTGCGGATGGCACTGTGCCTTCCCTTCTCCCAGTTCCAGCCACATAGACCCCAGAGGCAGGACTTGGAGTAAGACAGGACAGGGAACTTGGCCAAGCCAAAGTAAAGACGCCAGCACGGTAGTTAGCAGTAGCTGACACAGGTCTGTACGGCTGGTCTGTGTCTCCAGGGACCTCGTGGCCCTTCTCTGGGTCCCCCATAGCTAATCTTCAGGGAGTTCCATGCTTGGGAAAGACCTCTATGTCCCTTCTCACATCCCCCAATCCTGGAATTCTGGTTGACCCAAATAATAAAAAAAAGACTTAAGTTAGAACAGAATATTCTAGAGTACACCAAGAAATATCGTGAGAGCGGAGCTGAGCCAGCAGGTCCTAATGGTCAGAGCCCAGCCAAGTCTTTGGCCTGAATGGGAGAGAGCCCAGGACAGGATAAGGAAGGGTATTTGTGCTTCCTGGGGTCTGCTGGCTGGAGCTCTGCTCCACAGGCCCCTTGCAGCCCTCGGGGGCCTTCTCTCATTCGAAGCCAAAAGAAAGCCATGCCCCTGCTCAGCTGCGCCAGAGCATGGCCATCTCTCATCTTCTGGCTAAGGACTGGAGGCAGGAGACATGGCTCTATGTGGGGGCTCTACTGCTCAGAACATGGCAGGAGCTGAGAGGGGCACGGATCACCTCAGGGTGGCTGCATTTGTTTAGTGAGCAGTTCTGCCAGCCTGTCATCCATCATTCCCCCAGCCCTGTGTTTAGCAAGGTCCCCTGGGTAGCCTGAGCATGGCTTCAGGAAATGACCAACATTACCAGCAGGGCTTCTGCCCACCAGCTTGAAGCACACCAGGAACCCAGACTAGGTGCAGGGGAGGAAGCTCAACTCCTGTGCTCATCAGTGGCAATGTGGTTGCCTCTGATTGGCTGCTAACCTGAGCCCCATCCACCCACCTGAGAAGTTGGACAAACACAAGTCCCTGGACTCTCAGTCTCTGAAATGAAAGTTGAGGACTTCAGACCTGGGCAGAATGGCTAAGAATTGCCAAGTGAATTGTGTCCATTTATGTATGCACTTGGGAGTCCAGTGGCAGGCTTTCAGAGTTGGGCAAGATGCTGGCAATCAATCAAATAGGCAGTCCTATTTGAAATGTCAGAAAACAAAGGGAAGGAAATGAGGGGAAGAGACTTAGTGGAGGAAATACATACAAACCGTATATGGCTGGCCTGGCCTGTTGCTTCCTCCAAACTTCACCCAGCCCTACTTTCCCTGAGTGGGAGGTGGGTGCGGGCTTCGACACAGCTGGCTGACGACAGAAAACAAGTCACCGCATGTCTCCACCCATGAATGGTGCTAAGGACCCATCCACTGTATCCCAGGTCCTAAGAGGGTTTTCTTCCAATGTGGCCAAAGTACTTTGAGTTCCTTGAAAAATAATTGCTGTGTCTATCTAGTTAATAACACCGAAACTATAGAGAAAAGCAGGCAGCAGAGGGACAATCACAGTGCTGGTGTGGGCTCTGCTCCCCAAATCTGAATCAGGTCTGCTTTATTTTTCAGGTCCCAGAAGAGGTACGTCTGGCTCATGTCAGCCCCCAACCCCAGGGCTCCAGCCGCCAACACGATTGAGGCTTAGCCTGCCTAAACTCAGGGAGTAGTGGGAGCTTGGGGGGGAGCAGGCGGGTGGGGAGAGGCTGGTGGCTGAGGGATGAGCTCTTGTCCCCTCTAAGGCCCCGCAGGGATGGCTCCAGCTCTGGATCCCACTGGACTAAGCTCAGGGCAAAGTATCTAGAGAGTTCATTCGTGTTTCCTGCCTCCCCGTGGCCCTGAGAAGTGGGGTAGAGTTTATCTGTGGTGGCCCACTACCCTTGGGCTGCAGGAAGCCTTTCACCAAGGCCTGTGTAGCTCTGAGAACATGCAGGGAGGGAAAGATGAACTGCACACCATCTGGACCCAACTCCCAGGCTACGTGACCCTGTCCAAGTGACAAATTCTCTCTGAGCTTTAGTTTCTTGTCCTGTAGAAGTAGTCAGCCATCACCTCACTGGGCACTGTGGGCATGATCTGAGTTATAGCAGAGCACTATAGAGGCCACAGTTAAGTCATAAGATGCATAGCAGCCAGGTGACTCAGAAGGCCGGGTATTAAATGGCCACAGCAGGTGCCCTGACCCGCCCATTGGCACCCTGCTTTCACCAATACACAGTCGAGCTTCGTTGAACACTACCTTATGTTGGGTTACATCTGCTCACATCTGAGCCCCTTTCTCTGCCCCCAGCCTTGTCTTCTTATCAGTGTGTGAAATACAACACAGAACCAACCTGGTTCCTTTGTGAGAGGGGGGCCTCTAGCACCCCGAGAGTCACCTAGAGCAAGGCGGGTGGGAGAGGGGAGGTCCCGTCACACCTCAGCTCCTTACCGGTTGTGTGTTGTTTAGGACGAAAGTGTTGTCTGCCGTCTAAAATGATCCGGGCGTCGTCCCCCATGGCCCCTGTCTCTCAGTGAGTGAAAAAGACACGCTCATGAGCTCCTCCCTTGTCTTTGTGTTTAATCATCAGATGTCAGGGCAGACCAACATCCACCTCAGCAAGAACTTTTTCCTCACAACCCGAGCCAGGGAGCGGTCGGATACCTTCATCAACCTCCGGGAGGTACTGAACCGCTTCAAGCTGCCCCCGGGAGAGTATATCCTCGTCCCCTCCACCTTCGAGCCTCACAAGAATGGCGATTTCTGCATCCGTGTCTTCTCAGAGAAGAAGGCTGACTACCAGTAGGTTCTGCTACCTCTTCCTGGTCCCACCCTGGTCTGCCCTTCGCTGCTTTTCTTTTCCTGTAAGACTGACCTACTTGATGGACCCGTGTAGGGACAGGTGGGCCAGAGGGCTCTGAGGGTTCTGCTCAAGGAAGCAAAAGGAAAAGCCATGTAGGGTGTTCAGTTGGGACAGGCAGCTGGGCAAGTGGGTGGCTTGCAGTCCAGTTTCACAGTCCATCTCTGAATCACCAACTGTTAATCTCATTTTAATGGCCCATGTATGCCCTCATACTGTGTGACCTTACTCTGCATAACGCTTGCTCTCCCAGGGTTATGCAGTCTGACAATGTTGACCGTCTGTGCATACGGGACCTTCCCTGTTTTAGTCAGGAAGACTCTGGTGGGGTCTTTTAGGCAGATATCACAAGTTCCTGCCATGGTTCCTGTGGCCTCAACTCACAGTAGCTTCTGCCACTCTGTCACTGCATCCATCATTTAGCCAGCAGAGCCAGAACCAACCGCAGACAGTGTAAGAAAAGGCAGATCACTGGAAGGCTGTGGGACCCCAGCGCTAATTCAGGGACCAGGGACAAGGTGGGAAGGACAGGAACAAGGGTATTCTGAGAACCATGGTTGGGACAACCTGTGCCAAAGGCCCAAAGATCACATCTGATGGGGTGGGCACAGACCAATCCCCAGCCGTCACCTCCTGTGAAAGAGGAGATGCAGTGGGAGAGAGACCAGGGAACCTTTGCTTCAAGACAATACATGACAGAGAAAGAGTTTCAGTGGCCAACAGCTGTGGACCAGTAAATGTCAGCAAAGGGTGGCTGTAGCTCACGGCCATGAGAGACTCTTGTTTGCCAAAGCCTGCTGCAGGGAAAGGGCCTGTTGGGTCAACTCACAGAGGGAAGCCCTGTGTGTCCAGCTTAGTCTCCACCGATGAGATGGGGACAAGCCCAAGCATCATTGGGATGGCACTGTTCTTGGTCAAACCCTATCCTACCCTGCTAACCACAAGCCCCTCCAGAGAGGTGTCAGCCCCCTCTGCTTGCCCTAGGGTGAGCTACCTGCCCCTCAAAGCTGTTGCCCTGACCCAGGATAGCCAGCCTTCAACAGATCCTAGCTAGTAGCACTCAGAAGTCCCTTTACCTTCCTGTGAAGCTTCAGACCTGCAGATTATAACCTACTTTAAGAGTACTGGCACCCAAGGAAGCCCCTCCTAGGCTTAAGTACCCTCACTGAAGGACCAGCTTATGTAAGGGACTGTGTAAGAGAAAGCTAACTTTGCTGGCAGGTGTGTGACAAAGAGTCAGAGGTTCCTATGGACATGTGTCATGATGAAAGCCTTCCTGTGGCAGAGTGGTTTAGGTGGAACTTCAAAGTTGTCCCTTGAGACTGAGGATGTGGCTCAGGGCAGAGTGCTTGCTTGTCATTGCAAGGCTCCAGCACTTAGAGCAAAACAAAACAAAGAAATAGCTGTCAAGAAAAAGCCCTTCCAGAGGCTAAGTGAGTCCCCAGAGCCCTTGCTCCATACCGCATAGGAAGACTGTGCTGTTTGATAAAGACACAAAACCAAGAGTATCTCCTCCTTGGCTACGGCGGCCAAGGGGCTGTGCTATCACAGAAACTGGGTGCAGAGATCCCCTCTCCCACAGCGTGCTGACCTTCAACACTGCTGTTCCATTTTATAGTGTGATTTCTGCAATGCTTCCAGTTCACCTTCCCCAGCCTTCTAGTAATAATAAATTTTCCTTCTGTTTCCAGAGCTGTTGATGATGAAATCGAGGCCAACATTGAAGAGGTATTTCTTCCTTAACTCCCTAAGTCTACTCATTCTGGCGGACACACAGGACGCAGCAGAGCAAAAACACACAAGAGCCTGGGCACCCTTTGGACTGTGTGAACACAGTTTGAAAGCCTGGCTACAGCCAGTCAGTCCTTTGCTCATTAGAGCCCAGTTTATCCACATGCAGGGGGTAGGGAGGGTGGTGAGGAAGGACAGAACACTAATGCTTCACTGAGCTGGCCGAGTGCTGGTCTCTCTGCTCCCACATACACCTCACTTTTATCGTCTATAAATGGACTCGAAGGATAGCAATATTTTTCAAGTTTCTGAAAGTTCTAAGAATAAGTCAGTGGTGAATCCTGAAGAGCCTTTAGGAATGTAATTCAGGGATTTCACCCAAGACCCAAGCTTAGTAAATCTGAGTAGAAGTGCCACGGGCTAGAGAAAAGAAGGGCTCTTCCTTCTCTCTGAGGCTCTGAGGTGGCTCTTTGATTGGATCAAAGAAGCCTGGTGCTTGCCATATGTACCCAGTGGGAGACCGAACAGTTTGTCATCGCCCAAACTGTCCCATACAATCCACGAGGTTACCGGTGGAGCAGACCATACAAGGTCATTTTGGTTGGATATTAAAGATACTTGGAATTACAAGAAGTTAAAGAATAACCTTCCCTGCCATGTGATTTCCACTCCCTCTCATGAGCTTTAGCTAAAAGGAAAAAATCTTAGCTGGGCATGGTGGTTCACACCTGTAACCTCAGTGCTGGAGAGGCAGAAGCAGGAGGATGAAGAGTTCAAACTATCCTTGGCTATATAGTGAGTTCAAGGCCACCCTGGACTACTTGAGAGCCTGTCTCAAGAAGGAAAAAATCTTAGAAGACAAGGGTGATGACACATACCTGTAACCCCAGCACTTGGGAAGTGAGACAGAAGGAGCAAGAGTTCAAGGCCATCCTCAACTACAGAAGGAGTTTGAGGCCAGCCTATGTTATATGAGACCTTGTCTCAAAACAAAAGAAAATATTTAATTCCTCACTGCCATTCATTGTAAGCCCAGAATCCTTAGGATTCTGGCCTGAGGAGGAAGCCTCTAGAGGGTGGGGGACATGGAAGGGAGATGGCACCTTGCTGTCACTCTAACCAATTTCCTGTTCCTGTGCCTCACCTCTTAGATTGAAGCCAACGAGGAGGACATTGACGATGGGTTCAGAAGGCTGTTTGCTCAGCTGGCAGGGGAGGTAGGTGTCACCAAAATTCTGCTGACATAAAGGAAAAGTGATTTTCCGGGAGGACACTTCAGATTAAGGGGAAAGAAAACAAACCAAGCAAAAGCAGAAGAATTTTGGTCATAGCTCAGACCCTTAGCCCAACATCCTTTGCTCACATCCTCTCAAGTCCTCTGCTGGCTTCCTGGCCTTCCTCTCTGCAGGTCAGCCCTGGCTCTGCTCCTTCATTAAGATTCTTGGAGTACTTTGAGGTTGTTTCCTCTGTTCCGGGCCAACTGAGACATGAAACTTGAGTCCCAGTCCTGACCCTCATAAACATACCTGGGAAGGAAGGGTCCCATTCTTCCAGAATGTAAGCAGCTTACACCAAAGCATTACTTTCCTTTTTCTTAAAATAGACCGCCAGCCCTACAGTCCCACTACAAAGCCAGTCAACCCTTTCTCCCCTAGAACTCCAGGAGCAAAGTATCCTTCCCCATCATGCACCTTTCCCCAGTGTTATCACGAAGCCTGTTCCCTGTTTAGCCACAGGCAAAGTGCTAACCCAGATGCTGTTTGCTCTGCAGCACCACTGTCTCCCCCTCTCTTCCCCCCCCCCCCAATCCGAGTTCCTCAAGGGAAGGGGCCTCAGAGAAACTTACTATCCACACTGACTGAATCATACATACCCTCCACACACAGTCCGGGCCTTGTCCAGGTTACTCAAATTACACAAATACACCTAAGTTAACAGAGGTAGCTGGATCACTTCTGAGGAGCCTTAGCAAATGGCCCCATTGAAGGGCTGAGCCATCTTGAAGATGAGGCTGATCCCAAACAGTGTCAGGAAGCCTGAGGTCTGAGTTGTAGAGGGGTGGAGAAGGCCTGCCAGGTAGGAGGAATGGTGAGAGAAAAATAGGCTGAGGAAGACCATGAGCGAGTTCACGGGTGACTAACATGACCTACAATGTGCCCTGCATTATAGTACTACGTTAAACACAGGCCAGGTAAAGTATGTAGTGTATGCTGGGGACACCCTATATCACTTGGGGCATGAGCAAGGTGAACAAGATCTATCTACGGGGTCCACTGTGCTTCACCCAGCTCCCCCAGGGCGCCCAGAATGATGCTCTGGTTGTGTGTCCACAGGATGCGGAGATCTCTGCCTTTGAGTTGCAGACCATCTTGAGAAGAGTTCTAGCCAAGCGTAAGTGTCCCCTTTGCAAACCTTTCATCATAGTCTTCCCCCTACGGACATGGGGGAACATGGGAATCATTCCTCCGGGCACACGTCAGCTGCCGCAGCTAAACCATCATTCTCTGCTCCAACATAAGCACTCCCAGCATCAGGGAAGACAGGACAGAGGAGGGCCTGAGTGAAGTAATGCTACAGAGCAAAGATTCCCAGGTCTGCGGACGACAGATCAAATCTAAACTCGTCTACTTACGAACTCTGTGATCTAAACCAAGTTAGACCGCCTGTCTGACCCCTCCCCTACCTGCAATCTAGACATACTATGGATGACTTCCTCTTCCCAGTGGCTGAACATTACTTCACGAGGTAACCTGGGTAATCTGCCTGGTACAGGGCCTGCATGCTGTAAATGGAAGTTCTTATAATGACTGGTTGGTAAGCAAAAGCTAAGTCAGCCCAGATGATGGGCGCCAGAGTCCTGAGTTCCTAACGTCTCTGCCTATGCTTAGGAGGGAGTGCGGTCACGTCTCACTCATCAGCCAGAGTGGAAAATAATACGCCATCTTACACTCTGAAGGAGATGGATTATAAAAATCTTAACTCCCCACCTTGAATTTAAATGAGCTCCAATTCACCTGAGCCAATGGGCCAAGTAAATAACTTCCAGACTCTGGAACTATCTGCTCAGGCCCAGACTGGAGGCTCCCATAAAGAAGGGGCAGGACTAGGTGGAGACCCGAGAATGAGGCAGGCAAAGGTTATCATTAACCTTCTTTTAGCCTGTGAGTATTATTATTATTTTTTTGCTTTTTAAAAAATATAGTTATTTTTCGTGTGTGTGTGTGTGTGTGTGTGTGTGTGTGTGTGTGTGTGTGTACACATGCCACAGTGCACATACAGAGTTCAGAGTACAGCTTTCAGGAGCCGATTTTCTCCTTCCATTATGTGGAAGATACTGAACTCACGTCATCAGGCTTGGTGACAAACACCTTAACCTGCTGAGCCATCTCGATGGCCTTTTTCGCTCTGAGATAGGATCTCTTTCTGTAGCCTGGGATGACCCCCTTGAACTCAGTATGTAGCCCTGGCTGGTCAGGATCTCACAGCACTCCTCCTGCCTCAGGCTTCTGAGTATTGGGATTATAGGTGTAGTCCACCATGCTCCTAACTCCTAGCTGCTTCTTAAATAAAAAAATTATCCAAAAACTAACATTCAAGTCCCCTAGTGTTGCTCACTGCTAGAGAAGAGGGAAAATATAATTTTTTCCCTCAAATCTTTACAAATCATGCTGCTTCTGATAAGATAGCGAAGTAGTTAGTGTGCAGTGCCTGAAGTTTTGTGGATCAGAAACAGACGTACACGTTGTGACATCCCAAACATCAGCCCCTGCAGTCATCACGGACATTTCCAGGGGTTGCTGTTCCATTTGACATCAGCCCACATGGCCTCTCACTTGACCTCTCAGGACAGAAGCAAATCCTTGCTTTAAAATCAAGAGTCCGAGGCCTGTAGAGCCTTCCAGGCTTGGTGTGTGTTCCTTACAGAGCTGGGTTGCAGCCTGAGGCTCCTGAACAAACATCTGTAGGATAGCATCTGTGATTCACAGGGCATTCAGCCTTCGGAGTGAGGCTGGCTGGAGCCAGCATCCAGGCAGTCCAGTGCAGGGCTTCCCCAGGGCGGGGCGCAGCTGCACTGTCCCTCTTGCAGGACAAGAGAATAGTGTTTACCCTTCTGGCTGCCAGGCACAAGGGTGGTCACAGGGCTCTTCAGATGTGTGGCTGGAGTGCATGCAAGAGACAAAGTCTCATTGTTCCACAGAGCTAGAGAGCAGGAAGAACTAGGCCATGCTTGGCCCAGCTTGCTTCTAGTTGAGGGAAAAGCGTGTGCTGTTGCATGTGCCTCTGAGCTCAGGTCCCTCCCCTGTCTTCCTGGTGACGCCAGCCTTCTGCCCAAGAGTCTCACACAGCCCTGTGGTTGGTGTCCAGAGGAACAAGTTTAGGACAGGATAGGCCCAAATATTCTTCAAAGACATCACCAAAAGGGCTGCTCCTTGTGGCCTGGTGAGATGCCCGTGAGGATAAAGTGCTTGCCACACCGGCATAAGGACCAGAGTTTGGATCCCCAGAACCTATGTAAAGCCAGGCATAATAGCAAGAACTTGTAATCCCAGTGTTCCTGTGGTGAGATGGGAGATGGAGACTAAAGTCCCCCAGAAGCTTGTGGGCCAGTCTGACATACACAGAGGCTAACAACAACGAGACCCTGTCTCGAACAAGGTGAAAAGTAAGAAACAACACCCATGGCTATGCTCTGACTCCATACATGTACCATGGTATGCACCCATCCATACTCACACATATGCTACACAATCATACACACATAACCATCGTCCTCATCACACACACACACCCATCATACACACACAAACATATAACCATCCTCATAAAACACACACACACACACACACACACCCATCACACACACATAACCATCATCCTCATAACACACACACACACACACACACCCATCACACACACATAACCATCATCCTCATAACACACACACCCACACACACCCATCATACACACACAAACACATAACCATCCTCATAAAACACACAGACACACACACACACACAGACACACACACACAGAGACACACACCCATCACACACATATAACCATCATCCTCATAACACACACACACACACACAGTTACTCCTCACAAACACTATGGGTGTGTGACAAGAGTCTCAGGCCACCTGCTAGCACCAATGGCACAGGATTCTCCTAGTAAAGTACAGTAGGTTCTAGGTCCTCATATCTCAGTGAGCTGGGACACAGACACAACTGTCTGCAGATGGACATGAAACAGCTGCCTTCCTCTCTCTGCTCTCTGGCTGTGTGTGACCACAGTTTCCGACCCTGTCAGCATTTAAGGCTTCAGCCATAACCAGGTGTAGTAGCACATCCCTGCGATCCCGACATTTGTGAGGCAGAAGTCTGGGTTTGGAGCTTGCCTGAGCTCCAGAGCAAGGCCCTGTCCAAAAAACCAGCCCAGCCATTTTTTATTCTTTCACTTGTTTACTTAATATTGAAGCCCTGTTTGTCCATGGTAGTTGGACAGAGAAATCAAGCAGGCGTGAGGTCCTCTGTGCTGTCCCAGTGTGGCAGCCGATTACTACGAGTGGCTAAAGTAATCCAAGTGGCTGTCACAGTGGCGGGGACAGGGGAGGGATGAGTCTGTCTATCTTTGTAGGAAGTGCTGTTAGACAGCGCTGATCTGGAAGGCTTTCCTGACATGCTTATTTTGTCTTTTAGGCCAAGATATCAAGTCAGATGGCTTCAGCATCGAGACCTGTAAAATCATGGTGGACATGCTAGATGTATCCTTTAATGTACTCCAGAGAACAGAGTCCACTCCCCGCCCGTCTTCATAGGCCTGAGTGCAGACAGACAGCCTGTCAGTCTGGGGCTAGAAACCCTGACCTTCCATCCACCATTTCTGCCCAGAGCAGCCTGGTCACTTCTTGAATGACAGCATTCTTCTATTTTTCCTAGACAGAGCTTCCCCAAATCACAGTATGTTTGATACAAATCTGTGTCTGTGGCAAGATTTCCTTCTAAAACAGTATGTGGAGGTACACTTCTAATGCTAATCCCAGCATGTGGTGGGGCTGAGGCAGGAGGATTTCAAGTTTGAGGCCAGTCTGGGCTACACAGCAAGACTGTCTAAAAATTTTTTTGTATTTTTTCCTAGACCTGAAGATTAGGGTCTGCCTACATTGTCATTCTTTCTCTTTGACCTAGTTCCCCAGGGCCACCTACCTATCCCTGATGCAGACTAACCATGCCCCTCTCCATTTCGGGTGCTCGGTAAAGAAAGTCCAACCTTCTGTGACACTGTATCTACTGGCCACATGGCGTACACCTGTGACACCCTTTACAAGAGGCCTCTTAAAAATTCTCACATGCTTCTCAAGGGTCCAGCCATCTGCCTGTCGCCTCATAACAATCTTTTAACAGGCTCTGGGGCCCCCATAGCACCCTCAGCCAGCAGGATGGCAGGGCTCTACTGCACCTTTCCTGCTGCCCTTATGAAGAAACTTGGGAGTATGAAAAGCAGAAGGCAAATCCTTCTGCAGAACTTCCCTGTGCATGAGTTGGGAACCCAGGAGATCCAGCACATAGGCCAATCAGATGGCATTATACCCAGGGCCTGCAGGCTCCAGGAGCTTTCCTTAACTGAGGGCAGGAAGATGGGAGTGGCAAGCTGGGGCTGAAGGAGTTCTACATCCTCTGGACGAAGATTCAGAAATACCAAGTAGGATCCTGGGGACCCTGGGGCGGGTAGATCAGTGTTGGGGGACATTCTAGGCATATACTTTAAGATGCAACTCCTCTGGAGGGTGGGGGAGTTGAAGTCCAAAGAGAACTGAACTTCACCCATAGCAGAACTCAGAAGGAGTAAAGGCCTGGCTATGCCAAACCAACAAATAAAGCAAGGACTTGGAAAGTAGTCTGTCTTGTCCTTGGCTTTGCCTGATTTGTGATCAGAAACGAGGTTACCATCAAAGTTTTCCTGAAAAGGCTGTGTGGCCTCTTGTAGTCTGGGTTTGTGCAGTTCACATGTAAAACATACCACAGGTCTGTGCCGACTGGCTGGGCGATTTGATGGGCCTTTTAAGAGTCAGCTCGTAAAAAAAGACAAAAGCACTAGTCCAGCAGTTCTCAACCTGTGAGTGGAGAGCCCTTTGGGGGTCAAATGACCCTTTCACAGGGTCGCCTGAGACCTTCTGCATATCAGATATTTACATTACGATTCAAAGCAGTAGCAAAATTACAGTTATGAAGTAGCAATGAAAATAATTTTATGGCTGGAGGTCACCACGACATGAGGAACTGTATTAAAGGGTCACAGCATTAGGAAGTTTGTGAACCACTACACTTTAGGCCATTCTAGACCAAACTAGAGGCACAGATGGAAGCACTTCACGCCCACTCAGCACGTACCTCACAGGCACCTTGACACCTGTTTTGCTTTTTGGGTCACGGTTCTAATAAGTATTTTGCATGTTCCAGAAAATTTACCGGGAAATCGACGTTGACAGGTCTGGAACCATGAATTCCTATGAGATGCGGAAAGCACTGGAAGAAGCAGGTAACACTTCATAGCCACACCTCTTTGCCTGTGTTTTCTGTTGAGCCTCGTTCTATACTGTACAGTATGTGTTTTGTTGTCAGATCTGGAGATATAGCTCACAGGTAGGGCTCTTGCCTAGCATGCACAAGGCTCTGGTTCTATCCCCAGCACCACAGAAAAGTTAGACAAACCAAAATTTGGTTGGTAAGCTGTGGCATAAAGCAGGTAGTGGTCTGAAACAAACATACCAACAGATCCTTTCCGTTCCCCTCAAAAAGACCGATTGACTGTCAAATTAAATGCAGTCCTGGAAGCTCTTCCCTTGGTGTCCTCCTGAATCCAAGTTTCATTTGGAATATCATGGCAGAGCAAGCAGGCAAAGCCAGCTCTGTGTGAGCATGTATGTGTGTGTGTGTGTGTGTGTGTGTGTGTGTGTTTGTTTCACACACACATGCTGACTTGGCAGAATAACTGTCTCAGCTCAGCCTTCAGGAAGCCCCAGTAGAACAGACATTAGTAACGAGGGTGTAAATCTAGCAGAGACCAACAGATGAGACTTTTGTGCTCTGAGGACAAATCTGACTACATGAGACTCCAAACAACAGTGCTTACACAGAATGCATCTTTCCCTCAAGCAGCCAAGGCTGGGATGGGGGTCTCCCACTGTTAGTACCTCAGGCTCCTCCTATCCACTGCTTAGAGGTATGGGACAATAGGTCACCCCCATCACATTGCTGCCAGCAGGTCCACACACAAAGGGTGCCTTGCTTTTGAAGGTACAGCCATGATTTCTGGTCTCACACACTGTTGGCCAGAATTTGCTCTCAAGATCTCATACAGCTGCAAGGAATACTAGAAAACGCAGTCAACATGCCAGACAGCTATGGGCCTATTAAAGTTCCTTTTCTGTTCAGAAGGAAGAATTAATATTAATTAATTAGGAAGAAACTAATCTCCAAGATGATTTAGAACTAGCTTTCCAAAACTGGGATCATAGTTATCAGTTCATAGCAGCAGGACCACTGCAAAAGAGCAGACAAAGGCTTTACTTGGTGTGAAGAGATAAACAGGGTGATGGTGAACAGTTTAGAAACAAACATCAGAAGGGACTACATTGCGAAATTAAACCAACCACACTGCCCACGAACAAAAGCAATTACAGTGTAATTTAAATGTCACACGGTTCAGGGAGCTGGGAAGATGGCTCCGTGGTGGAGTGTATTTGCTGTTCTCACAGAGGACTGAGTCTGTGAGCCAACACCCACACTGGGTGGCTCACAGCCTGTAAGTCCACCTGTAAGTCCAGTTCTAGGGGATCCAAGGCCACTTCTGGCCTCCGTGGGCACTGCACACAGGTGATGCATATATCGAGAAGAGGGCACACACACATGAAAATAAGTAACAATATAAAAGTAAAGGGAGAGTGTGTGTGTGCGTCACATTGGTTCCATCTGAGCAGAGGTAGATGATGCGTCTGATACTCACAATGGGGTCCACTACTCAGCCGATGACTCTTTGTTCACTCACCTCCAGGTTTCAAGCTGCCCTGTCAACTCCACCAAGTCATTGTTGCCCGATTTGCAGATGAAGAACTCATTATTGATTTTGACAATTTTGTTCGGTGTTTGGTTCGGCTGGAAACGCTATTCAGTATGTGGCTCTTTCTATTCTGTTCACTTGGAGTTAAGGCCTAGCTTGTCTTTCACTGGGATGCAGTCAGTCACCAGATGTGTCTGTCTGCCAGTTGGGAATAAATTTCCCTTTTGTTAAACTGGGGGAAGCAGGAATGAGTAGTAGCTTGTAACATCCTGTTATTATTTCGGTCTTCCCCGGCACTTTCGCCACCGCCCTATCCCAACCGGAGCTGGCTGGAATACCGCTTGGTTCCCCGCCCTGGTCAGGGGCGAGAGGCTCAAGCAGAAAGCCGTGGGAAAGCACCGGGGAGCCGCGAGGGACGTGGGTTCGTGGACCTCCTGACCCCGCTTGCTGAGAACGGACGGGACACGAAAGAAATCCCGGAGCCCGGAATCTGATGGAAGCAAGACTCATTTATTCCACGCGCCCTCCTCAATAAATAATTTCTTTCCCCATAAGGGCGTGGCTTATCCCTGGAGTGGAAGCCTTAATTAGCATGGCAGGGGAGGGGCGTACCTGGCCAACCTCCACAATATTCATGACCTTTGCAGAGACAAAGGTGTATAATTCACCACAGGGCAGGCAGACATTTTGCCAATCTGTTTACTAAGTAGCAGCTTCCAGGGCTCCAAAGAAAAGGGGGCGGGGGGGGGGGGGGGGGGACGCTCGTGCTTCAACTTAACTCTGTGGCCCAGGGCCCTACAACATCCAACAAAAATCAACTACCAAATTGGACAACCCTGGAATCTGAATCTCCACTCCCTCATTTTTCACACCCCCTCTCCTCCCTCCACAGAGATCTTTAAGCAGCTGGATCCAGAGAACACTGGGACAATACAACTCAACCTTATCTCTGTAAGTCCGAAGCTCACACCAACTCTGGCTCCTGGGAAGGCTGGCGGAAGATGGGTCAAAACAGGCTGTTTGGGAGGGGTGATGACTTTAACAGGGTGTTCCTAAGGTCATGTTCTTTTGAAAAATTTGCTTCTGAGTTTTTTCTGGTCTGTTGGGGATAGGCCTGTAAATGGTTGTAAAGTCCCATGATGCACTTTGACTTTATTTCTGAACTACTTGCTGATTCACCAGCCTAGGAAAACACTCCTGGCTTTCTTGTCCCATGAGCTTTGACTGGAGCATAAGCACCAGGTTAAATTAAGATGACTGGGTATACCAGATGGCTGAGCAAAGAACTGATAGACACTTGAGAGAATGTGCTTTAGAATGAAATCTTTTGAGTGAAATTCAGGTTAGGTTCCAGGAAGACCTCCCATTGTGAGGACATATTTACTTAAAATATTTTCTGAGAACAAATACTTCCCTCTACTCTCCTCTTTAAAATGAAACTAACAACAATCAATACATACACTTATCTTATGTCACAATAGGCTTATGTGTCCGGATCTCAGCAACACACATCTCTGAGATCAACTAAGTCAGTGTAGTAGGCAACTTGACCAAAAACAAAGCATGGGGCATCCTCTTGTCTAACAGAAGGCTCACACTCACAGAAGCAGCTGGGTAGTAGAAAGCCTGCTGTGCACTCACAAGGCCCTACATTAAAGTCCCAGCTCTGCAGAAAAACATAAATGCCACATGATTCCAGTTGGTCACACAGCCTGGTGGGGTATAGGCCACTGGGGATGCAGTTCTGGTGGGAGTGGTTGTCATCACTACCTCCCCGTGTCACACAGGGGAGCAGAATGGCAAGAAGACAGGGCTAAGAGTCTAACATCTTTTCTTCTTGAATTTTGAACTCTGCTTTAAACCAATACTCACAGAGTTGTTTACTGCCCTGCCGTGCATTGTAAAGCACCTGTTTCCTAGTGGAAACCTTTTAGCTAGCTACAAATGACCAGTTGCTTAAAGCTATATATGTTACATTACCTAGGAAACACCCTTAGCTTGAGCCTGCAATTTAAAGGCAAGTCAATACAACTGGAACATAAAATATGCCATGCTGGCTTCTAGGAACTAGCCCATTTCTCATTCCTGTTGGATAGCTAACTCTAGCTCCCCGACCCCAGTCCATGCTCACCCACACTGTTTACTCTGCCCAGTCCTTTCCCATTTCCTAAGGAACATCTATTATCCACCCTCTATTTCACTCACCCCTCACAGGTTCGTTCCTAAAGATCACTTAGGAGGTGTTCCAAAGGAAGATCCATGTCTAGAAAAAAAAAGTCTCTCTTAGTTATGCAGTGATTTCCATGATTTTCTAACTCAGTTATGGGTTACATCACCCCAGAGGGTTTTACCAAAGTCCTGATGTCTTGGCCTGTGATAAGCTTTTGGGTACAACCATCTTCCAGAATAACCCAAAGCCACCTACAAAGCCTTTCATTTTAACAGTGGTCCCTGAATAACTGGTTCTTTTCTTCACACAGTGGCTGAGTTTTTCAGTACTCTGAAGTTACGTGCCTGAGGACTTCTAACAGAAGAAACAGCCAATGCCTAAACTTCCCAACACTTTGTATCTGGACCTTGAACTTACAGGACATTTACTTAAACAAATGATTATACTGAAGAATATAAATGTCTGAAATAGATGAATGCTCACATATTAGAGTAAAAGAATTGCATATCATTAAACCAAATGCAAATGAACTGCATAACCCTTGATAAGCTCAAAGGAAGCTTTTTGTCTGTAAATAGTATATACTTTTTACTTCTACACATTTTCCTGTTCATAGCAATATTAAATCAGGAAGGAATACAGGGAAATATTAAACAACTGGGCAAAAGCAGTACAGTCATCAATCTCAGAGGCCACAAAGCCTTGTTAGAAATATTTAAAAGAAATTTTAAGTTTTAAAATATGCAATGGTGGCATCTGCCACAGTAGCCCAGGGACTGCCACTTGCCCTGAGCAAACTGGGAAATATGTCAATGCATACTGAAGTAGTCTCATGGGGACAGCTAAAGAATCCAGGAGCGGTGGCACACCCCTGCAAACAGGAGTCTGAGACAGAAGCCAACCTGGGCTACCTTGCAAGACCCTGTCTCAAATAAATCGGGAAGAAAAGCATGCTTCCATCATTTGGTTATAACAAAAGATGGGTTTTATACACTATCATGAACAGTAAATCATTCTTGAACTTGAGTCTTTGACCGTATTTGGCCTTACGCATTTAAGTCTTACAAGTAGCGAGTAGTAAAGGCACCCTACTCCTGACCAGCTGTGGCGGTGTCAGTGACGAGCCAGATGTCCCATTTGCAAGAAGATAATGATAAAGGGCAAGTTGTTGGCTGCCTCAAAATTTTATGCACTTCACCCCAACCCCAGGGAAGCCTATAGCTGGGAGGCTCAGAAGGTCCTGTTAAAACAAACAAGCTGGCTTCTTGATCTTGGGAAAATGCTAGCAACATTATAAACGTATCGCCTTACCTCCTTCCTAATGGACTGTTAATAAAGAGTTGCCAATGCAATCACACCACACACTTGTTTTTCTTCCTAGAGTGTGGCCCCTGTGGGAGGGTTTACGAGCATACAGAATTACAGCTGGGTTCTACTTAAATGAGGTCTGTTGCTCTGAAAATTCGTAACACCGAGAAGACATCTTACCTCTAGTTTAACTGTGGAACTATACAGTGTTTTAAAAAGTCTAGTTCAGAAGTTCTGGTCATTCAACCAGAAAGGGCAACCCTAATTTCACCTGCTTGTTGGTCTTGTTTAGGAAGGCTTTTGGGAAGTCCCCTATATGGTTGCTGGTTCCACATCACTTAGGCCAGCTCCCATGGGGATAGGAAGCCAGCAAGGGAGCAGAGAAAACGTACATATTAAATCACTAATCTCGGGTTAGGTCTGTGGTTTGGTGATCCTTGAAGAATCACAAAATGGGAAAGATATAGAAGATGACCCAATGGGAAAATGCTACCTACTATTTATTTTTCATGGAAAGTTTAATGGATAGATTTGGGGGGGGGGGAGAGATAGCTAACAGGGCTTCAATACAGTTCAGAACAGATCTGGAATTATGTAGCCAACATGTGGCCTTGAACTCCTGACTTGATCTTTCTCTCTCCTCTGCCTCCACCTCCACAGTGTGGGAATTACAGCACCATGTCAAGTAATAGATGGATTCCTCAAATGCAACTAGAGTGGGCTGGGAGGCGAAAAGGATGGAGAGTGTGAATGTGGAGTAAACTCGTGGCATAAGGTTGGGGCACGGGCTTCCTCTGTTCCACAGAGGCATTTCAGGAGAGAGGAATGGACTGTCTCGGAAAACTATAGGAGACAAGGGTAGCATGGGGGTCACAAGGACTCAAGGAGGCACAGGAGTGTGGAATGTGGTAGGAGGTAGAAGGTTGAATAAGAGGCTAGGAGACCCAGTTGGGAGAGGGTGAGAGGGTAGCAGTTCTAGACCCAGATGGAAGGGGCGGAAGTGAAGGGGGCGCCATAATAAGCTGAGAGAGGAAGGGGGGTGTCTCGCGGCTGGGTGTAGAATGGTGCGGGACAGCAGGCCCTTGTCAATAGCGGAGGCTACTCTAAGGCATCACTAGCTGGCGGCTGGCAGCCAGCCCCTCCTGCTACACTTTAATCTCAAGAGCTGACCCCGCTGGCAACTTTTCTATCTGTTGCAATCAGTGGGTGTGGGGGTGCAGGAAGTTCAGTTCCCAGTACCCATGGCAGCCCACACCCTTCTGTTACTCCAGTTACAGGGGATCTGACGTTCTCTTCTGGCCGCCACAGGCATAGTATGCATGTAGCTCACAAGCATATAAGCAGACAACCAACCATGTCAAATAAAGTCTAAAAACAAACTGCTCAGTGTCCATTTCACAGGGAGGAAATAAACCTGCAAGCTTTTTGACCCACTAGGAACCGTCCTAACCTATATTTCACACCTCACCATCCCCTAAACCTCTGTTCTGAACTGCAAGCCCAGACCGACTTGGACCTTCTGTGAACTGGGCACGCATCATCTCTTCAGTTTTGCTTCTCAGGGCTCAGCAGCATCATCCTAAACCGCGTACCTCCCCTACCAGACCTCCCTCACCCAGGGCCAGGGATTCTAAGCCTTCCCTCCTAGATCTCCTTCTTTGTTCCTCTAAGTCACTTCACCTGATACCATCTAGTTAGTAGCAGCCTGCCAGTCTTGTAACATGGCTAAGGATCAGTTACCCCCTTATGCCAACTCCTAGAACACCTTCAGTTCAGCCCCAGCCTGCCCCCCACCCCCAGTCTTTGCTGCCTTTAATTCCACTCACTATTTCCTCTGACCTGAGTCCACATTCCCGGTCCCTTGTCTGTTGCTTTGGTCACCTGTGACTCCAGTCACATGATACCACCTCCAGCCAAGGCTCCAGTACCTACTGTATCTGAGCAAAGTTAACACTCTCCTCTCTTAGCACTGCCCACTGCTTCCTTCTCCCGTATTTTGCAAAAAACCTATCAATTCTGCTGATTCAGTGGCTAATAACAACAATACAAAGAACAGAAAGCCCATGTTAAGCATTAATAAAACATTTGATAAATTATGAGTGTTTCCATATAGCCATTGAATCTTAACACACAATGGCAAAACAAAGCAATGGGAGAATACAGAATTGAAGCTTACAATTATACAATAAAAAAACTAGAGACACGACTACAAAAAACATGCCCAACAGTGTCTCTACAATGTCCACTGCCTAGCTCTAAACAAAGTTCCTGGAAAGGAACTGTCTGCGGAGATTGATGACAACTGCAGTGCCATGGAGAGGTTGTAATGTTGTAGGTCCAGGGCTTAATCACCGTATCTTGGACCACCTCTATGTCAGACTAACATCTGGTGACATAGAGATAAAAACCGTCTACAGTCTATTAACCTAAAATCTAAGAATGCCATCAGATAACATCTGAGACCTACAGGTCAGATTCCCCGTCTTGCCCCTCTGATATACCCACCAACTTCTTTTAAAATTGCCTTGATTTTGCCTGGCAATGGTGGCGTGGCGCACGCCTTTAATCCCAGCACTCAGGAGGCACAGGCAGGCGGATCTCTGTGAGTTCAAGGCCAGCCTGGTCTACAGAGTGAGTTCCAGGACAGCCAGAGTTACAACTGAGAAACTCTCCAAAAACAAAAACAAACAAATTGCCTTGACTTATGACTTCCTTTGCTCTACTACTATTGAAGCTACCTGGGACTGCTTCCATGTGGGAACCTGGAGTAACCTGGCTCCATGCTTCCTGGGCCTTGGTCATTCAAATTGGTGCCATAAATAAACATCTCTTACTCCCATGAAAGCTGTATATTTTGAGTCAATAACTTTTTTCTACGCTTTCAAGTATTACCTCAAGAAGATTCAATATACTTTTAATATTAAATCATGTAAAAACTACAAAGAGAGTAAAAACAAATGGTAAGAATAAGAAATATGCAACAGACCATCTTGGCTCCTTCCTGATTTCCATATCTTCTGTTTCCTAGAGACTTGACCCTATAGCCCTTTTAGCTTATCTCTAGAGCACTTTACATGGCTTACTCACAATAACTCCTTAGGTTTCGCTACATGCATTAGGAGAACAAGTCTCATGGAGCCAACTGTCTACTCAAGGTCACACAACTAGTTACTACTGCAGTGCATTGGTCTGGTTCTAGGATCCACGTCACACTTGTTTCCCACTATAACATCTCATAAATTTGGTAGGTTAAAAAAACTACCTCATACTTGTACAGTTAGGGCCCAACAAAAGTTTAATTAGCACCCCTCCCCAAGATGTGGAATCGTCTCCAGACAGATCAACTTGCCTAGTGGGGTGCACTCAGGTCCATACAGCGGCAAGTCTGAGGTCTCCTTGTGGACTCTCTGTCCAAGATTTTTCTTAGTTTCTATACTTTCTGGTCCATGACCCCTTCCATCTTCAAAAATATCCCAAGTCTGGCTGACCACTCTTCTGTCTTCGACTCCTGCCTCCCTTCTGCTTTTGAAGGGCTCATGTGATTACACTGGGCCCACCTAGATAATCCAAGTTAATCTCCGTATTGTGGTACTTATTAAGGAACTTAAGTCTGAAAAATCCCTAGATCTGTGCCAGACTAACTGGGGAAGGGAGACCCACTGGGTTTAGAATTTTGCCTGTTATGCAGTCTCCATATGTAATTCATGTTGTCATTCTCTCTTCATATCTGAAAGGTTATGGTGTGTTTTTCATCTACCTTTCTTGTTAGAACTTAGCTACTCTAAAAAACATCTAGATAAAGTAACCATTGATTTTGCCTTTCTATCTTCTATTAAATTATATTTTCACTAAGCAAAACAGGTTCTAAGATGACTCAATAACCTGGTTGACAGTAAAAATAAACCAATGTATATAATTTTATGAAGAATATGAAAAAGAAATAAGGACATTAAAATAGCCTAGCAGATGTGGTAGGTCCGTGAACACTCCCGACAGTCACTATGATCACCAAGATCTTTTTTAAAATTACAAAGTCAGTGGCAGGAGAGATGGCTCGGTGGTTAGGAGCACTTACTGCTCCATCAGATCAGGGTTCTAATCCCATCACTGACACTGGAATCCACAAACCATTTCAACTCTAGCTCCCAGGGACCTGACACC
>JAMJFZ010000219.1:0-83108 GCA_026225945.1 Cricetomys ansorgei
AAGCCTCCATACTGGGGGGGGGAGTTTCAGATGCTAGCATGTGTGAACTATCAACATGATGCTTTATCTTGCCATACTGGGCATAGGGTATGGTGGTAGAAGAAAGAATTGCTATTCTGCTCTCATTGGTGAAGCCAGTTTCTGTGTGGCCCTCCTCCTTCCTTATCAATATCTCTCCTCCAGTTCATTTCTAAAAATGAGGTATTTAACCCCAGAAATAAAGACAAATGTAAGAGTCCTTTGCTGGGATTCTTCTAGTTGTAAGTGAAATAAACCTAACGTTTTTGAAGCAAAATAGGTAACGTGACACTCTAGTAGTAAATTCGAGTGCAGGCTTATCTCTGGTGCTGGACCAGGGCCCGTGATTCACCAGATCCACCGTATGCTGCTTCCGCTGCCCCGCCCCTTTCATCCCGCTGTCTGTGTCCTCATTCCTGCGTTCGTTCCCTTCTGACCCTGATATTACAGAAGGAGATATTGATGGGAAATAGATGTCCAAACACTCAGAGGTAATGAAGTTTGAAATTCGTGCTGATGGATGGTGCTGTGGTTGAACAGATTACTGGAGACCAAGCTGTTCAGTGAGGAAGACTTGCTTTTCCCAGGAATGCTTAGTATAGGGATTCAGCTGAGAAATCACCAGTATTATCTCTGCAGCCAAGCTGGGCATTATGCAGAGAAAAGTCGCCACGGGCAGACCAGGGAGGCCGAGCCCGCGCCTGATCGCCTTTTCCAGTCTGTCTCTGAGAAGCATAGGCTGCAGTCTCGTGTCATCTTTATGAGTGCTGTCTGGGATGGTGCGAGTTCTCCTCCGACTTCATTGCCTCTGCTGACACAGATATTTCAGAATGAGAATCCCTCTTGGGTGTGTCTATAGAAATCGAATTCTAAGCTACCTAACGTATTTTCTTAAATCTGCTACCCCGACTCCTCAGTTCGCCTGATTTAAAATACCTTTACTGGTCAGTATTCCTTCAACTTGGAAGTGCACAAGAATTTTGGCTTGGTAAAACATCTCAAGGCTGTTGAGTTTTTCAGAATCAGAATATTTTAAGTATAAACCTTGCATCTTTCATTTTTTTAAAAAAAAATAAACTACCTAATCTCTTTCCCCATTTCCTTTATTTCCGACCTCTCTCCTTTCCTCCACGCAAACCATTTGGAATTATTATTTCTAGGACCCAATATGTCTCAGGAGGGTAGATGAAGCTGAAGCTGTGCATCTTGATTTACTTGCCATGTGTCATGACTCCGTGTGATGGCTCCCGAAGATGCTGTTCTGGGGTCCTGTTCACTGAGACAAGAGCTCTGCCACTGGCCTCAGAGTACAAATGCTCAGGACTGTCTGTCTTTTTCACCCCTGTGATGGGGAAGGCTAGAAGTTTTGATAAATTAAGATAAAGGCTTTCTTCCTGTAGCTCACTACCTACTAGCACTTAGCCTGGCCCCTTTTCGTGGGAATGACCCAGGAGATGACCTAGGGGAGGACTTCAGTTTCAATAGGCTGGGAGAGCTTCTGGAAACACAAAGACATATAAAAGAGTAGGATTTGTTTGTTAAGGGGGAGAGCTAAAAGCCACCCAACTGTGATTGCTGGCTCAGCATTTAAGACCTTCTCTAGTGTTGATCCCGAGAGTACTCCCCTGCCTCCTCCTTCCGACCTTGGAGAAAAAGCCAAGAGGCAGCACATGTTTACAAAGGGAGAAGGTGGAACCCACAGCTGCAGGCCTCGACTGCCGGCCTGGAAAGCCCTGGAAAGCCCCGTGCTGCATGGAGGCCGAGAGCCACCCTTCTTTTCATCCTCCAGCCCTTGCTTCTCTGCAGAGAGGCCCCTGGGATCCAGGTGCAGAGTAGCAGGCTGTGTTGAAACAAGTGGGATCCAGAACTCTGAGCATCTCCCAAGGCTAGGAGGAGCATTCCGAGGTCACTCAGTCTCTGCTTCACCGGAATTTCATGTTTTGAACTAGATCATACCTGAGGTCAATCAGTGTGGCCCCTCCCGAAGCCTACCAGTTTTGTAGATAAGGACACAGGAGCATATGGATGAGGCAGGTCACATGATACAGTGTTGGCAAAGAGGCCCTCCTGAGGTCTGGCTTTTGCTCTCATTGGCTTGTTCATGTATGTGCACAGGCATGTGCAAGTACACACAAGCACAGACACTCATGCACACACATGCGTGTACACACACACACACACACACACACACACCTCTAGAAAACCAGACTATCAAGGCTGCCAGTACTCTTAAGCCATCTTTGTTCAATGCTCCTAGCATACTGATTCAGATAAATAATCCTGCTTTGAACAAACTCAGGCAGTTTCTGAGCAGAGGAGAATTTCAACAGTCCCCCAGTCTAAATCACCATTATTGCAGATGTGAACATTGGGGCTGAAAGGAGCCCCAGGCTTCCAGAGACCTAGGGTGGCACCCTGTCAGGACTGGGACAAGATCTCAGGTGGCCCAGGGCCTTTCAATTAGATTCCAGGCCGATGCCGGATCTTCCCTGTCTCCCTTCTAGAACGCTGGAGATGTGTCCGGCCTCTGTCAGGTTAGTGTGGCTAGGTCAATCAATACCCCTTTCCTTGAATTTCTCAGAGGATGCCTAACTAGGAACTTGTGCTGAATAAAATAGTCATGTACCAGCTCCTGTTGATTAATCGCTGCAGTTCACAGAGTGCTCCAGCTGCCTTTATCAGCCATCCTCAGGCTTCCTCGAGAATGTCAGTCTGCTGGTTGTTTTTTTTTTTCTCCCCTAAGTTGAATTCCCTCCTTTCAGTGAAGATGAAGAACTGTATCTGCTGCTTTGTGTGTGTGGTCCTGCAAATGAGCTCTTTCCTCTCAGGCTGTGAGTATCCTTCCTCTAGCTTGAAAGGGTTTTGTTTCATGACTCCAAGGAGCATTCCCACTTTGCACCGGGTGAACAGGTGCATTGAGTTCTCGAGAAAGCTCTGGGGTATGCGAAGCCCCAGTTCCGACCCTCATCTGAGCTGCTCCAGCAGCCAGCAGTGAAGCTAGATGAAGCAGCCTGGAGCATGCCAAAGCTTTGCTTGCTCTTCATATCATCTCCTCTTCGTGGGAAGGCGCTTCCAGCTTTCCTTAGCCCGGGGATGCAGCTATGGATGACAAGTCTCTGCAGTGGTATGTATTGTTTACTGAAGTAATTAAAATATGCAAAGTGCTCCCCTCCCCCTCGCGCTTCCCTAGCTCCTTCTGGCATTTCCAGTTTGCAGTTAATAAAACACAAGGGGGAGAGGGGCAGGGCTCTGGTCTTCCTCTAGCTAAAATGACTAATTTGGAATGATCTGGAAGGTGTCACTATGACCCTTGCTTACAGCCCTGCCTGTCTGGTTGATTTGCTGAACCTGCAGTACATGACCTTACCGGAGAGGGAAAGTCAGTGTCCAGAGGGGAAAAAAAAAAACTAAAAAAAACCGAAGCGAATGCCTGTCTCGCCATCTGCAGCAACACATATCCAGAGGAGACGTCTCATCTTTCCTCGGGGTAGCTTTACGTTGACAGTGCTGCAGCCAAGGACACTGGAAATGGATTCCTTAATTCAGCCCGCTCGCTACCATCCTTGACCACCAACCGCCCCCATCTACTTACACATAGAAAACCACCAACCCGCTTAAATTATCTAAATGCTGTGCTCAGAGATTAGACAAACATACGCATGTCCTAGAGCAATAGAGTACCAACCACTCCCGTACCTACCTTGCAACCTTCACCGTGACAGTTCGTTGCTGACGTATATTAAGAGTTACCAAGCTCCAGGAGCCCTGGCCAAATTCCCGTGGTGTGTCTCCATATCATCCTCATGGCAAATATTATTCATGTTTAACCTGTGGGGAAGCTGAGATTTCAGGAAGTGATGTATTGAGGCGACTTGGCTCTGAGTGTGTGTCCGCATCACTATACTATCCCAGTCCAGCCCCGAGGTCTGCTGAGGAGCGAGGCAGCTCTTTTCTCCATCTCTGGCCACGTTTCTGCATCTATCAGTTCTTCCAACAGGAGAGCTTGTTCCTGCCCAGGGGCATTGAATAAAGTACGCAGGGTGCTGAGTTTTCCAGAATGGTCAGGCTCTGCCTCGGTTTACCTCTTCTCTGCTTAAGTTGCCTCTCCTCATCCCTGGTTCTTTCAGGAACTCCTGGTTCTGAGAGATGAGTGGTAGAGGGTCTTCACAAAGAATGAAGGAAGACCACAGTGGGCAGAGCCTCCTTGTCCATGGTTTGGAAGCAGCCAGCAATCATGGTGGCGCCATGCCACGGAAGGAGATCCTATCCTTGCAGCAAACACTGCTTCTTAGTTCTTGTCAGGGTAGCTGCCCACTGATGGCTGTCCTTATGAGTATTCCTTGGTTAGTCCTCAAGCTTGAGACCTCGGCATCAGGGGGATCAAACAGAACCTGTTTTGCGCTGTCTGCTTCTAAGGCAGCAAGGCAGGGCCCCGACAGTTGGTGTGCAGGCTTCTCCTGACATCCAGACATGGCTTCCGTATGACAGACCTCACAAATGGTGAGGCTGGAATTATGGAACCCTGGAGTTAGAACAGATCATCAGTTGAGGGCACCTGGCTTGGGTGTCTCACCGAAAGCTGAGGGAGCAGGCAGGCTCTCATCCCGAGATTCCCTAGAAACAGCGTCTCCCTGGGTCATGAAGAAGAATATTCCATGGATTGTTAAAAAGCTTCTTTCCCTCATGGGCCCTGTGGTGTATGTCTGTAGTCAGTTTAGATTCCTATACAGTGAAATCAGCATTCAGTTGGTGTAGTGTGCACACTTGCAATCTCAGCACTTGGGGTGCAGAGGCAGAGGGATTGTTCCTATGCAAGAGAGTGAGTTCAAGGCCAGCTTGGGCAAGTTAGTAAGACCCTGCCTCAAAATAAAAACAAAAGCAAGTAAGCAACCATAAATAAACACCAAAGGCCATGGCTCAGGGGTAGAACATTTGTGTAGTATGTATGCAGTCCTAGGTTCATGCCCAGTATCGAGTGATAGAATCCAGACTTAGAATACCTGACTTGAGAATCTGGTTCCCTTGCTTGAAGATAAACGTGGTAGTCAATAGTAGGAGCTATTACTGTTGTTACTTTCATTAATGTGTTGAGATATCAAGTAATGGATTCAATTCCTGTTAAGTTTGCTTTTTGCATAAAACACTGTTTCATATTTACTTTCTTTTTGTTTTTAATGTTTTTAGTAATTATTATCTTACATGTGTAAATATTTTGCCTGCATATATATATGCAGGCATATGAACTGCATTCATGCCTGGTGCCCACAGAGGCCAGAAGAGGGCTGGACCACTGGAGCTTGAATTATAGATGGTTGTGAGCTGCCATGTAATCTGTGAACTGAACCCTGGTCTTCTGTAGAGGTAGCAAGTACTCTTAACCACTGAGCCAACTCTCCAGCTCCGCAAAGAGCATTTTCTTGAAGCTACTCATCTTGTTTTTCTGTTGTCTCCTACAGTAGGGCCTTGCAGTCAGAGCATGGCGTCGTGGGCCCAGTCTAAAGGATGATGTTGCATGTTCTAGCTAGCCCAGTCTTGTCTACTCTCGGACTCGCTTCAGCTGCCCTTCCTGAGTACCATGGCCGTGTGTTTGCAGGCAGCCTGGGTGGAGGGATCCAGAATGGCAGTCAGGAATTCCTGGCTGCTCCTCTAAACTGTGCCCAGTGCTTGTTGATGGCACTATCTTGAACTTAAACAACCCAGAAAGAGTATGGTTTGGCGAGTAACGTACATTCCTTTTCTAGTTGATGCTTTTCCAGTGACTGACTTTTCATCCCTGACCTGGTCTCTTTCCCACCATGGTTCCCTCACTGTTGTAAGGGCTCACTGAATGGCATGTCTAAACCCCTGGGAACTTTGGGAAATGCCTGCAAGGAAAATTTAGATTCAAATATCTGTGCATGTGCGTGTTTCCTCTTTTGTTTACGACCTCATTTCCCTTCGGTACATGTTCTGAGTAGGTGCGTTTATTATCCCCAGTCCACGCACACGGAAGCAAGTCTTCTAGAGAATAAACACACTACGGCTCCTCGACTTGTATACAGCCCCTGTTCAGTTATACATCACCCTCTGGTTGCTCAGGTCCTCTGCTTTCTCGGTCTATCACATGCTTTCAATATCCCTGATCGTAACATGCGAAGGGAAACAAAATATTCAGCCAAGCAAAACTTTGTTTGAAAGAGATGATTTGCAATTTGGCCTCAATCAGTGTGACCAGAAACTGGAACCGAACTTGAGCATTTTCAGAACAATTAAAAAGAAATCTAGGATCAGTCAGTGAACTGACTTTACTTCTCTTTTATGTGTACAGTATTTGTGTACACATTGGAGGTCTGGCTGGCTCTTTTGGACTCCAGTTTGGTCTGTGACTCTGAGCTTGAGTTGAGACCTCCAGCTTTGTTCTGTGAATTAAGTTCTTTTTAGCATTCTAAAGTTTGTTTCTATGAGAAGATTTTCGTACGGCCGGGATGCCAGAGTCTCGGCACCTGGAAAGGAAAATAAGGGCCAAGTTATTTTTTTCATTGCTATGTCTGCTGTCTCTAACATATTGCTTGGGTGTGCTAAAGGACAGTGAGGACTCTGAATGAATGCCAGCGTTTAGTGCCAATTTAGTAAGGGATAGGGGATGAGGTCTTATACGAGGTGCATGTTCCTGGAGCATCTGTATGAGAACTGGCCCCTGGTAGATTCAGCTCTAGGTAAAAGAGTTGGGAAGAATCACAATGGGCTCATTTATCGTCTAGGCTCACACTGCTAAACGTCTTGGCTCTTCAAGACTCCTTGTAGTTTTAGAAGACTCTGAGGATTTTTTCCTAATCTGGGGGCTAGAGGCTCAGATGCAGACATCCTTTCCTCTGAAATTGTACTAAATGGATGCCGAGTGCATAAGCTGGCGCAAAGCCCTGCTTTGGGGGAGCACCCCCTCTAATGTCTGTGTAAATTTTACCTCTGAAAAATTCTAAATGCCTACTAGATTTGGGGGTCGAGATGCTCAATTTGTCAACAAAAAAAAAAATGAGAAGATAGCTTGCAGCCAGGCTCTTGGGAAGAAGGGGAGAGGCAGACAGCAAGGCTAGCAACTCTGACTTCGCAATTCTGAGGTCTTCTGTCACCATAGAGAGGTCTTAGTCTCTGGTGCTGAGTTTCCTGGGCATGGGAGCCAGGGAGTTTCTATATCTAGAGTCAATTCACAGATAGACATGTAATTTGTAAGTGCGTATTTATGTATCAGGGTTATAAAATCAAAATAATATTCAGAGAAGAAATGGTTTTGCTCAGGCACTTGAAGTCCAGTTTTAAAGATCAGGAAAAAGATAAAAATACACATCAGCTACCTTTCTTCTTGTGGTGGCAAGAGCAATGGTGGGAAGGAAGGGGAGGGAGGGAGGGAGGGAGAAACAAAGGGAGGGAGGGCTTGTTTTTGCTCATAATTTGAGAGGACGCTGCCCACGGTAGCTGGAAGTCAAGGCTGCGGGAGTGTGAGGTGGCTTGTTTGTTCCATAGCCAGACTCTGCAGGTGATGAAGAAGATGTGTGTTGAAGTTTGCTGTGTTCCTTAAGTGCGCATGGGTATTTTTCTTTGAGTTAAGATATGAGATTAAGAAACACTAAAACGGAATAAATAAAAAGTAATGGCACCTACCATGAGTGGCTGTCTCCAGATGCCTGGACCATTTGGTCATTAGCGCGTACTGCAGTTTTAACAACTCTTTGTAACTGATTCTTCAGAAAAGATAGGCTGCTTTATTATCTTCTTCAGAAAGTCTGGCTGGGCCCATATGTCTTCCATACGGAGGGAGTTTGAGTTGTGTCCAGAAACGCTTCTGCCCTGTGGATATGTGTTTACTCCCCTGTGCTGGGTCTTGGTTTTCTCTATTTGGAATATGGGTTACCGTGTCTCCTTCCATGGAGTCAGAATTAAGATAGATGTCTTGAACATCTGGGCGAGGAGCAGGCATCTGCGTGCTTTCGTACCCAGTTGTCCCTGTAGTAGACAGACAGGCAGGAGAACCTCCTGAAGCCTAGCTGAACTTCTCTTTGATCTAGGACAAAGGGCTCTCGCTAACTACAGCAAAATGAGCACCTCTCAGTGGAAAGGGTCAAACACGGTTACCCTTTAAGGAGCAAGGGAAAGCGAGGACTTAGGAGGTCTGAGCAGAATTCCCTCTGATGCACATCATGCTATACCCAAGATCCAGAGCTAGGTCTCCTGCAGGCACTCCATGCTCAGCGTGTGCTGTGCGACTGACTTTTGGGCTTTCAAAGACGCAGCTACGACTGAGGGCTGGGGGCTGGAACGCAGGAAGGCTGTTTGGGGTTCTTTGGCAGACACACGGGTTGGTTAGTGTGCTGCCCTTCCCCCGTCTTTTCCTACTACTTCTCTGTGGGAATGGGCAAAATACAGACCAGAGAGTAAAGGCAAGAGAGGCAGGACACTTCACCTCTACCTCTACATATAAATGTTCTAGCCCTGAGCTCTCCAAACTTTTATAATCCCAAAATAATTTTAAGAGCCGTGCATACCTCTTACACATTTAAAGTTGCCACTGGGAAAGCGCCTGTATAGTTGGCTGGAATCTTTTAAAAAGTTTGCAAGTGCTGCCATCATTTCCAGAATATTGTAAACATTGACATTAAAAGATACATCTTCCTTTAATGCATCTAATGAAGTTTAAATACCAGAGCAATTTGGTACACCATCCATTTAACACATGAGCAAGTTCTTAAACAGCCATTTTTACACGGCTCCTTTTTCTTCTTGAAATTTATATTTTCCTTCCAGTTACCACACTAGGTTTTATCTTTATGTAATTTATTTTTATGCTTGAAATCCCTTTATTGGCCCACTCTATCATAGTTTACTGTGACAAAAATGTGTAAGAAGATTTAAATTTAATTTTTAATGTCCAGTGACCATAAGTTTCTAAATGTTAAAAGATTTTTTTATTTTTTTGGAATGAGTACCCTTGCAGGTATTAGTGATGCACAGAAGCAGGTAGTAGATCAAAGTAATATCTGTGTATCCCAGCTTTTGATGACTATGAAAGATAAAAGTAAAATATGAATGGTAATTTATCTTCTCTCTTTACCCATTACCAAATGTATTTTTGATGAACCTATTTATTGTTCATACATAGGATGTGCTTCAGGATCAATTTTCTCCTTTTTTTTCTTTTTTAAAGATCCAAGAGCCAGAATCTCAACAAACCAATATGTAAAAGAAAGGGATTTTTCTCTTGACATGTGACTGGAGTCTTTGAACCATTTGCCTGGGCTACATATCAGTCTCTTACGCATTGTTTTATTTTTATTTGCTTAATAACATTTTAAGTTTCTTCTCCTTCATTTTTTTTTAAAGGGATCGGAGATGCACAGTGCACGGATTGTGTTCTCATCATCGTAGCCATTGCTAGACCATTGGGAGTTCTAAAATTCAAGTTTAGAAAAGGTGCACATAAGGGGTGGTGAGCTGCAAAATACCTCAGAACCATCCTCACTGGGGACGTGTTTCCGGGGCTTCCTGCATCTCCGAGCCGCGCAGACTCCAGTGCGCAGTCGCTTCAGCAGGCACTGTTCTCATGCTGTCCATGGGCGGAAGCCTAGGCTTCCTGTCTGCCGGTGTGGGTGGACTGGATAAACTAAGGCACCGGCTCACACACTGGGGTCCTGCTCAGCTGCGAAAGGAAAGCATGAGCCCCAGTGAAGACAGCAAGGAGAATAAGCTAGAACAGACCAAAAGTGTGTTCTGTCAGAGGGGGGAGTCGGTGGGATTGCCTCGTGGCGAGAGAAATAGTAGACTAAGAATAGACCTGTATTTTATGTAGACGTGTTTTGTACTTTTGAGATTGAAACTGCTTTAGTTTTTTTTTTTTTAAACCTGATCAACAAGGACATGAGGTTGGAAAATAGAAAGCATATCTGTTTCTAAAACTAAAAAGGAAACAAAATAGAAAGCCACTTGATGTGACAGGCTGGTAGCTTCCAAAGGGCTAAGATGAAGCTATGCTTTCTGAATTTCTCTCTAGTCTCTATCTTTTTTTTTTTTTTTTTTTGGTGTTGTTTTTGTTTTGTTCTGAGACAGGGTTTCTCTGTTGTAGCTCTGGCTGACCTGGAGCTCACTCTGTAGACCAGGCTGGCCTCGAACTCACAGAGATCCGCCTGCCTCTGCTTCCTGAGTGCTGGGATTAAAGGTGTGAGGCACCACCGCCAGGCAAGTCAGTGTATCTTGAGGACAGAAAGAATTGAAAGTAGCGAAGATGGCGTGACGTTGAAACTGTGTGTGCATTTTAACACGCTTAAGAAGTGACACTCATGCGTGTGTCCTATTTTATTAAATTAAATAAATTATATCATTACATTCTGGTAATTAAGATTTTTTTCTGCATAAGAGAAATATTGGAATATAAGGCCGAAGGAAGTTAAGCAGTCCTAAATTTGCGTTGTATTTTCCCTTTCAAAAAAAAAATGATATCCTAGCTTTGAATTTCCTACTATAAAGACTCAGAAACAGTGACCGCCCGGTAGTCCTGAGCACTCAAGAGGGTCCATGCTATGGTCCCAAGATTCCATTGTGCCTCAGAAAGATTCAGAGATCCTTGGAGAAATAGCTGCTTCAAAGGCTCTGACATGAAATGTACAAAAGGACCCTAGAATATTCTTTCACGTCAAAGAGTAAAGGTGCTATCAAAGACCACTGGGGTGACATGAGAAGAGAGAGGCGCAACTGTTAAGAGGTTTCCATTGGCCAAAGATGAAAGGAAAAGAGTATCAAAAACAGTCACCGCCGCAGACGGAAACACTTCAAGTGTGTGGGTTTTTTTTTTTTTAAGAACAAGTTCCTGAAAATGTTTTTCAGAAGCAAAACAAAGCTCTCACAGCTGACCCTTGGAGAGTGTGGGATCAACTCTTCTTATTGCTAGGACCAATAACCGGCAAGCAGCATCTTAGAGGCAGCGTTCACCTTGACTCAGTTCAAGGGAGGCATGGTAGCAGGGGACTGGGGCAGCTGATCACATTGTGTTGGCAATCCGGAGGCAGAGTATACAGGAGCTGGAGCCAGGCTAGCAGACCTCAAGATCCACCTCCAGGCACCCACTTCCATTTTTAGCCTTCAAAATTGCATCTTAAGCTCGGGACCAAGTGTTCAAATACCCAAGGCTGTGCGTTCCAACCACATTAAACCGCGGTGCTCAGGGATGAATCCACTGTTCTAAAAACGAATAACTAAAAGGAAATAGTCAAGCAGCCATCTTCCCTGTCTCAAAGAAGCTATTAATCAGTACAACCACATAGCCGATGAAGAAGTATTGATTTGTAGATTTCCTGCTAATATATGCAGAATGAACACTGTAATTAGAATACCATACTTTTGAAACCACTAATGAAATAATGGATTTAGGCAGTGATCATCAGTGGCTGCTAAAATCACTAGGTGAGAGGGGACTTTATAATGAGTGAAGGGATAGAATCTACTGATGGATCATAACATCATATAAAAGAGAGTCGAGCACATACGTCACCTCCCATAGCGTTTCAGAAGGAAGCATATGGAAGCATTTATGAACTTGGATCTGATCATAACTCTAGATACCTGGTCGGGTACAATCAGGTGTTAGGAAATATAGGAGATCCAGGAGCATGTGAAGTGAGCCATGAGAATACAGTGAAGCAGTTTTGAATGTGAGAAATTTGGCAGCTCAAATGGCCAAAGAAGAAGATGGGAGCAGAGGCAACTGTAGACTGACACCTCAAGAAGCATTGCTAAATTAATTAATCAAACATTAAAACAGCACTGGATTTGGGGGAAATCCCAGATATCTGCATTTTTAACAAGTGTGGCAGACACTCCTGAGAAGTGGTTGTAGTTACAGGGCCTGTTTTTCTGTAAGAAGTCTGAATGAAGCTCAAGAAAGACAATTTGCAAAAAGATCTGTAGGTAAAAGAAAGCAGAGCTGCGTCCATAGAGGAAAGCCTTAGCTGCCAAGCCGTTCTGCTCTGGGCCACACTCACTGTCAGCCAGAAATGGGTAGAACACACTGGGAGAGCATCAGAGGAGAGAGCAGGACGCTTTATGGTACACCGGACAAGGAACTCAGTAGCATCCATTAGAGCAAAGGAGAGGACACGAAGGAGGAGGAGGAAAAGAGAAAGAGGCTGCGGGATACAGCTGACATTCCCACATGGGTCTGGAATCTTAGTTGTTGGTTTTAGAAAATGAAAGTACAAGATGACTCATCTCAGTGGAACTTCAGACAAAACCCACATTCGTAGTTACGTGTGCGTCCCGTGTAGTATTTGAGGCTATAAGCTAGTTGTTTGAAATTCATCTGGGTGTCTTGTAGCTAATTTTAATTCATGGCCTTCCTGATGTGGGAAGAACATCGTGAGAGCTTTGACCACAGTTTCAGTGGGTAACGGTTCAAGTGCACCCCATTGCAAAGGGACAGGCTCACTGGGAAGCTGCTTAGACAGAGGGTCCAGAGGAGGTTTTGCTTGGTCTGTGTGGGTTTTGGAGCAGTTAATGGCTTTTTATTACACCTCTTTAGCTGATGAATGACTTCAGAATGGAGCTGGAGCTTGAATTGGTTAGCTACCTGGTATCCTTACAGGGAGTCTGGGATCCTTCAGAATCTATCTGGCCTCTGGGTTTAGAGAGAATTTTATGGAGATAGTGTCACTTATGCTGTTTTTATTTTGATTCTTGCATGTCTGGAATGAAGGTTTTAATGGAAAACAGACTTCATATTTAAAGAAGTTTCATATTCTTAAGCCAGCATACAGGACGATCTAAGAAGCAAAAACCCTGATGAATCCTGCACCGGTTCGTTTACACAGGCAAAAGGACCTGTCTCGGGATGAGCTGGACAAAGCGGGCAGGGAACTGGGTAGTAGACAGCTTCCTACCGCAGGCAGGGGCTTCTTCCTAAGTGTAGTTAATCCCAAGTTCTATTTTCCTACAGTTTTTTTTTTCTAGAATCATTCTTTGGCTTCTTCCCTGGGCCTTATTAGTTACATTGCTTTTTCCAAGCGTTAGCCTCAAGATCTTTAAGCTATTCCCTTAGAGAGCCCTGATCACAAGCTGATATAACTCATGCAAAGCCTGGGCAAGTCATTCCGTTATCATCTGTGAAGTCATCATCATAGAGGCCTCTGCTGTAGAGGAGCAGAGAGGAGGGGATAAGAGAGTATCTGACATAGTCATTCATTGATTTGCATTGTTCTCGTCCTTGTGATTATGGCTTCTGGATAGCTTATGTCGTGGAAATATTTGTGAAGGGGGTATTTTGCTTTTAAGGAATGATTAGATCACTGCTTTCCCCAGACTGAATCTCCTCAATGTGAGAGTTATGCTGGCAGGAAATCAGTGTGGGTTCTTATGGGCAGCAAGGGAACTGTCGGAAGTCGGGTTTGTATGTGAAGATGTACAGTGAGCAGTTACTGTTCCGTCATGTACATGCACACTACGAGCAGTGTTCACCTCTGCACTTGGTGATATCTGGTAGGTGCTTTGTATCCATGATGCTACCAGAGGCAGCCTGGTTGCTTAACTCGTATTTTTAAGTTGAAGAAACTTAGGTTCATAAAGGTTAAGTCATCATCAATATTCAGGGGTTCTCGACTTCTGATTTTTGCTGGTTTTGCCACATTGTAGACCTTACTCCTGGAGGAACGTAGTATAAATCTCACCCACATTGTTGCTGCTACCCTACGAGAGTCTTCTAAAGGGGGCCCCTGGGACCAGTTAATGTCCCCGTGACGGTTGTGTTATCAAACATTTAGGCTCAACATAGTTTGCACCCAACTCTTTTGACTTTCTCCTTCTCTAAACACGGAGATTTCAATTTAAATCTTCTTTCGTGTAATATATAAAAACCATCAACCGTGACACGTACTAGCATCAAATGGAGGATTCCATTATTTAAAATTACACACTCAGAGTGATGTTTTGATATCCCCGACTTCTGTTCGTTTGCAGTCAAGAAACCAGGTGGGATAAGGCATTCTAGCTTCTTCTATCACAAACATACTTATATTTTACAAAGCTGATGTTTCTGTGTGGACTTACGTTCTATCTGCTGGTTTCTGTCTGTCTGCTCAAATGTTTACTTTGCTTTTATTTTCGGAATTTTAAAATGTGATACCCAATCATCATAAAATTTCAAACACTGTAGAAATACATATAATAAAACCTGGAACCTTCTTACTTCCATCTCTAGGGAAAACCACTGGTTGATTAGTGGACTTCCTGACCCTTTTGTGTCATTCACAAAGTTACACACTATCAATGTGTGTTTGCTTATGTGTCTGTATTTCCATTTTTACGTGAATGAGAATGCCAAAGTGTATTTATCAATGTTCTTTATTACATTGACTGTCATGGACACACCTCGATATCTGTACACACAGCATTTTTACATGTTTTAGCCACCGCATATACCTTTAAAAATGAATACATGCATGCCTTTAGAAAGGACAAAGTACATGTCTTGAGCCAAATGTTTTTGCATGCACACAAGACAATAGTTTTCTACTACTCCTACAGCAAAATCAGTGGGTTCCAGCATGGGCAGATAATGCAAAGACAGTGCCCTCAGAAGCAGATTCCAGTCTCATGATTGGCATCAGAGCCGCAGGTCTCACACCTTCTCAAGCACTGGCTAGCAACCTTTCTTTTCCCTTTTTATCCAATGTCATTTAAATACATGTCCACACTCTTTGCATTTGTCTGTGACCATTTGTAGCTATTCTGTGGCTTGTCTGCTCTTAGTCTTTACTCGTCTGTCTGTGGGTTTGCTTCTATAACTAACACGAAGGAGCACTGTGATTCATGTGGATTTTAATTCCTCGTCTGTCCCAGCACAGGGGAGGCAGAGGCAGAAGGACTTCTGCCAGCTTGAGGCAAGCCTGCTTTACACAGAGACTTTCAGGCCAGCCTGGGGCTGCTGAATGAGACCGTTTTACAAAACCGTATAATTAATAATAATGATTATGATAATTTGTCTGTTGCATGTGTTGCAGACATTTCTATCGTTTGTCTTTTAATTGTGAATTTTGTCTTTGCCATTTGATTTTACAAAATTGTGTCTATAAATTGTATCCTTTATGGCTTTTTACGTGTATGTCATGTAGGAAGGCCTTCTACTCCTGAGGTTATACAAATACCTTTGTAAGTTTTTTTTCTAATATTCTTATTATTTTGTTTTTTATGTTTAGCTCTTTAATCCATCTGGAAATGATTTTTGTATATGGTGTGAGGTAGGTATCTAAGTGTATTTTTTTTAAATGAATAGTTCATTGTCCCAACACTTTAATTACTAACCCATCATTTCATGTATTAAACGCTAGCATTTATACATGGTTCTGCTTCCAGGCTTTCTATCTTGTTACATTAATATATTGTCTATCCCTGTGCCAAGCACAATGTGTTCATTACAAGTGCAATAAAAATGTTTTGCTATCTGATAAAACAAATCCCCACCACTGTTCTGTTCAACAAGTCTTTAATTAAGCAATCACTATTCTGGATTAAGTTTGGATTCATCTTGTCAGTTTCCATAACTCATTCCATTGGGGGTTTTAAATTTATATTGCACTGAAATTTTTATACTGTACTTGAAAAATGGATGAGAGACTTATCCCACTAAACCTTCTTATCCAAGAAAAATGATAAAACTTTGCATTTATGTAGGTCTTCCTTTTGTGTTCTTTCATATGAATAGACCTATACATTTTAAGCTGAGTTATGTCTCGAGTTTGTAAGCACTTTGTTGGTAGTATGTACTTTTATTCTAAACTGTTTTGCATTACTATGGTATTGTCAGTATAGTTTGGCTACTGTTCTTCTGTATGTGGGTCTCTAACTAAGCTATACTTTCTAGCTTAAATTTCTTTTTAGCTAATTGTTTTGAATAACCATGTTATACCCAGAAGACAGACAATTTTGATTCTTCTGTTTCCACATTTTATTATATATTTAATTTTTTTAGATAAATATTTTATTAATTCTTTGAGAATTTTGTACCATGTGTTACGTTCACATTTATGGCCATGTCTCCCCGGTTACGCCTCCCAGGCCCACCCCACCTCCCTAACCCCCAAACTTTGTGTCCTCCGTTTAAAAGCTTAACAGCCTGTTGGCTCGACTTTGTGCTGCCCATATACGTCTGACTGTGTGAACTACTGGAGTGTGGTTGACCGCCAGGAGCCACACCCTTAGAGAAAACTGTCCTTCCTCGGGAAGCCAACTCTCTATGCACCTCAGTTAGGCGTGGAGGCTCATGAACGCCTTCCCCCTTCCATGCCAGAATTTTGTCTGTGCTGATCTTGTGCAGGCAAGCCCCAGCTTCTGTGAGTTCACGCGTGCAGAGGCCCTATCAGCCAGAAAGCACTGATTCACTCTTGTCTTCCCCGACCTCTGGCTCTGTAATCTTTCCTCCTCCTCCTCTTCTTTGCTGGTCCCTCAGCCTTGAGGAAGGGGCCTGGTCTACAGAGCTGGCCCCTCGTGGCTGAGCTCTCACAGTTGCTTCTTCTCCACATGTTGCCAGTTACTGATTTCTGTTTTACGTATCGTTCGCTGCACAAGGAGACTTTTCTGATGAGGTCTGAGAGCTGCCCGAATCTAGAAACTGAAAGATACATTCTTAGAGGACAGTTTGATGCTGAATCCATTTAACAAAATAATTACTTTATTACATTGGCTGGGATACGGATTGGCTTGATCTTGTTCAGGTCTTGTTCAGGTGACCACAGACGCTCAGAATTCATGAATGGTGACATTGGCTAGGATTTCCTGGACAGTGTTTCATAAAACCAAGGAAGGAGTATCCTCTCTGTGCTTCTAAGATTTATCAGGCCTTGTGCTGCTTTTATGTGTTACGTAAGTCTGCTTCCCTTACTAAAAGATTAGGGATTTCAACCACAACACAGTACTGAAAATTTTAGTACCTTTTGAAAAAATAATTTCTTTCTTTCTTTTTTAATTAGTCAAATGAAACAGTAGATTTCCTAAGGTTGTTCTTGTGATTTATTTTGAATTTGATAGAATATGGCATTCAGATTGGAGATTATGTTTAGCATGGAGATGGCTTTATAAGAACATATAAACATTTGAACATTTTATCTGTATTTATGTGTCTGAGGCTCTGCATTGTTAGACTGGTTATGGGTTGTTTGAGAAAGTATATGCATTCTTTACACTGGAAAAATACAAATTGAAATTCCTTAGTAGAACTCAGACAAGACCACCTTTCGATTTTTGACATATGTGGCTTTTATTTGCTATAACTATAATATTTTGTTCTCAAATTTTCATTAATATTTTCTAGTAAATCAATAATTAAACCTGCATTTAAAAAATTGTATCAAAGCAGGTTTTTTTAAAAAAGTTGTGTCTTGTTTACTTCTTATTATTCTCTTTATATTTTTTAAGGTTCTTATTTTCTTTTAAAAGTGAATCTTTAGTTATATTTCAATTTTTCTAAAAAGTACTTAAATGCTACATATTTTTTAAAGATTACTTCAGTTCTATTCCATAGGATTCAATGAACAGGACTTAATTTTATACTATAATAGTTTTAAATATTATTTTCACCAAATAGTATTTTAATAGTCCCCAAAGAACCTCTCAACAGACTACTTCTTTGTTGTTATTCATATTTTCCTGTATTTGATATCAAAATATTTTATGTTCCTATCATGTACTTATTTTTTCTTTGAAATTTCAGTTTTCCTTTGCAGTTTAATATGTGATTGGATTTTGCATATTAAAAATTTTTTTTAGTGTGTATTAGCGTTCCATTGTGATGATTTCATCAGTGTTTTAATTCTGTAACATTTCCACTTTTTACGTGTGTAAAATCTCCGAAGTACACAAATTCATGCTTACCATAATGGTTATTTTTCCACTTTATACACGACATTCAATCAGAAATAAACACGATACGAACCTTTGTAAACATTAAACTGTTGACATTCGAGTTTCCCAACTACACATGAGAAAAGATGCGAAATACCTAAGAAGAAATGAATAAAGATATACATCTGCGTATGTCTACACGCCTGCCAGCCTGTGTGCGCACGCACACGTGTGGCTGACTTTATGTCACATCAATTGCCTGTACTTTCATTGTTTTCTTTTCAACATTTTTCTGTAATTTTGCCTTAAGTACAGCTTTTCTAAATAATGTGAACTTTGATTTTTAACCTAATTTTTTTCTTCCATGTCAGAGGTTGTAATAATCCATTTATACTTACTGTCTACAGTGTTTTCATTCTTTACATTGTATTCACTATTACTGCTCTCCCTCTTTGCAATCTCTCTCTCTCTCTCTATATATATATATATATATGTGTGTGTGTGTGTGTGTGTGTATATATATATATAGGTATAGATATAGATATAGATATATGATGAAGGATTATGATGCTGTGTTCCTGAATCTGGCTAGAAAGCTGTATGTAGTACTTTTCATTCTTCTAGAAGCTACTTAAAGTTCTTCACAAGTACATTTAAGTGTAAATTGTTATGATCAATAATTGACTGCTCTCTATAAGTGCTTTCTCCTCCTCTCTTCATGATAAAGTCTTTATCAGGCTTTTAATTATCTCTGTGTCTACTCTTCTCTGTGCTTATGATTAAAATTATATGGAACTTCCACTCCCCATAATTAGGTTAGCCATAGCAACAGTAGTGCTAGTAACATTATTGGTAATATTATTTACTTTACGTTTCTAGTTTACAGAAGGCCCTTATTAGTTACTGTATTACCTTTAGCCACCACATTAGCTAGCATTACTTAGATTTAGATTGCCTTGCTGTGGTCTATGTGCTCTATTGTTGTGGAATTCAAGTCATTGCATATCTTGGATTCCTTTTTCTGTCCCTGTAGAATCATTCTCTATTAAAATCTGGTGTTTTTGTTGTGTTTTCCTTGAAAGCATATATGTAGTGAAGAGCCCTGGTCTTTGTTTTCCAGGTAGAAACATCTTGTGTTGTCTTTACAGCTGATACAAAATATGCTGATTTCAAAAGTCCCAGGTTGAGGGTGACTCTCCTTCAAGTATACAAGATTGGTTTCTTCTAAAATGCTTCCAGTGGAACACACACGCGCGCACACACACACACACACACACACACACACACACAATTTCTCCTTTTAGATACGGGATTTTCATTTCTGAAGGCAGTTGCTTTCTAGTGCTCATTGGTGATGTCCCTCCAACTGGTCTACCAGGGAGAGATGTTTGTGCTAATGGTTTATTAGGACATATACACACAACTCTTTTCCTTTCAAGCCAACAGCAAGCACAGTCATAACAGATTGCACTTATTAACTGAAAGGTCCAACTTCTGAAGTTCTGCTTAGTAATGATGTAGCTCATTCCTGAGTTTTGAAACACGTGAACTTTCTTTCATGTGTACTAACATCTCTAATCTACTGGGTCGTGGATATTTATTCAGCGTTTTCTCCCTGGTCACATCCCATGTGCATGCTCCTTCCTGTCACTTTCTCTTGCCCTTGACTCTCAGGTGTAAACCCACAAATGGCCAATACCTTTTGAGGCTAATTTTAGAGACTGTATCCTCCCCGATACATCTTACTAAGCATTCTGAAGAGACATTCTTTTTCTCCAGCCAGTGTCTTATATTAGCATGTGGGCTTATGGGCTCCTGGAAGTCTTTGTCCTGTTCGCGTGAAGCACGGATCCAAAACTGTGACGAGAAATCAAGTGGGAGCAGAAATCAATAATCTATAGATTAGATATCTGCGGTATATGCCTGTGCCTTGACCACCTCTGTCAAGGAGTCTGTGACCGCTCTAACGCATGGAAGTTCACGCTGTGATTCTGCTGGCTTCCTCTTGGAGTTTTCTCTAAGGAGGATTTTAAGATTTCATTCTAGTACCAGACTCTTCAACTTTCTCTCTCACTTCAGATCCACTTTTAGCTTTCATGCTCAGTGTCAAAAAGTCTGTCTTCTTTCCTCGGGCCTGATCTCTATGCTGCTGTAGCTGCTTTCAGTATGATGCTGAGTGATGTCAGCGTCTCCACACACCTATGAGTACACATTGCCTAAAGCATAGCTATGCTAGGATCCAGTGCATGGAGGGTGCATTCATATAAGAAAAGTATAGACTTCCTGTTGATTCTGGCCACCGCCGGGTAACTCTGTATGCCTCTTTGCCCTGTTTAGGTGGGAGGACACACCATGCTCCCCATCCGCTGGATGCCCCCTGAAAGCATCATGTACCGGAAGTTCACCACAGAGAGCGATGTGTGGAGCTTCGGAGTTATCCTTTGGGAGATCTTTACCTATGGGAAGCAGCCATGGTTCCAGCTGTCTAACACGGAGGTAACCAAGGGACAAGTCAGGGTCTGGTTTTTGGGGGAAGGCTGATGAGAGAGATCACAGAACAGGAATTGCATCTAGTATAAAAATAGGTAGCAGAGTGGATGCAGACACAACCAGGAAGAAAAAGCTTCTTCATGGGGGAATGGTTGTCATGTGATGTAGCTATCAAAAGAGCATGAAATCGGGTGTCCAACTCAAGACACAAGTCGGGTTCTGTTTGTTCTGTTACACATGCAAACAACAAATGTTTCACTAAGAGAGACAATGAGAACAGTGAACAACTGTGAGTTCTTCAATTGTGCCATCTTGCGGAAACATCTCCTGCTGAGCATGGCTACAAAGGAGGTTCCCAGAGGCTTGAGCCGCCCCCGGGGCAGGGATGCAATTCCGAGTTGACAGAAAAGCCCAAGTTCGCATAATTAACAGTTTTGCACCCAAAAATAAAATGAACCAACTACGGCACAATAATAGGCACTAATTATCTTTTCATAGCTTTAATTTATAATGAGTTGAGATAGAAGGTAATGCATTTTCACAGTAAGTAACGTTTAGGGATGTGGCACTTCTCCGAGCACCTTTGGTACAGTAACTTGGTAATTTTCACAGAAGCACCTCTTGAGTTTTGGGGCAAAGGAAGGAGGTTGCTTGGCATCTCGGGAGAGACTGGGAGTCTTAGAGAACTAGACCAGGAGTCCACATGGACTGCGGTCTCAGGAAATGTCTGTTTCTCATGCCGCTGAGATACGTTTCAAGTACGTTCAGAACGGAGTCACGGTGCCCCAGGGATTCTGCACAGTCCATAAACAGTGTGGGTGGGGCTCCCGCAACAGCTGACTTACAGAACTGCCGGCTCTTTTTGTACTTCTCTGTTTTCTGGGAAAACGTAAGCACGAAGGCCTCTTTGTATTAAAATCTCATTTTAATACTCAAAGTGTCCCTCACTTAGAAGCTATGTTTATTTCCATTCCTCTGCATCCCGGCCATTTAAGTGAATTTCAAAGACCAAAAATTAACGTGGGGATGTGGCTCCGTTGGGAGAGAACTTGCTTGACATACATGGAACACTGAGTTTGATTTCCTGCACCACATAAATCAGGCATGGTGTCACAATCTTGTAATTCTCACGCTCAGGACTAGCAGGTAGTAGGATCAGGAGTTCAGGGCCAGCCTCTGCTATGTATGGATTCTAGGGCAGCCTATACCACATGAGACCCTGTTTCAAAACAACAACAACAAACACATTTCTTTGGCTCTGTGATGCCTTAACATGCACATACTCAATGAGACCTCACCTCACTTCCCAAAGTAGAAGAAGCATTTTAGTGGACTTTTAGAATAAGGAAAGAGTGTATGTAGAAACTATTTGTTGTTGTGGGTTTCATTTAAATGGCTACTGTTTTCCCGAAGAATGGGACACACACATTTGCACATACAGATACACGTATGTGCACTTATATGCACACAAGCACATACATGCATGCGTCTGTGCACAACCTTCATGGTATTTGGTGGCCAAAAATAGAAGAGCCCCTGGATGGATGCAATGATAGTGTTATCAGAATCTTGTCTTCGATACCTCAGCTGGCTAGAGCAGTGAATGGCTTGCTTTCAGCCTCTTCTAAAATGGTGTCGTAGGGGCCTGCCCTTGAAGGTATGCGCTCCTCTCTCAACCACTCTCCTTGCTCCACCCCCTGCAGCAGCTAGCTACTGGCAGTCACTGACGATGGGCTTAACAGTGGAAGTGTATGATCCAGATGGCTCTGCTTTAGAGGAGATGCCAGTGGGTGCCTTTGATCTAAGCATAAGCAGCAGCCATTGCAGTTTGAACTGGATCCTTCTTCATGAAGGTGGAGAGAATAGAGGTGAAATGGAGAGAGGTCGGATACCATGGTAGACACAGCATCTGGAGAACAGAGAGAGGTCAGATACCAATGGAAAACACAAGCACCTGGAGATTTACCAGGTTGGCAAAGAAATTATCCCAATGTGTTATCACAGACTACAGGGTGAGCATGCCAAGAAGCAGGCTGGCACAGTGGAGGTCACTCCAGGTCAGAGTAAGGTGAGACAGCCAGGAAAAGGCACCTTTCAGCAGGATGCAGAGATAGAGAGGGGAGGGAGGAAAGGAGGAAGAGTAGAAGAGAGGAAATTGCAGGGGGGAGTGTCTTACTCAGTGGAATATAAGCTAACAGGGAAGGGATACTTTGATATATACTTTGATACCAGACTTCAGAAAAAAAAAATTGCCCTCACCACCAATATTCAAATATGGAAACAGAAGTTTGAGGTAGCCTATTGAAGTCACACAGTGTAACGTTAGATAGAAGTTAAAAAAAGAAACAAAACAAAAATTAAAATGAAGCCTTGAAAACACACGTATTTCAGTTTTAGCAAAGAAAGAGCTGGCATCCCAGAAGAGCCCGTGGGGATGTTCTGAGGTGACGCAGTGTCCTAGAGGGGATCCTGGCAAAAGGACAGGATGTTAGATACTGAGAAAATGTGGGTAGATCGCGGTGTTTGGCTAATATTGTACTCACCAGCTGTGGTGTGTAGTATGCTAATAGCAGGTGAATGGGAACCATGTATAATCTTCTCATTTTTTTCCCCTTTGAACTGAACTGTTTCTACAGACAGGGCTTTTTCCCTGCTATTGTGAATAATGCAGCCATAACCATGAATACGCTGGGGTCCCTGCGGTAGGACGTAAGTCCTCTAGATAATGCCCGGGAACAGTGCAGCAGGGTCACAGGGTAGTACTGTGTTTAAGTTTTTCAGAAACCTCCATGCTGGCTTACAGCCTAGTTTACAATGTTTGTGGGTCATGCGTACGTGTGAGAACTAGTGTGGGATAAGAAACTGTGAAACTAGAAAGGGGGGGGTGGGGAATGAGGAAAGAGAAAGAGGGGGGCATATATTGAGGAAACCCGGAGAGGCAGCAGACTCATGGGGCATGAGGGCAGAAAGGATGTTTTGGAGGTGGTGGGGTTGCACAGTGGTATCAAGGGGAGGGGGAGAACATGATAGGGAGACAATAAATAAAACCAAACGCCAGAATGAAGCTTAGTACTGCATTTGATACTTGGAAAAGCAAAGTCCAGCGTTAAAATTAAGGAAAAGATGGGCCGAAATAGGGCAGTACAGTCGGAACACACTCAACGTACGATGTGTTTGTATGGGAATGTCCTTATGTAATCCAGCACTGTGGAAAGTAAATAATTGTTTTAAAATGTATCTGGACTGGGGATATAGATAAGTAGTATAAAAATGCCCACTCTCGAGGCCCTGGGTTCAATCCCCAGCATTTGCAGGAAATGTCTTTGAGAAACTGGAAATGAACTGCAAAGAGCATACCTGGTCCTACAGGGGCTGCTGGCTGCAAGGCAGCCCTTTCTCCCTGGCCCGGGTAGCAACCTTCAGCAGAGTGAAACTATTCTTGTTGCATTTGGTCCTTCTGGAATCACTGATTCCAGTCTTACAGACAAGGGTGATGAGATCCCCTGAGGTTGACTGACTTGCCCCGGCTGGCCACCCAGGCAGTGGTGAATCTAGCATCTCAGGAAGAACTATGGGCACCTGTGGAAAGCTGGGAGCGGGGAGAGGTGCTGTTCCCCAGGGAGGAGCACACCAACTGGTTGCCAAATGGTCATCCCTGAAAACATACATGCAAGAAATGCTATATGGGCCCAATTACATATTTAGGAATATATATGTACATGTGTATATGTGTATATATATATATATATGCATGCATACAGTAACAACTAATAAAAGAAGAGGCCATGAATTTGAGTGAGATTGTGTAGGGATATATGGGAGATTTTGGAGAGAGGAGGGGGAAGGGAGAAATATAATAATTATAGCATAGCCTCAAAAATAATTTTAAAAATATAAATCAATAAGCCAGGCTATAATGGTGTACACCTTTAATCCCAGCATTCAAGAGGCAGAAGCAAGGCAGATCTCTGTGAGTTCCAGGACAGCCTGGTCTACAGAGTGAGTTCCAGGACAGCCAGAGTTACAACAGAGAAACCTTGTCTCAGGAAAAAAAAAAAAAAAAAAAAGAAAAGAAAGTCAATAAAATACTTTACAAAAAAATCTTAAAAGAAACAAGACGGGCGATTCGTTGCGAGAAGGGTATAGATTTTGCTGAAAGTATCCTATGCTCAAAGGCACGTGGGCTGGTGTGCACAGAGGCTATGGCTGGGGGCGGAGCTTGCTGTAAGTGGGATTCTACAAAGGGGCTGAGCTCAGTGGATAAAGCACTTGCTGTAACAGCATGGGGATTGGAGTTCAGATCCACAGAACCCTCCACACAGCTGAGAAGGCCCGGCCGGCCGTTGCCTGAAATCTGAGCGCTGGGAAGACAGGGCCATCTGGCTAGAGGAGTAGCTGGGATTGGTGAGTTCCAGGTTTAAGGAGAGACTCTGCCTCAATAAAAACAGTGGTATTCCAGCAAGGACGAGAACAACTTCAACGCTGGGCCGCTACACCCAGGCATACACATGGAGCTGCCCACCTACGCACACATACGTGAACACACAGACACGTGCACGCACGTGTAACACATATTCATGCGTGCCCAATTAAGTGAGAAGAAATAGAAACTAAGAGGAGGTGGGTATGCAGGGAGCAGACAAGCAGAGCTCAATAAGGGGTTTTCAAAACTAAAGAGGCTAAGAGATGGAGGCAGGGTGGTCAGGCCCAGTCCGTACAAGGAGGTGGGAGAGGTGTTGCTCAGGCAGTCCAGGTGACAACCGGAAATACAGAACCTTGAGGTACAAGGGAAGGAAGGGTACCTGTGTGTGGAATCAGTGTCCATGTGCCCTGGCCCATTAGGAAGAGCACCCAGTGAGCTCCACCTGCATTGCTCATTTACCCTGTAACCTCTGAACAGGGGGAGAACACCAGGGCATCCGCCTGCCCAGCCCTCCGCCTGTGCTTGTGGCTGTAAGGCTGAGGCTGCTTCTAGGAGCAGAGTTGGTGCCTCTTGCTAGGCAGGAGTCCCAGGACCAAGGACCAGCTTCGAATGAACTTCTGGATATGACTTCTTTGTTCTTGCTCTTTTAGGTCATCGAATGCATCACCCAAGGCCGTGTCTTGGAGAGGCCCCGAGTCTGCCCCAAAGAGGTATATGACGTCATGCTGGGGTGCTGGCAGAGGGAACCACAACAGCGGCTGAATATTAAGGAAATCTACAAAATCCTCCATGCTTTGGGGAAGGCCACCCCAATCTACCTGGACATCCTCGGCTAATGAGGACTGGTGGCCAAGCGTTTCTACTCTGTTGCCTCCTCTCTCCCTGCCTCAGATCCTCTTCTTCCTCATCACAACTCCTTTCTTCCATCCTTTGACTGAAACGAACATCTTCATATAAATTCAAGTGCCTGCTACACATACAACACTGAATTAAAAAAAAAAAAAGAAAGAAAGAAAGAAACCCTGTAAGGCAGTTTGACAGATATATTTATATATATATATAACTATCATATCTATCTATATCTACAGAGAATTACCTTCTCTAATACAGAGAGAAGCTGCTGACACAGAAAAAAGTAAGACATTAACTACTGAGAAAAAAAATTAAATATTATTATTAATACAAATGAAATTCCCTTGACTTAAGCTGTGGCCCATGCTTCTTCAGCTCTGGCTTTTCAGAGCTCTGTGTCTCGATCCCCGCAGACAGAGAGAGGCTGGGTGGAGGCAGGGTGGTACGCATGCGCGACCCATTGCTGGTGCTTAGCAGGGAAATGTTCCGCGAGTCCAGGCGGGTCTCTGGTCTGCTGTGACCTTTGCCTCCACTCTCTTCCCCTTTTCCTCCTCTTTGGGACAATTTTCTAATATGTCAATTCTACAAAAGCCCTGATGCTTTTTTTGAGGGGAATCAATGATGACACCTACGGGTAAGTACTGAACAAATACCAACATGGAACCACACGAGAGCAAAGCCATCCTCAGTCCGGGTAAACGCCGGACAAGTAAGGGCGGGGGACTCTGGGAAGAGTGAACCCCACCCTTCTGGATATAAATCACGCTTGCAGTCCCTACTAGATCTGAAGAGATTTATTCGATCGTCTGAACTTGAAGCACTGGACCTGGTAGATTTAAAAACGCGAGGAAGTAAACACAGCCTGAATCCCAACAAGGCACTGCCATACATCTTTGCATCACTAGGAAGACTCTTCGACTGGCCGCGTCATTTTCAGGCCCTTGGGGAGTTTCAGGGTTCAGAATCCACATTCCCTGGTGCCATCTGCTAACGTGGACACAGCCGCCTTCAGGGCTCTGATAGCAAGAGGCTTAGTTGCTTCTAGGTCATAATTAGGCCTCCCCTTGGGTCTTGTTTCTTATCTTGCTTCCCGAGTATCCTGAGGTTCTGTCAAGTCCTGGGTAAACCCCACTGCCAGGCAAGGAATCCAGGCGAGAGCCGGAGGCATGTGTGTTTCAAGGAGACAGACACTGGCATTGGCAAAAGCCACAGAGAAGAATCTACTTGGCACCTGTGCCGGGCCTTCTGCATTCTCCTCACGTTTTGAGCCCTTGGAAGGATTGATGCATCTGCCTTTGAGCTGTTGTGAAAATGAAGGGACTGAGAAATCCCTTTGTGGCCTGGGCATAGGGGGAGGGACTGCAGCTTCTCTGGAAGATGTCCAGTCAGTGGCCAATGCCGCAGACTTGGCATCTTAATGAGGACCAAGCTCTGACCCAGGAGTGAGAAGGAAGCATCTGGGCTGGGGCCAGTCCCTTGGGGGCCCAGCACTGGGGGAATCACTGCCTTCCCTACCGTGCTGCTGAGGACTGCAAAAGCAAAGATCTCACGACAGCTCTTTGTACAGACAATGAAACGCCCTAGGGAGCTGAAAGCCTGCTGCACAGAGCCATCTTGCTGGGGGGAAGGGATATGCCCTTGGGATGCCCGTCTCTCTCCCTCATCCCAAGCACAGAGCTACCTAACAGACTGACACTTTCCTACTAGAAGCTCCCAGGAGCTGCTGACTGCCCCTTCCTTGCCAGCAGAAGGAACTGTCTACAGCCTGGATGCCCTGGGCAGCCGAAGGCAGCTGAAGTATGGACAACACTGTGGCCGGTTTCGGACTGGATTATGTGTTTGTAGTTTTGCTTTTTTTTTTAAAGACCAACAAATGTTTTTATTCAAATAGAAAAGAGCTGTGCTCAGATTGTAGCCATGGTTGGGATTCAGGGATCAGCGAGGCTGCTCAGCTGGACTGGGGAGAGAGCTGGGTTAACTGGGAATTCAATGTGGAATGTCTCACTATGTTTAGGTACCTGACCCCTGAGGACAGTAGGGGGAAGCTCTTTGGCTGGATCCCTTTAAAGGAACCCTTTGCTATCCTGTGGCAACTTCTTCTTTTTATTACTCCTTTGGGTTCACCTGGGATATCTGGTCTCTGCTTGCAATTTGAATGCTGGGTAGCCGGTCCCATTCTGGTTTCAATCTGAACAACTAAGGTGGAAACATTCAGGCAGGGAATGACTAGGGGGACCTAGGGAAAGGTGCTTTCTGGTTAGAAGTAGTGTTCCAAGGTCTATCCTTCCCCAAAACAATCACTTAAGACTTTTTTTTTTTTTTTGGATGGGAAAAAGTAGACCACTGAAGGGGTTTAGAGGCTTCATGGGACAGGAGAAATGACAAGACTGAACTTGCTAGGGTGTCCTTGGGTTGGTTCCATGAGCTTCCACATTGTGGTCAGGGTCGCCTCCTCTCCGCGTCCTTCGTTGTCAGCTGCCCGTGTAACTGCTGGAGACAGAGGGCAGTGGAGTTTGGAGGAGTCCGAACAGGGCCAGGCTTCTTACCGTCCTGGTACCCTCTCTGTGCAGAGCAGATTTTACATGTGAACCTTGATGGTTGGAGAAAGGGGTTGAGGTGCTTTGGAGGGTGAGGAAATGCAGAACAGGCTTCGGATGGCGAAGCGTCTTCTAGGGCTCTGGGGTGCGCAGGGCGTTCCGCCTCCTGTACTGGCGCGGGGCATGCAAGACTCGCTGCACTGTGTCTCGTTTTCCTTATGTGTAGAGTAAGGGGTACCCTGGTGCCCTCATCCTAGGTTTGAATTCTTGCTTCTCTCAGCGCTGAGTCACTGTGTCACTTTTTTTCGGCATCACCTAGAACGCTGGGGAAATCCTCCTTTGGTCTTGCGTCTCTGAGGATGTACAGGGCTCTGGCTGGGGTTTGGTTCCAGGAAGTCGGCCTGATCCTCTTCTTCACCTGTGTCATAACATGTGTGACTCTAAAGCAAGACTACTTTAGGCCTGGGTGTGTGGGGGGCATTTGATCTCATTCCCTACCCTGGCTTTCCCCTATACTAGGACATTGTTATTGGTGGTTTATTTATTTGCTTATTTATTTATTTATTTTTGAAGAATCTAATGTGGTCTGGTGAGTCTAGAACTGACATCCCATTAGCCCCTGAAGCCGCTGCTGTCCGCTCCATCCCGCTTCCTACGTAAACACGTCTGCACCTTCAAAGACCATGCTGATGTAGGGCTGAGCTTGAAGTCAACTCCACTGTGCGTGCTTGTGGATGTTCCTGGGAACCCATGCTTATCTTTGGACGTGGATTTGGTACTCCTTTCTGGTTGCATTACTGAATTGTGAGCAGATGTCAGGGGTCACCAAGCCTTCTCTAGTCAACTGACAAAGGACTTTGGGCTTCCCCCACTCAGCAGATCGTGCACACGTTAGTCCCAGAGAATGCTTTCCACGGAGATGAGGATCCGTTCTGGGCTTGAGCAGAACAGTGTTGTCCATCTGTGGTGATGCTTACCTCTCAGAACACAATAATGCAAGTACTTCTGGTGCTAAACTGTACAGGAACCAATACACGCAGAAGCGCTTCAGTAAGAGCAAGTCAACCAAGCCAGGAGAGCACTGCATACAGCGAGGAGACCTCTGAGAAGCCCACCTCTGTGCTGGGCCACCCATGTGATTTTGGCTAAGTCAGCATCTCTTAGATTATCAGTCTTCCCATCTGAGATACGGGAAGTTAGAACAGGCTGATCCATTTCAGTTAGAAAGACTATATTGAGTCCCGTCTGCTTCTTTATTTTTAGCTTGCTTGCTAGGAACGAGAGGTGAACTAGAAGGTAGAAAGGGAAAGGAAGACAGTTACCGATGACAAAAAGTCACTGAAGGGAAGGGTATTTGATGCCTGGTGTGTTTGAGAGACAGTGGTGCAGGACCCAGGCTCACAAGGCAGGAAGTTGATATTTCAATTCTTCAAAAAAAACTGCCCTTCTCTTCTCCCCAACTCCCTACTTCACATGCCCACACTGGCAGAAACTAACCTGGAATAGGGAGACAGTCCCATCCACCTCCTCGGCAAGGCAAGACCAAATCTGAACTCTGGGTCAGAAACCAAGAGATTTTCACACGCACATGCTCTCCCTGAGTTCTTTTGTATCCAAGAGTAGACTAATGGCATACTTGTTTCCCTCTTCTGACCTGAACACCAACACTATCATCTTTATACTTACCCGAGACTTCTGATCTTTGCCTAGTGGGGAGCATGGATATACTTGTGGGTGATTAGTCAATGAACCCACATTCCAGCGGTCATGTGAGCCAGCCTCAAATATCTCCACAGTGTCTAGGATCTGCTTTGATTGGCACAAACCTGCTAAAATTCACAAGGGGATTTACCTTAGAGCAACAATTGTCACCTTGAGCTCAGACCCTGTGCGCTATACTCTCTCACAGTGATTTTATTGCTTCAAGATCTACCTTTTGGTACCAAATATATTGTTTCAACCAATACTTCATGGGCTGGAAGGGGAACTCCAAGTTTGGGCATCATTACTAGAACATCAGTTTGGGCTTAAATACCTGTTTGGGGGGCGCTGAAATATTACCAGGAAAACATTGCTTTTTTTTGGCTGTAGCCATGTGCACATCATGTACTCTTTCTATGCTTTTGATGGTCATAGCTTTTGGAGAAATCTCTCTGAGATCAGCAAATTATTTGCTGATTTGGGATTCTCTTTGCACCGTATGTTTCTCCTGGATAAGAACTGCAGAGGTGGACTGGCCACGGTTATTCAGAAAGGTCCCGAAGGGAAATCAATCATCTCATAAAGTGTGGTCATCTCCTGGTCCCCGCATACCGTTGTACTGACAGTAACATCCGAACAACAGCACTCTTCCTGCTTTTCTGATAACTCACCAAGCAGAAACCCTTTCTACTTATGTCTTATTTAGGATTTGGTATTGAGATCGCCAGCACTGCAGATGAACCCTCTCCTGCGAGAGCCAGAACAGAGAGGATCTGAGAGGATAAAAATCCACCACTGTCTCTGATAGGTACTGGTGGCTTTGGGGGAAGTGGTGACTGTTTGTGTCAATGCAGTGGGTGTTAGGATTGCTCTGCACTTGGGCTGTTCTACTCAGGTCCCTGCGTCTTGGCTTCTGACAGGACTTTTGCTAATCTGGTACATTCTCTCCAAACGTGTGTGTGTGTGTGTGTGTGTGTGTAACAAGTTTCTGATGTACCAATACAGCCACCTTTCTGTGAGATCTGTGAGGATGCATGGTTCACCTGAGAGAATTTGGAATCTCCTTTTCTTTTGCTTTCCTTCATGGTAGCAAAATTAAATCCTATAAAATGATGGCTTTCACTATGACATTTTCAAATATGTGAGTACTTGGAATTCTTCATCAAAGTCAGAAAATTCATATTGCTCTGCTTTTTGGGCAGCTGGGTTCCAACTTTAAAATAAGGACTGATCTGGTATTTTCCATAACAACATCTTAAACCAGCAAGCAAAGTTCCTTCTTTCATACAAAGGTAAGACAGTAAATTCTATTAACTTCCCCCCACCCCAATAACCCAGGACTATTTCAGAGCACCAAGACCTAAGATGTTTATCGTCTACAGAGTAGATGTTTCTAATAGAGGATGGACTGAGATAACACAGAAGACAAGGGGTGAACAAAACCTGCTACCGAGAAGCTTCCAGGCACTGAGTTATTGCTTTCATCCAGCGTCTACCCAGAGGATTCAGTCTCTTTTCACTTCAGACAGTTTGGAATTTAGACCTCTTTTCTGCAAGATGAAGGTAGCGTGAGAGTCCAGCTATGTATCACGTAGTCTAGCATTCCTTTGGATGCAGTATCCAAAAGAGTGAGAAATCACACACTCAAATCCAAATCTGGTATTTATTGCTTCACTTACGAAGCATCCGTTGGAATGATATTTTAAAAAGAAACTAATTTTAAATTCTCTGAAGCATTAGGAGCTACTCAACCCCCCTGCCCCCCCACCTCCGCCCTTTGCAGATTAGTCCCTGTCCCGTCTCTGTTTAAAAGCTGCCTGACACCTACTTTGTGCTCTGACACCTACTTTGTGCTCTTCTGGAGAGGAAGAGTAAACCTGGTCCAGGTGCCTTGACCTCTGCTACCCACAGGAGAGGAGTCCATTTCAGAAAAGATTTTCTCTCTGCCCTTTCATTTCCCTTTTCTCTTGGTTCAGATTCTCTGGCTTCCATGGGACAGAGGATGTGGCTCCTTAAAGTCCGTGAAAGTCTTAATACCAGGTGAATCCCAGGACCACAAACAGTTTGGACTTCAAACAGTGAGAAAATTGGTGCTGAATGATTCGGCACACAAGGCAGAAAACTTTCATTTCCTGCAGGCAGGATGGAATTGACTGTTATATTAAGACTTCTGAAGGAGCCCTGCCCTGGAGTAATTTCAGTGCTGTCAGACAATGTTGACATCTAGATTAACCTCTGTGCAGTGAATTTGACTGCACGGCTCATTGAGATGCATGTGGCGTGTCCCTGTGAATCCCATCTGAAACTCTTGGTGCCCACCCACGGCAACCCCCTCTTCCGTCTCCACCTAGTGACCTCACAGACCAGGAACTTTTAGCCTACTGGAGCAAAGGTGCTGTGGCTGGGGTCAGATCCTCAGAGAGGGAGCTTTGACCTTTCTGTGAGCATGATAGAGTCTTGAGCTGAGTTTGCTCCTTGGTCAGACTGACAGTGCCCGTCACTTATTGTCCCCCCACCCCCCAGAAGACTGCAAAGCAAGGCATGAAAGCCACTCTGCAGATGATAGTTTTGCAACAGATCTCAAAGGGAAATGGTCTGCAGAGGAGCCAGGGGCCCAGAGTCTGCCCAGCTGCATGCCTCTAGTCTTCCAGGGTTTCGTGAAAAGAGCAGATTGCAATAAGGTCGTGACTGCAGCTGAGGCAGGTGGAGTCTGATGGCTGGAAGGGCGTGTCCTCTGTACAGATGTTTCCTCTGGGCCTTTTAAGAAAGGCAGCCCCAACTCTTACTCCTGCTGGGACAGAGGATGCAGTCCTCCTCTAGGAACTAATTTATTGGCTTTCTTCTTAGGAATCGATAAGCTCTGGAACAAGCAAGCTCTTTTTAGCTCATGGTACAATGCCATATTGAAATCCCAGAATCAGATGAAACCTCTCAGATAAGATAGCACACATCAAAAGTACATACATGCATCGAATGCATAGGAGGTTCTGAAAAGGGACCTTCAGCATGGCTCCAGCCACCCCCAGAGTCTGAAAAACCATTTGACATAGTCCCAGGCATTTCTGAAAACATACCTCGGGATTTTAGAATACCTTGTACAGGTCTGAAGAACAAATGTCTCTGCAGAGTTGTTGCATCGGATTCTCTTTCAAGTTATTTTTCCTTCTTTGCTTCTTTAGTATAAGCAGTGAGAATCTCTGTGTATACTCTTAGGTATTTCTTTAGGAGAATTGAAAGTTTTTAGCCAAGGACATCGTGTTTATTGACTGGGAAAATGGATTTCTGGGATGAGTGATACAGCAGTTACACAGAGGCGATCTCGATGACTTTAAAAGCAATTATCAGAGTTGTGCTTTTCCCCCCTAGATTCTCAAGCTGAGATAGAACAAATCAAATCCATCATTTTTGTTATTTATGATATTCATTCCATTCCACATGTAAGCAAGCACATGCACGCATACGCCTGGGCAATCCTATTGCATATCGAACATGCTTCCGTTGATCTCAGCATGCGTGTGCAGATGAGTGCACGCTCACTGTGCTCATCAGTGTTTGTATTGGCAGCACCAAGCCTGTGGCTTTCTGCGCTGTGAGTTATATACAAAGTTGGGGTTCCTTTGATGGAGGAAAAACACCCAAATTCCTCAAAAATTTTTATACATAACGATAGGATTCCTCCCATGAAATAGACTGAGCCTTGATTCTGACATTCTGTAATTAATTTTCTGGGGAAAAGGGTATCGGAGTCACCATGAATATTGTGTGTAAAGATAAATGTGAACTTGTTTAAGCAGGTTATTGACCCAACCATCGGATAGAAAACTTAAGCGTTTTAATTCAAGTGTGACACGGAGTCCTTGGGACACAAGAAGAGAGATGAGCTAGACGCTGAGAGGCTGGGTTATAGGGGCCTTGGCTGGGTATCTGAGTAAACCATCAGCCCTTAACTGAAAAGTAGGCAAACAAGTTGCAGGTTGTGCTCTTTCTCAAATAGCCATGATGGGGAAAGGCACTAAGTTCTAGTCTGCTGCTCAGGTTAGGTACCGAGGAAGCAGATCATGGCAGGTATTCCCTGAGAGCACATTTGCAGGCGTCCCACTCCAAAGGGCCAGAGTTGTTTTCACTATATATTCAGTTTCTCGCTTACAGCTCTCTCTGAACTCCAAATTCTATCTGCCCCCCAGCTCCCTACCCTGCCTCTTATTGGCTGGGCTCCACTGAGTTCTAAAAAGCTGAGGGAAGTCTGGGTGTCTCATCTCCATCTTAGCCTGAGCATGTTGTGATTCGGTCTGGGTTTCTGCAGAAAGAAACAGGCTGCTCTCCCAGCCATCCATCAGTCTCTTTCCAGCTCTGTGGACCAAATGATTAGCGCCTCATTAGTGCTTCGTCAGTTCCTCTTGCACAAGAGATTCTGGAACAACAGGCCTATTATAAGGCCCCAGTCAGTCTTTTTGAAGTCATCTCCTCTGGCTTGGTTAAGAAACACAAGGCTTCCTACAAACATGCTTTCCTCCCCATTCCTCTCATTTCCTGGCTGCTGAACATCCCGGTAAATGACAAAGTACAGTTTTCCTTTTCTCTAGTCTATTGTGAGCAGGGGCGTGTCTCTCCACGGACTAAGAGCTTTGTGTGTTAGCCTAGGTTTACCCACTCTTGGAACAGTTAAGAAGGGTGGCTCACAGATTCCGAAGACGTGATCTCTAATGTGATGACAGTAGAAAGGTCTGTACCTTAAGAAAAGGATTGACTCTACATGCCGTGCAATGGTGATGGAGAAGGGGTTAATGAGGAGCTGGGAGGCCAAGCCTTCTCTTCCACAGGTCGTCACACAGCAGCAGATGCTTTGACAATGCCCGCAACGGTGCTCACAGACTGAAACAGCCATATCCGCCAATCAAAATAAATCCATCATGTCTGACAGAACCACTTATTTAACCAAACAAACAAAAGACAAAAAAAAAAAATGCCTTTTCCCAGGAGCTGGAGAGACTGATCAGAGGCTAAGAGCACTGGCTACTGTTCCAGATGAGCAAGATTTGATTCCCAGAACTCACAACCACTTGGAAATCCAGTTCCAGGGGACCTGACATTCTCTTCTGGCCTATGTAGGCTTCAGGCATGGAAGTGTTTCACAGGCACACAGACAGACAAAACACCCACACACGCTAGAAACAATCATTTTTCCTGGTAACTCTAGACAGTTTAAGAGTTTCTTTTCTTGGTCTCTACTAATATTTTCATTGTGATCTGAGGTTTTTGATTTTGTTTTAAATCTGTATTTTCTTAGGAGAGCGTTGATGGTCTATTTTAAAGGCTATCTATAAAGAAATGTCAAGGCACACGGAAAATGGCGGAGCAATGGACCTAAGAAGCAGAGGTCTTGTGAGCTTTTCTTTCTTTCTGATCAGCCTCTTTCCCTGTAAAAGCTCTGCTAATAGCCTCCTGCCAGTCACAGGGGATTATCATGAGCAGTAGAGTCAGCCCTTAGGGGGGTCCCAGGGTCCCAGTGTGAGGAAAACCCACTCATTGGGCTAGTGAGTACTGTTTACAGTGTTGCAGTTTTTGGCTTGTGAAGTGCTTGAGATACACCTTCCTTATTCCCTTCCTTGTTTGGTTTACAGAGTTAGTCACTAACCTTTCCCACTTAGAATCACCATTGCATATACAGTAATGAAAAATATCTTGTATTTCTACCAGCAGAAAGGCATGTTTTACCCACTTAGAAGGGGCGATTGGTAGATTTCATTTTCTGGCACAGAACTCTGGACATCTTGAAGCCAAACAGCTTCTCCTCCGTTTTAACTCCTCAGCACTGACTGCTGCTTTGAAGAGGTTCATAGATTTCAGGAGAGTGGCTTGGTAAAGTAAGACTTCAGGATGTTTCCTCTCTGAACTGAGTGGTAAAACTGACCTTGCAGGGAGCATGACGGTGATAATGATCTTGAAGCTTCCTAGAGACTGTGGTCTACACAAGGGGAGGTCAGGGATAATCAGAAGATGGAGAAAACTCCCCCAGTGAACACCAAATGCCAGGGCTCATTTTCAGTGGCCCAGAGCACAACAGAGTGGTTCAGGAGGGACTCCTGCTAGGGAACATGTCTGGCTGAAAATGAGACCATAGTTGATAAATCCCGAGACTGGATTGCCGAGGTTACAGCAGTGAAGTCATTTCCAGTCCCTAAAAATGTCCTGAGTGTTTGTGATGCCAAGTACTATTTTAAGTTCCCTGCCATGAAGACTACTTCGAAAGTGAAATCTTTCAAATGTTATTTCCTTTCAATTTCCAAGTAGCCATCAGGTGTGATATGTCTGACAAAATGTTGTCCGTGTGTTGTAAACGGATTTCGACTACTCTTGAGAGAAAGCAGAATAAAACCGAGGACTCAGAATCCTGAGAAACTCATAAATGGTTCACTCCAGCTCAGATGATCACTTCTTTATTCACTTTTGACCTTGGGCTCAGTGTCTGCTTTTCTGATGCGGGGAAACGGCACCTCCGTTCTAGACTTCTGAGTGACTTTTTCCCCTTGCTGTTGTCTGCCAGGCAGAAAGCATCCTAGCTTTCTCTGAAATGAGAATCCAAATTGGGATATGCTTGTAAATTATGGTGTGAAATTGAAGAAGGCAAGCTGGTTCTGGGTGATGGTTCCTAATTCTCTCAGATAATCTTGAGGACGTGGGCTCTTCGGAGCATTGGAACAAATAGTTTCACTGTGTGATTTCCTGTGGACACGACTGGTAGGTAAAAGATCTCGAGAGAAGTAGATTGCTGAGTATGGGAAGTTTGAGCTAATATGCTAACAGGAGCAGTAAGAACTTACTTTAATTCTTGTTTTCATTCCCTTCTCTGGAAGTGTTGCCTTTTTTGGGAGCCGTTGGGATAGTTCCTTCCCAAGGCTAGCAAAGATTGATTATAGTTCATGTCTAAAAGCTAAGGCCTTCTTAAAGCCCATTGGGGTTGGAGGTAACCCCAAATGGCCCGTGTTATTTTTTCTGATATGAGTACCGCAGTAACAGGAGTCTTCTTGATTATGTGTTTCGACCCTGGTGGGTTGGCACAAGAGATCTGTCAAATTAAGAAGAAAAGAAAGCAAGCTGGGGCAGGAAAATTCTGATTAAATGTGAAAGAAAAACACTCAGTGCTGTTCTGCCAACAGACATCCCTGTGCTATTCAGTGAAGAAACATATTCTCTTTAAAAGATGTGCTTCGCCTTTTGAGGTGTGTGTGTGTGTGTGTGTGTGTGTGTGTGTGTGTGTGGTGTGAACATGCATTCACTTGCATGTGGCTATATCGGTGGGAAGCAGGTAGGAAGTGGTTGTCTATACATTTAGACTTTCCCTTGAGCACAGTAAAAGCTCTGCTCGGTTTCTTGGAACGTGACAATAAAATTAGGGTGACAGAGGAACTAAAAGCCCATGTTTCAGAACAAGGTGAAATAATCTCTAAATATTTCCTTCTGAAACCTTCAGTCAATAGCAAAGCAAACCAGCCACATATTTGTTATTGATACCAGGCCAATCAGTGCACTGCGTCTGCAGACCCTGGTGCTCGACCTGCTGAGGGCCTCTATGCTGAAGGGATGGAATCCTTAATTCATGCCAGAAACGTGGCCAACAGGGCTGAATAATGAGGTAGTTTACACAACTCAGATTAAGCTACCCGGTGTAGACTTTTTGGCAAGGGGTTCATTCTTAATTCCCACGGGTACTAAGGTTGTTTCAGTTTGTTTTGTTTGTTTTGTTTTTTCTCAAATGACACTTAAAGAAGAGAGTTCTGGAATACAGTTTGATGCCTTTCACCTAATGTCAGGTTCTGTGAAAAGGCAATGTAGTTTCACAGGTAATTTTTGGCTTTGCCCATCCTGGAAGTGTAAATTCTACTGTGAGCCTGCTGTCTGTTTTCAGCACCAGGGACAGCAATCGCATCCCTCTTCTGAGGTCAACATCAGCGATTTCGTTTCCAGGCAGGGAACGGTAGACAGACTTTTCCATCACTTCCTACCCACTACGCCTCAACTTGGAACACTTTATTCTTAAGTTTAGGTGCCTGCCTATTTAACTTTTCACGATCCAGGTGTTACTTCTCTGGTTGGTGGCATGAACCTGGGAGAGTAGAGCCTTTATTCAGTGCGTCAGACAATTTATGTTCCGAGGGTACCCGCAGAGGGTTAAACGAGATCAGGAGCTAAGTTCATGTGAGCTTAGGCTGTATACAACCGCAAAGGCAACTCGCACTGGAAACGTCTTCGAGTGACAAAAGCAAGCAGCGATGTGTAATCCGAAGCAAACCCACTCGTGCCGACCTCACCTGGAAAGGGGCACAAGGGCACACTCTGAGAGCAACCCGTGTGATGGGGAGCGAGGTTCCAAGGCTTCGGCCTTGTCTCCTTCGAGTTGTTTCACACATAACTCTCAGTAAGCTCTCAGAATTCTTCCCACAGGGCTTCTTTCGTGAACTGTGTTCAGAAATCCACGACTAGCTTTTCTTTTCCCCAAAGATCATGTTCTTGACCTGCTAACAAAGTATAGGCTGTCACAGCCAGGTTTCTCAGCATAGAGATGGGAAAGATACTTAGATATCAACGGTGGGAATGATTTGGGGCAGGAATCCCTTCTCTATTATGTACCCGTGACTTGCAGACTCTTATAAGGAACACTGCTCACTGAGAACCACTTTTTAAAAAATCATGCATAGTATTCACAAAATACAGACAAGGCCATGATTGGTTGGAATGTCTTCGGAAGTGGTACTTCATGATGGCGGATCTGAAGTTATGACCTTTGAAGACAAAGAAGGGCCTAGTAATGCTGACACTGGGCATTTTGGAAACTTGTGGAAGGATATTACTTTGAGTCCTGGCATCCGGTTTTCAACTTTGATGCTGTTCAACAGCTGTTTTTGCCTTAAACAATCGTGGTCAGAGTGCAAGTAGGTCCTTGTGGCTTTCTCCAGGCTTTCTCCAAGGGGATAGCAGGGAAAGAGAGTAAAAGAAGCACATGTCACTATGCTGTGTGATCGTCCAGGTTTCCTACAGCACAAAAATGCAGAGGTGTCCCCTCCCCTCTCCCTCCTCCTCCTCCTCCTTCTTCATCTTTATAGATACTACACAAATTCCATTCTGGCTGCCTCTTAATTGTCTGTGGCCTGATCAGTCTGTCATTCTTTCTACTCCCTCTCCCCTTCTCTCTGCCCCATATACCCTCCTTTCCCCCTCATTATCCCTCATAACAGTTCATAGCATTTAATGATGAGAGACCATGCAGCATCCTTTCTAAGGATAGAGAAGTGGAAGAAGCAGGCTAAAGTCAGACCTCAGAGCTAAACAGTTAAACAGAACTATGATTTAACCTTGGTATGGGTCTGAGGAGGAACGCATCTCTCTACATTCCTTGTCTTCTTAAACGACCTCATTCACACTCACACTTGTCCCACAAAGAGGACCACAGCATGCATTTGTCTGGGTAGCTTTCGTGAAGACAGAGTGGGCAGGTTAAAATATCCTCTGTTAGAATCTGTTAAAAGAGGAGAGCTTTGTTTCCTACTTTAATCAAGGAATGCTCATAGTACAGAAAAGAAAGACCAATAGCTACAGGAGAGCTTCTTAAGAGAATATTTTCTGTAAAACAGACAAAAGAGCTACAAACTCATCATTCATGGAATATACAACTCTCTGGCAGGCGGAAAGGTGGTCTGAGATGAGACGGGGGGCAGGCACCTTTGACGCCTCAGGAGGAACAGGCCAGAGCTAAACCCCAGCAAAGTTCTTGTACTTTTTCTGGAAAAATTCTTAAAAATTTCAAGGGCACATCTAGCTCTGCCTCTTTGGAGGCGAGCACAGTGCTACTTCTGGGTTCTTAAGGCAAGTGCCCTGTAAACACCAAAGTCTTGTATTTTCCACTCTCAGCCACTGCTGGCTGTCCTGAGTGGGATTTTTTTTTCCCTTCCTTAAGTGAAAGGGACTTGTTTTCAGGAGAAGTGTCCTTTAAACATCCAGCTAAAACTGGAGATAATTTTTTGCATGAATGGCTTTTTACAGCTAGGTCTAAAGCAGAACAAAACTCGTATTAAACTAAGTGCTACTTTACATATCTTATTTCAAGGGAAATGAAGGGTTTATTGCCGTGTAAATGATATACACCGATTCCTTTCCTACTGGACATTACATGTCCCTTTATCTTTAGGCTGATATTGTGCAGCAAACTTTCAGTATCTGGAATCAGCTGGTACCTACGTCAGCCCACTAGCAGGACATTACATTCCCATTGAGGAATTTTTGCAAATGAAGTTTGGGTGCCGATGCAGCTGATTTCCATCCCCTTATCCCTAAGCTTTCTGTACTCAATATCTGTAAAGTGATTATATCTTGTCTGACCCCATGTGTTGGTGTGCATTTCCCAATGTTTGTATAACTGTAGTGGCAATCCGAAGGATTATTTGTGCTTACGGCAACTGACGAACAATGTATGCGACACAGGGAACAGTTGTGACGTACGACAGTTTGGGGGCCAAGCAAATGTGCTTGCTGAAGTTTGGAAGTGGGATGAGCAGCAATATGGCTTAGCTTGCTGAGGACCGTGGTGGAGCAGAGTTAGGGTGTTCTCACTCAGAACTGACGTTGGCTACGTAAGTCCCAACTGACCAGTATCCAGCGTCATTTTCTAACAGAACTATTCTTACACGTCGCTCACCGTTTTATTCCACACGCTACTGGGAAGCGCTGATCATGCCTGCTTCCCATGATTGGATTCCCAAGTTGTTAATACAGCAGACTGTGGTGTAGATACATCAGGATTAACTCATAGGATCCCTTCCTTGCGAAGCCATCCCTTCCGTTATTTCCTTGTCACAAGTGAATTCTGTTGTCTATGCTGACTTTATTTAGATGTGTGCGAATATTGGAGAACCGATCTAGTTAAAAGATGACTGTGTTTGCCTTGGGAGAACAGGTTCACAGTCCTAAGTACAACTCTCCCAAGAACTTATCTTTTACGAAACACAGTGAAACTCAAAACAGCACAGAATCCAGAGTGACTTGGCAAGATGGCAGAACGGCCCCAGGGTAGAAAGAGGCGTGTTCTCAGTTGACACGAAGAGTTGTGTTGGAAAGGCAAGTACCTTCTTCTATCCCCACCCCGCCTCCCTTCCTCCTCAACCTCAGAAGAAAACAGAAACTTATTTTTTTAAACTGTATTAATAATTTATGTTTAATACAAAAGGATGATTTAATGGTATCACCAAAGGTCATTTCTCTCATTGTGCATGTCCTTCGATCTCAACCCCATATGCTCATCCTGTTCTTCGCCCTCACTTCCATAACAAGACAAATGTGCGTCTTCATAGACATCCATGGGTGTTGGAGTTCCATGTGGGGGTAGAGATTTAACACCTTGACACTAACAAAAACCAACCATTCTTCACTTCCAAGTGACAATTACTTCAAGAAGGAGAACTCTTTTCTTGGTTTTTGTTTAAAATCATTTTATACATATATATGTATATATGTGTGTGTATGTATGGACATAGGTATGTATATGCACATGTACATGTATATATGTATATACCCATCTCAGTATAAATATATCATATGTGAGAGTTGTAAATATTCCTTGGTCATGCATCTGTCTTCCTCATAGTGTCATATCTTCAGTGTTATGTTAACGACTCCATTTACTGATTGATGAGATCATGTGTAGACCTGTACCCTCCTGACATAGTTTATGTAGGGTCTCTTCTCAAATAAAGTATAAAACAACAATGCCTTTGCTTTTTTGGGATTTATTGTGTTGAATTTAAAAGGAAGCTGAAATCCGGGTAGGTCAGAGTATGAGCAAACACTATAGCTACACCATCGCCATAGCCACACCATATCCAGGGCCACACCATAGCCATGGCCACACCATATCCAGGGCCACACCATAACCATGGCCACACCATAGCCATGGCCACACCATATCCAGGGCCACACCATATCCAGAGCCACACCATAGCCATGGCCACACCATATCCAGGGCCACACCATAGCCATGGCCACACCATAGCCAGGGCCACACCATAGCCATGGCCATACCATAGCCATGGCCACACCATATCCAGGGCCACACCATAGCCATGGCCACACCATATCTAGGGCCACACCATATCCAGGGCCACACCATATCCAGGGCCACACCATAGCCATGGCCACACCATATCCAGGGCCACACCATAGCCATGGCCACACCATATCCAGGGCCACATCATAACCATGGCCACACCATAGCCATGGCCACACCATATCCAGGGCCACACCATAGCCAGGGCCACACCATAGCCATGGCCACACCATATCTAGGGCCACACCATATCCAGGGCCACACCATATCCAGGGCCACACCATAGCCATGGCCACACCATATCCAGGGCCACACCATAGCCATGGCCACACCATATCCAGGGCCACATCATAACCATGGCCACACCATAGCCATGGCCACACCATATCCAGGGCCACACCATATCCAGAGCCACACCATAGCCATGGCCACACTATATCCAGGGCCACACCATAGCCATGGCCACACCATATCCAGGGCCACACCATAGCCAGAGCCACACCATAGCCATGGCCACACCATATCCAGAGCCACACCATAGCCATGGCCACACCATATCTAGGACCACACCATAGCCATGGCCACACCATATCCAGGGCCACACCATATCCAGGGCCACACCATATCCAGGGCCACACCATAGCCATGGCTACACCATATCCAGGGCCACACCATATCCAGGGCCACACCATAGCCATGGCTACACCATATCCAGGGCCACACCATATCCAGGGCCACACCATATCCAGGGCCACACCATAGCCATGGCTACACCATATCCAGGGCCACACCATAGCCATGGCTACACCATATCCAGGGCCACACCATATCCAGGGCTACACCATATCCAGGGCCACACCATAGCCATGGCCACACCATATCCAGGGCCACACCATAGCCATGGCCACACCATATCCAGGGCCACACCATAGCCAGGGCCACACCATAGCCATGGCCATACCATATCCAGGGCCACACCATAGCCATGGCCACACCATAGCCATGGCCACACCATATCCAGGGCCACACCATATCCAGAGCCACACCATAGCCATGGCCACACTATATCCAGGGCCACACCATAGCCATGGCCACACCATATCCAGGGCCACACCATAGCCAGAGCCACACCATAGCCATGGCCACACCATATCCAGAGCCACACCATAGCCATGGCCACACCATATCTAGGACCACACCATAGCCATGGCCACACCATATCCAGGGCCACACCATATCCAGGGCCACACCATATCCAGGGCCACACCATAGCCATGGCTACACCATATCCAGGGCCACACCATATCCAGGGCCACACCATAGCCATGGCTACACCATATCCAGGGCCACACCATATCCAGGGCCACACCATATCCAGGGCCACACCATAGCCATGGCTACACCATATCCAGGGCCACACCATAGCCATGGCTACACCATATCCAGGGCCACACCATATCCAGGGCTACACCATATCCAGGGCCACACCATAGCCATGGCCACACCATATCCAGGGCCACACCATAGCCATGGCCACACCATATCCAGGGCCACACCATAGCCAGGGCCACACCATAGCCATGGCCATACCATATCCAGGGCCACACCATAGCCATGGCCACACCATAGCCATGGCCACACCATATCCAGGGCCACACCATATCCAGGGCCACACCATAGCCATGGCCACACCATATCCAGGGCCACACCATAGCCATGGCCACACCATAGCCATGGCCACACCATATCCAGGGCCACACCATAGCCATGGCCACACCATATCCAGGGCCACACCATAGCCATGGCCACACCATAGCCATGGCCACATAGGGTGTGGACAAGAGAGGCACTGAACACACAGAAAGCAATTCCACTGACCAGAGTTCTGTGGCGACAAAGAAAATGGCAAGGAAACATTTCTCCATATTGATGCCACTCACATTTCAGAGTCGTAATAATTCTGTTTTTGTGGATAGCTGTCCTGTCCGTCATGTGATATTGTTATTATGGGTTTTTGCTAGAAGCATTGACAGTCCTCCTCTTCCTTGCTAAGTGTGTGTTGATCAGAAGTATCTTCAAACATCGCCAAATGCTCCCTGGGGTAGAAATTGACCCAAATGAGAGTCACTGGCTTAACTGTTAGCTCTTATTTATTAGTTATTTAATAGTTATTAGTTATTTAATAGTCATTAATCATTAGTTATTTAGTAGTCAATGAATAAAATCCAAGGATTAAATAAAAACCCAGATGTGCAAGCTAAGCCCCAGCCCTTCCGCATCATCGTGTGGCCACACCTCCGGGCAAACTTCCTCTTTTCTTTAAGCATAGTGTCCTTCAAAAGTCATCACCAAGAACCCAGTTATGTCCCATATTTTGATTTGTGGCAGCAGAAAAAATGCCTTCTTTATCTCCGTGTATCTACTGCCTTTAATACTAGACTGTCTGTCCATTTGACTTTTATAAAGGTGTAAGTAATATCGGTTAGCACCTTAGGGCCAGTGCAAGAAGACAGGCGCCTCCCTTTCAAGCACATGTCCCTGTGTAAGATGCTGTCACACCAAAGGCATAGGATGTATTGCTTTGTGATTATTCGGTCACATCTTCACTTGGCTTTTGACACATCATCTCATAAATTATAGGGCCATAAATAGAGCCTCAAGTTTGCTTAGGACATACCTTGCCAGTGAATAAGTTCCTTTCAGTAATTTGAACTTGGATTAAGTTTGTCCAGGGAAAGATGAAGTTTTCCATACAAAGACGTGAGCGTAGTGTATATGCAAATGACATTTATTGAACGGGATTGGATTCCACATTCTTCACTGACTGGATTACATTGAAAGGGCTACTGGTAAGTTACCCTTGAACCTTACTCATGGAAACACTCACTAAGATCCTGAATGATCTGTTCACATGGGAGTTACAAGGGCATCTCACGCTGTCCCCGAATGTGACTGAGATGCAGAGAGAGATGGATGCTTCCCACAGCTGGGATCTTCAGCCTCGACCTTCAGGTGCCCTTCTTCTATATGAGTGCCTCTATGACCTCAGGATTCTATTTGCCATCTACTTTGGATTCACAATCCAAGGGCCTGATAAAGCCAAAGAAGTATGGGTCTTGTGTGTCTGGAAGGTCCTTGATCAATAATAGCATCCAATTACTGTGCCTTTGGCAGGATTCTCAGGTAAACGAAGTCAGAGACAACCTACCAAATGAAAACATTTTCCAATGCCACAGAACGTGGCTGATAAAACCATTTCAGTAAGTCACCATAGTCCGAAAGCATCCATACTCCAGTGACAAACACAGGGATGTAATAGTGTAACAAAGACACTTCTGGAGTAGTGAGACTGACCTGGAGTCTGTGAAGATGGAGACAGAAGAATCTGAGAGGTGCTCATGAGACATAAAGAGCTGATATCCAAAGTGAGGTTAGCAGAGATCTTGAAACAATGTAGGCATGAATACCCAGGACGCGTTTCCCTAGTATTTCACCACACAGTGTTGGGCCCTTTACCCTCGGCCCTGCTGTGTTCTTTGATCCTGTTGGAATACTCAGTCTGACTATTAACCAGGTGGAAGTTCTATTTTAGCCTCTTCTCCTCCACCACCAATGTTCTGAATTATTCAAATCACCAGCACAGGGCTCAGCAGAGGGTCTAATTATTGCCCTGCTTGCCAATTGCTGAGCATCTAGCGAGAGCCATGGAATTACTTTAAAACAGCTTAGTGGGGAAGGGCAGCATCTCTGTCACGTTGTATAGGAGTCTCAGTCTCGTTAGGGAGCATCAGATGTTGTAGCTGTGGAAAGGGTGTTTACAGTATGAGGCCGTCTTCTGACTTTATACCGCAGGCAGAAACCCAGAGTCCAGGAGGAGCAGCCCTCAGATGGATGTAGCCCTTTTGTAGGATCGTCTCAGCCATAGCCACTTTTCCATAAAAAGTTTGAAAGCTCCTTTGAACATTCCTGTTCAAACAGTCTTTGTGGACAGATGCTAAGACACAATAGAAGGATGCCACCGAAAGGACAAGGCGCCCAGACAGAACAAGGGCCGGTCAGATTTCAGTCAAGCATCAGTCATTCCGTCCCAGGCTCTCTGTTAAGTGCTCCGTGAGAGTTATTCCTTCTAACAGGCTCGGATACTGGTAACATTTCCATTCTATGAATGCATCCATCAGAGATTTGGATAACGTGTCCAAATCTACTCAGCTAAAGCCGAATTCAAGTTTGAAGTCCCAGCAATTCGTTTTAACACATGTTCTTAATCAGTTCTCCATACTTCCCATCCAAAACCACAGTGGAGGGTTCAGCCTGAGAGAAAGAAAAAACCCATGAAAAAGACATTAAGTAGGGCAAGATGTATCTCTTTTAAGATTACCAAACATCATCCATCCATGCATCCATCCATCCATCCATCCATCCATCCATCCAATTCATGTAGGTGAACTGGAGATGAATTTAACATGCTGTGCTGGCAGTTAAGATGTAAGGAGCGCTAAGAGTCTTCATCTACATACCATCCGCCCTCCCCGACCCACACCATGTATCCCTCAATAAACAGAAGACAATGTGAGTTGCTAAGAGCAAGAGAATCTTATGTGAGAGAGGGCAAAGGAAGACAAGATTTCAATCCACGGGGTGAAGACGATTGAACTAACAGTATTTGATAAAGAGGCTCCCATGGGCTTCCTCTGGAGCAGAGCCAATCCCTCACTCAGCATGTCCTTGGGCTGCGCATAATCAGCACTAGGGTTTTGGAGTATACCTTATTAGAATTTACTGGAAGCCTTGGATTTTTCCTAAATTTTATTCCAGGAGAGAAGCCAGAACCCTTCTCTTAAGCCTTTATGTACACATTGACCTAGAGAGAAAGGTATGTCTCAATCCAGGTCTGATGCCCCTCAGTCACTACCGCTGGGACTCACTGGAAGTACTCATTTCTTACCTCTGTAAAATGCAACAAACCACGGTCTCCTGCAACATAATGGAAAACCCCACTGGCAGTTATGTGCAATGGGGCTGATCATAAACATGATTTATGAAGTTAGTTCATTTACTGCCTCTGACGCTGGCCTCAGCTGCCAAGAGTTTGACTGACAATTTCTGTTTATTTATTTCTCACTATATAATATCTGACTTCATATTATAAATTCTTCTGATTGGAATCTCATGGCACCTGCTCTACTATTTACTGGTGGCATGTTCATCAGGTACTCTGTCCTTTTTGGGGAGATGAGCCTTCGGTTGTGTCTGTGGTGGTGAGATCCAGGTCCTGACACCCCCATTGTGATAGGACTTAGCTATTTCCTCTAATGCTTTATGGTGGACATCTTTGTGTTTTATAAATATGGTGGCTTATAATTGACACGTCCTTGATTTAACCAGTGAAAATAATCAAATTTGGCCTCCAGAAAACCCATAAAAAGCCAAGTATGGTGGGACATGCACATATTCCTGTGCTGGGGAGGTTGGGGGACAGAGATAGGCAAAGATTAGGAGTTCAGGCCAGCAAACCTAGCCTAGCAGTACTCCCCAGCTTGCAGAGACAACCTCTTTCAAGACACAAGATAGAAAGCTCCTGAAGTATGTCACCCAAAGTTGACCTCTGTCCTCACAGGTGTTTAAACTCACTTGCACATGTATGCAAACACATGTGTGCCCTCACACAGCATGCATGCATGTAAACACACACACACACACACACACACACACACACACACACACACACACATCATTAAAAACAGGAACAGGAACATTTTAAGACAAAATAGTATTTGGCCACTGGGACCTGATCTGGAAATGTTAGGTTATGACATGACTGTTCCAACTGTATCGTGGCCACTGTGTCTCTATTGTAGTATGCCTATGGGGTGGCTCAGCATGGAAGACAAGGAGACATTCCCATACATGCAAACTCTGCCAGACCTCAGCAGAGGGAACCACCATCCTGGCCAGCAACATACTCGATCTACAGTGGAACCCCGAGCATCTGAGCTCAGGTGTTTTTATTCACTCAGAACTCCTCGGGTGCAGATCATGAGCAAACATCCCCCACAGAAACCCAACACCTGCAGACAATACAGAACGCCAAGGCCTAGGCAGCCATTTCTCCAGCAGTGCACAAAAACAATTATTTTAAATACAACTAAAAAGAAACTTCCACAACACGTATCTCTCATTCTTCCTTTACAGTCTTTACCCAATCCCTAGTTTCCCCCCCTGAAGGCTCAAGCTCATCTAGGGAAAAGACAGTCAACTCAGTCACCTTCCGGTGAAGGCATTGCTGTGTTTAATTTTTGCTCATTCAAAGAATAACAGAAGAGTGAGGAGGAGAAAGCTGCTCTGGAATGTCCTGGAGTGTTTTCATACTAAATGGAGAGGTCAAGGGTTGGCCAACAGACTCTGAGAAAGGCATGCTGGTGTTGATCCCTATCATATAAACGTAACCCTCCAATCAGATGTGACTATTCAGAAAAAAATGTTCTGAGAGAAATGGCAGTGTTTTTCATGGGTCAGTATCCCTCACATAATTTCATATTTTCTCCAGAGAAACAAGGCTTCTTCCTCTTCACTGTTTGTTTTCCTAGCACCTTCCAGTCCCTGCGTAGACCCCGCCCAGGCGCTCTCTCAGGCCGCCATGTCTGATCTGACCTAGCAGTCCAGATGGGGGAAAGCTGACTCGGGCCTGACCTAAGTATTCCACACCCTGACCCCTCAACCTGGCTCCTCAGAATAAGACTATCTTTTTACACGTCAGCGGGGCACCTCAGCAGACCCTCACTGGGTCATTGCACCACCTTGTCAGCCCTCTGTGCCTTGACCTTTCCATGACAGAAAACCGATGTTGTAGGGATGGGGGGGTCAGCTTTATTAATTTCTTTTTCGAAGAACACACAACAGGTTAAAGCACGAAGAAATTCAACCCTATGTCAGTCTGACTGCAGAGCGAATTTCATTTTTCCCTTGGTATTTCCTGTGAGATTTTTTTTTTTTTTCAGAGAAAATAGATTTCTTCACAGTGCCTTGTTCTCCAAGTGGGGAAAAAATAGCTCTCATTCCCTCCGTGTCTTCCTCACCCATTAGACAACTGGGAGCGTTCGAGAAGTCATTCAACTCCTCTTTATCTCAGTTTTTCTCAGGTGGGAAAGGTTCTTAGCCATGTCCGTAGTCTGTTGACAGGAATACCGGATGATATGAAGGTGTGTACAAAGTGTTTGGCGCGGCCTCTTACACCGAAGGCCTGAAGGAATGGCGGAACTCCATTAGCACGTTCCTCTTGTCATCCTTACCATCTCCGTCACCACCGTCACTGCCACAGAATCATCATCATTGCTGTCATTAACACCATCGTCTTCATCTCCCAAGTGACCCCATGACCTAACCCTCTGCTAAGACTCTAATGTTCTGTGTCCGGGCTTGGCTACTTTCTGAGAGGTCTTCTCTGCATGGAGGTAGGCTGTCAGGAGGAGAGTACTGATATTATATTATTTATTTGTGCCTCATGAGGACGAGCCTCATTGAGATTCATTAAAATAGAACATAAAAGAAAACTCTGGCTTCCATACTTCTGCAAGCATTGGCCAGATTCTATCCATCTTTTTCAGCTTCCTCTAGCCTGGTCTCTGCTCTTTGTCTCTGAATATCACACAAGGGAAGGGTCACCGGCAACTGCTCATGGGTCCAGGAATAATGATCCATCCTTGAGCTGTAAGAGTAGGATGGGTTTTACAATAGTAAAAATTTGTCATGCTACTGGAGTCTGAGCAGTTGAAAAGAGACACAGGAAGCTAGACATCACCATTTTAGATTCAGTTGCTGGTTCTTAGGTGAACTGTATTCCTCCTGTTTTACAGACAGGAATTCTGAATCTCAGTGAGGTTGATTAACTTGCTGAATGGCACCCAGCTGGTAAATGGCATGAGAGGTTAAAAAAAAAAAAACACAAGAACTTAGGTTCTGGGTCTCAATCCCACTCTATTTGCAAGTTGGTTTGCTGCTTTTATAAATGGATCAGGACTTAGAAGCACACATCATGGCCACCAAAGCACAGTTTGCTGGGGAATTTCCTGGACAGACAGGCATGCTGGTTAGATGGATTTTTCCAGCAGGGACTCCAAGGCCATCACTTGGGAGGATGTGTCTCAGTTCTCCTCCCAATTGTCTCAAGCCACTAGATGCTGGCAGCTAGTGTCAGAGTCAGCTATAGCTTTCTTCCCATGTGGTGTCTTTATGGGCAAGGTATAGACCTAAGGTCTGAGTTGTGGCATCACCATGAAACACTGAGATCAAACATCAGCGTCTGGAAAGTGGGACTGACTTGGTGGCAGGTCATCTTATTCCACAGGCTAGTGTCTTACGTCATCAAATTTGCTGGAGCATATCAACATGCTATCCCGTTAGACAAAGGACAGCAGCCAGGCAGCAATGAGCGTATTTGAACTGTAGCTATCATCTCATAATTAGACGAGGCAAACATCTTCCATTTTATAGCATCAAGGCCAGAATCATCACCAGGGCCCCTCTGATCCAAAGCCCCGTCCAGTCCTCTGACAACCATGCTTCTCTCTCACTTTTCACCTAAGTGTTGAGTTTGGAAAATGTTCTTCATTTGGGGCAAATATATATGAAGAGGCAAGGAAAATGCGCACTTGCAGTTCAGAACAAAACACAAGAAGGGAATGTTCCCATGAAGGATCAAGGACCCATTAACATAAAACAAAATGACAAGAAAAAAAAAAAAAGACACAAGCAGGGGGTGAAGACAGATGCAGCCACAGAAGCCAGCAAAAGTGCTGCCCCCGAGTTGGATTTAATTTTGTCTGCAGTAGTAATATGGTCAGAGTAGGTGGAATGATTGGTCGTATACACGGTCATTCAAAAAACTTATAATTTCACTAGTAATAACAGTGCTGGTGGTCATAATGAAAAGTGTTGTTATATAATTAGCTACGCTAATTAACATTTGTATCATTCATGCTCTGCTGTGTCGTATCTTGTCTTTGACAGATATTAGGATGCTCATTTTAAAGGCAAGTTGTTAACTTTGGAAGGCTGAGGGTTTTATTTGTTTGTTTGAAATCACCAGGACCAGCTCTTGAGGCAGGATTTCCAAACCTTTCCGCTGTTGATATTGTGAAACATATAATTCTCTGTTGTGGTAGCTGTCCTGTCCTGTGGGGTCTGGCACCCGAGTGTGTCACTTTAAGATGCACAGCGAAACCAGATGCAGGCACCACTCTCTAGTTAGGATGGCCAAGATGCCCTGGGACACTGTCAACACTGGCTCCTACTGAGAACTGCTGTTGTGAGGGATGCAGCTGGATTTCACGCCCAGGTCTACAGGCATTTGAAGGCCAAGGGCAGCATGCTGCTTAGAAGAGCCATAAATCAAGAGCTGGGTTATATAAGAACTGTAAGATTAAGTTCGAGCACAAAACTCTCCCTTAAGAAGCGAAAGTATATGAAAGCAATCTGTTAACAAGAAACAAGCAGGGGTCTGTGGTCTCACCCTATGTTACGAACCCTGAAGTGTGCTGGTTATTAACTATAAAACCTGGGGTAGTTAGTATGGAGTTTATTCTTCCTCTCTGTCCCTTAAACTGATGTTAGAGAAACTGTCAGCTGAGCAAAGTGCTGAGATTTGCGGAGGAGTGAGCCGAGGGATCACAGAGAAAAGCCCAGGCCCTGCTCATCTGTGAGATCTCAGAGGCAGGAGAGCTCAGGAGGCTTCCCTTGGTCTCAAGGCTCCTTTCTGTCTGGGGACAGATCCAAACACACTTCAAGCATGTCGAGTTCATGTCTGGGATATCAGCCAAACAGTCCATCAGAGGACACCCTGCCAATACCCTCCCGAATCCAGTCCCCACTGGGCAGTTCCTTTCCGCCTTCTCATTTTCTCAGCCTACAGAAAAAAATAAATAAATGATGGCCCAAAAACTCAACCAACAAATTTCTGCTGAGAAACAAAAGTTTCAGTTAAACTTGGAGGAATGTCAGAGCAGCCGATCGTTCTGGCTGGGAATCTATCGAAGCTCTCAATTGAATTGTAAACTTAAGACCCAGCTAGTAAAAGAGTGCAAAGATGGACATACATATCTTAATTTATTTTCAGTTGCTATAACTGAATAGTACAGTCTAGGTAATTTATAAAGTGTAAAGGTTTGTTCCTCTAATGGTTCTTTGGGGTGATGTCCAGGATCAGCAATCTGCATCTGGGAAGCTCTTTCTTGCTTTGTGGAAACTTTCTGAAGAGTTCCGGGGTGATACAGGACATCACAGAGTGGGGTAGAGGAAGTTTGCTGATGTGGATATCTCTTGCTCTTCTTATAAGTCCATAAATCAATCATAATGTAATATAAATACAGTATATAATATAATATATTAATATAGACTAGGTTGTAAAATAAGGAGAAATGGTAAATTCTGGGTATGTAGTTGAGTAAAAGGAAAGGATACAATAGTTAAAGTCACATTCAGAGAACCAAGTCTAGAAGACAGAGGAGAAATTCCCTTGAATGTGCATGAATTCATACAACAGGTGTAATCATCGAATTTAATAGAATGAGCTTTCTAATAAGATGGTAGCCAGCAGACTGACGGACAAAAAATTACTGCAAGGAAGTAAGGACACACAGAACAGAGCAGCGTCCCTTCAGGACTAGTAAGCTAATAACAGTGAGGAACATGAGGAGTGTCGTTGAAAATTAAATTACTGGTGCAGAAGAGGTTCTCACGGAAATCATCGTGTATATGAGAAACCACTGTGTATTTATATAACTAGACACTAGATAGGGATCAAAGGTAATTCACCTTGGGTGAATTGATGACTCCTAAGAAACGAAACCAACAATGCAGTAGAAGTATTTGAAGATGTATTAAAAGAAAACTATTCTTACATTTAGGAAGGAATTAATTTACATGGTAAAGGTTAAACTATGTGGCATTTTCTGCATCAAACATTTCGTGTAGCATTCAGAAATAAAGAATGCTGAAGCAATCGGTAACGGAGAATATCCATCTAGCCAGTCACCCCCTCATCAGTCCATTCCTCTAACCATCATTGTACACTGACTTGGAAAGGGAACAGTTGCAAATGTGGGATGTGTAATTTGGTTTTGTGAATGCACCGCACCTGCCCTGGTTCAGTGACTTAACTGGAGGAGGTTCAGTGGACAAGTTCCTTAAAGTTAATCTGTGATTTTCTGACCTAGAGAAAGAGAAGAATCACATCTATCAGTCTGTGTTGATTTGAGTTTGCGATGTTATGACTGGAAAAGTACCTAATGTTGGACACCTTCTTAGCACAGTCCAGATTTCTTTTACTGCATTGCTGTTGATAATCCCTGCCTGCCCATCCACCCAACCAACCATCCGCCCATCCATCCATACATCCATCCATCCATCCATTCATCCATTCACCCAACCATCCATCCACCCAACCATCCATCCACCCAACCATCCATCCATCCATCCATCACCCACCCAACTGTCCATCCATCCGTCCATCCATCCATCCGTCTGTCCATCCATCCATCCATCCATCCATATACCCAACCATCCACCCATTCATCCATCCATCCATCCATCCATCCATCCATCCATCCATCCACCCATCCATCCATCCACCCATCCACCCAACCATCCATCCATCCATCCATCCATCCATCCATCCATCCACCCAACCATCCATCCATCCATCCATCCATCCATCCATCCATCCACCCAACCATCCATCCATCCATCCATCCATCCATCCATCCATCCACCCAACCATCCGTCCGTCCATCCATCGATCCATCCATCCATCCATCCATCCATCCGTCCATCCATCTACCCATCCATCCATCCATCCATCCATCCATCCATCCATCCATCCAACCAAATAGCTACCCATCTGTCCATTCATCCAAGATGTTTTTATTGGACAAGTGTTTCCTAGCTATGAATAACACCTTAGAGTAACAAGATACAGTCCCTGCTTGGCAGATGGAGCAGACCAAGAAGGATGGGAAAAGGAGGCAGTAAGCTTCAGGACAGGTGATACAGCGATTTCTGCACTGAAGCCCACAAACTCATTTGTTAGCTGCTCATTTGAGAGGAAACTTCTCAGTCGCTGCCTGGCTCCTCAGTTCTCGGTTGGCCTGTCAGAGTGAGAAGATTGCCCTGAGATCACAGGGGCGGGTTAAAGAATGTGGCATGTGAATTCCCTTCCTCCCACCTCTCCTCCTCTGTTCTGACTGCCATCCTTAAGGGCCCCAGCTCTTTATCACGGCTTTGAAATCAAGAAAGACACTTTGGAATTCAATTAACCGCACAGTTGCCACAGCAACGAAAACATATAAACTTGAATGATTTATACACACAGAAGACACTTCAGAAGAGAATAAATTTAATCCCGTAGCTTAGAAGGAAATAGTTTGCCCAATAAAAAAATTGTATCCTTTTCTACCTGATGACAGGCCTCCAGGTCTTAATGTGAGGTGGGTGAATGTTGAGGTGGAGGAAGGAAGGCAGCTCCTGCACCTCTCACCTCACACTCACACCAGAGGTCAAGGTTCATGCTGGGGTTGTACAGATCACTCAGCAATCCTCAGTAATTACCAGTGTCTAGAGGCCCAGAAACTCCAGGTATAACACTTAGACATTGTTCCATGAACTACAGGAATGTCTCGCAGGAAGGTGTGCACCTCTCTTCCTTTTGTTATACATTGGCCTATGAGCCAATGTAATAGCTAGGAATCTTACATCAAAGAGAGGAACAGGGGGCCTATATATGCTTAAATCTCTCCTCATAGCCAACTTTGTGCATGTGCCAAGATGTCCTTAACTACAGTCCCCACGTGGCGCATGACGGCTGTTTCTGTAACCTCTGTTGTTTATCTTTGAGATTCTGCATGTAAGTGACACCAGACAGTGTTTTGCCTTTAATATCGGGCTTCTGGAAACCACCGTGTCCTCTAAGTTCAGCTGCGTTCTTACAAAGGCAGGGTTTCTTTGTTAAAGCCTAAATACCGTTCCAGTGTGCTTCAGCTGCGATGTGTCCACCCACCTGTCTGTTGATAAGGCCTCCAGTTGTTCCTACATCTTGGTTACCATGGGTTACACTGTGATCAACATCACAGTGTTTAAGAGGCGAGTCTTCAATGTCTTTGAGCATGCGTTAGAAGCAGAGCAGCCGAGTCACGCAGAAGTTCCATTTTTAAGAAACTTTGTAGGCGCCTCTATACTGCTTTTCTTGGCAGTCATGTCAGCTTGCAGCCTTTTCGACAATGGTGGACAGGGACAGCTTTCCCCTCCGTGCTCTCCAATCCTGGATAGCCCTCCCAACACTTGTGAAGAGATGTTTCCTGGCAGTCTCTCGTGTAAGAGAGCTATGTGAGCACCTTTGCATACACATCTACATACTTACTGTAGAACTTTTTTTTTGGTCAGTTCTGGAGATCAAACTTAAACAAGCTTTGCAAATGTACAACTGAGCTATACTGCAGCCCAGTTTTAGAGAAAAGGGCTTATTAATGTTTTCTTTTTAATTGAATTATTGCATGGATTCTGTGTGTGTGTGTGTGTGTGTGTATACACATATATATGTATGTATATAGGTATATATATATATATATATATATATATATATATATATATATATATATTTTATATCAACCCCTTGTTAGATATACAGCTTGCAAGCTTTTCCCCAAGCCATAGGCTGTCCTTTTGTTCCGTTTTTGTTGTTGTTGCTTTTGCTTTTGGTGTCCAGGGTCTTTTCGGTAGCTCTTAATTTAGGAGTGTTATGTTTCAGATCTTAGTTGTAGGGCATTAGAAATGGGTGGGGACACTAAGGCAGGCTTCTGGTTTTACGATGGCACGTCCAATCCCACGGATTCTCAGCGCTTCAAGGGCAGATAGCCCATTGATCGTGTCCCCCTCTGAGGTCACTTGAGCCCACGGAGCTCCTCTGAATGTGGAGTTGACACAGATGCTGTTCCTCACCCAGCGCTCTGCAAGCCACCACCAAAGTGGCCTTGCTTCCTTTCCCTCCCTTCAGAAGAGTGGTTCTGCCTTACTTCTTGACTCTCTGAAGTAGACCAAAGCTTCAGGCTTAGAAGCACTCACCATAGGTTTAATGAATTGAGGAAAATCCGAAGACCTCACTGAGAAGCGCCCCTCAGAGCAAAACAGCAGGATCGCAGGTGTCTCCCAAGAGGTCCAGACACAGAAGCCGCCAGAGGAGAGCTACATGCCCCAGGGGGCCCTTTCCTTAGGAAGTGCATATTAGTGAGTACCCCTAATAAAGACAGCAAGGGTAAAGCAGATTCTGGAGGGCCCAGGTTCAACAGGAGGCAGGGCTAATGAGGGCCTTTGGCACCAGGCCCGTGATTCTGGCCAGCTGCCTTGGGACCTGGATATGCTGAGTCTTATGAAAGGAATCATTACTCTTTAAGAAGGCTAAGGTGGGTGAGTACATACCAGTGGGCAGCCAGTTATGGGTAGCTCTGGGTCTCCAGGACTGTACTGTGATGCACTAGGAGAGTTGGCCACACCCCAAGGCCCTCAGGGGCTGCTTCCTGTGCGGGCATTGCGTCAGTGGGCAAACAAGTATCACTGGGGCTTCCTTGTTTGAGTTTGGAAAAAAAAAAAAGCCACAGACAGCAATTCTCATAGTTTCCTGGCACACAGAGCATACTCCCAGTGCCTTCCAAACTACACTTCCAAAATCCATCGGGCTCAGAAAAATGGAAGCTTTTCTTCCCCAAAGTTAATTGACAGCAAAACCTGACCTGATGTAAACTTACCTGGCTGCAAAAGTTGACCTTATCTGGTGTGAGGTTACCTAGGTAAATGTGAATACGCATGTTTCAGTGTAGAAGTGCTCACCTGTTTGATCACAGAGTGTGCGGCTGCACGCTATTGTGTGAGTGCACAAGGAAGACAAGGAGACACTTTCCTAGGTGCAAACCCTGCCAGACCTCAGCAGAGGGAACCACCTGTCGTGGCAAGTGCCATCCTGGGCAGTGATCAAGTGTTTTTATTGAAACAGAAGCTCCCTCAGGTATTCTACTGATACAAAAACTCCGCCCTCTCATCCAAGGGCCTATTTGCATAATGAAGGAAACCTGTAGCCTAGTCTTATCCCACAATCCTTTAGCAGCTGAGCCATATCACCTTTATGGTGGGAGAGCTCAAAGCCTAAGGGAAGCATTCCTTTGTTTTGCCTGAGACTGTGGTAGAGGGACTGCAAGAATTCCTCCACAGCAACTTTGCTCTTCCACAAAGGCTCTGCCAAAGAGCCATGAGCAGGTGCAGGTCATGAGGAAGCAGCCATCTTAATCACAGAGTTACATAAAGCCAACACCTGCAGACGATACAAACTGCCAGGGCTTACGCAGCTTCTCCCCCAACAGTGTACAAAAGTTATTATAATCATAACTAGAAAATAAAGTTCTCCAACAGGGATGTTCAATATATGCATACATTTCCTTCCTAACACAAATCTCTGCCTCCTGCAACATCGCTGGCCCAGAGATTTTTAGCAGAGGCTTTTGTAGCAGAACATGACCCTACAGTTTTCCATTCACCCATCAGCACTGAGGAAACACACCCTCGCCCTCCGGCAGTCTGCTTTAGCTACTGGTTTCCAATAATAGGGAACTGAAGATGCTCAAGTACCTTCAGAAAAGGAGATCTGTTGTCAAGGTAGATGCTCATGGGAACTGGATGAAGAACTGGGAAATCATGAATGAATGGAGCTTTATTTTCTCTCTTCTCTCTCCCTCCTATGGGGCAGCTCTGTGACCCATCCTCTTCCCTCCCCTCCCTTCCTCTCCTCTCCTTCGGTCCCCTCTAACCCTTTCCTTGCCTCTCTTTTCCTCTCTTCTCTGTCCTCTTTACTTCTCCTCTCTGGGCATCTATTTATGTTTCCTCATGAACTCCCCTGCGTGCAAATTTGTCTCCTGTACGTCTAATTAATAGTTCCTTTCTTTATTTCAGTGTTTGTTTTTTTTTTTTTTCTGCCACGTGCTCCATCCTCCTTTGTGGTCCAACTGGACAAATTGAGACAACTTATTGCAGCTTGTCATTTCAAGTTGAGTCTGAGGAAGAGCTACTGTGTTAGAGACTCTGCCTGGAACAATCATCTGTGTCAGATGAAGGATCACACAATGCAAGTCATGGATGGCTGTGTTAGAGTCTTGAGCAAGCGCTAACATTTTGCCTAGAAGCGACTATGACTGGGCAGGTTCCAAAAGTCTACCACAGAGTCATTGCAAGGAGATGCCACGTAGGACCGGAAATCGGAAACATTTCAGAAAGCAGCAGTCCACCTGATTGCATACATTTGTCAAATTCCTGCAGGTACATGATTCTTCAGACTCACCCATTGCTCTCTGGTGAGAGCCAGTGGCTCCAAAACTCATTGCAGATGCTCCCCTTGAGCATGAGACAATTCCTATCCCACCCTGCTGCCCTGTTGTCTCCCAAGATGAGAGACCACAGCAAATTCACAATTGTTTCTCCTATACAATAGATGTTCATACACATTTGTTGAAGACTTCCTTTTTTTAAATTTTTGCGTACATTTTGTACAAGTACATCAAAGAAATTCCAAGAACGTTGTGGTGAGAGCATGTTCAGGCATTTCAGCAATTCCTACAAATGGAATCACTTAAAAAGGTAGACGTGTGGGACAGGAGAGATAGCTCAGTGGTTAAGAGTTCTTGTCTCTGGTGTAGAGGATCCTGGTTCAGTTCCCAGCAACCGCACTGTGGCTCAGCCATGTCCCACAGGGGCCAGCCTTCTCTTTTGACCCTATGGGCACAGGCACATCTATCTACATGCATACAAAATCATACAAAATTTATACTTACACAAATATCTTAATAAAAGAGAAAGAGATAGGAGTGTGTTGTGTGTGTGTTGTGTGTGTACGTGTTGTGTGTGTGTATGTGTGTGTGTGAATATGTTGTGTATGTGTGTGTATGTGTGTGTGTTGTGTATGTGTTGTGTATGTATGTGTTGTGTGTGTATGTGTGTGTGTGAATGTGTTGTGTATGTGTGTATATGTGTGTGTGTTGTGTATGTGTTGTGTATGTATGTGTGTGTGTGAATGTGTTGTGCATGTGTGTGTGTTATACGCACATGTGCAGGTGCATGTAGAGGCCCAAGGTTGTTGCTGGTGTCTTTCTTTGATCAATCTCCACTTGTTTTTGAGACAAAATATCTCACTGAACTCAAAGCTCTTCCATTCATCGAGGCTTGCTGGCCAATGAGCTGAGCATCAGGGATCTCCTGTCTCTGTAACATCCCCAACCCCAAGACTCGGGTTATAGGTAGAGATCTAAACTCAGGTCATCATGCTTGCTGCCTGGTACTTTACTGACTGAGCCATCTCTGCTGATAATCCTTTAGGAGCACATGAAGGGAGAACATGCAAAGTTCAAGGCCAAAGCCAGGAAGGAAAAGAGGGTACCCAGGATCACATGTAATCTGGTCCAGAGATATCCTCTGCCTGTCTTCTCAAGAAACGACAGACATGGGAGACAGTGGGAAGCCAGGCTTGAGCTGAGCTGGGGTCCCTTCTCCTACCTGCACAGTGGATAGAAGACAGAAGGAGAATCCTTGGTGGAGGGAGGGAGCCATGCTGTCAGCAAGAGCTGTTTAAAAAGATTTCCTTGCTGGCAGGGTGCTAATGAGGTGCTAACACAGGGGAGGGAGTCAGGAGGGGCTTTCTAGGGGAAAAAAGAGCTGATCTGAGCCAGGCTTCAAAGGGGTTGAGTTAGGAGCTTGAGAAGAGAGCCCTGCCCACTTGCCCTAAGTCAATCTCTCTTAAGAGAGCTGACAAAGAAGGCATGTAGGTTCAGAGAGGACAGACACCCACTTGTTCTGTCTCAGGACTTTTGAAACAATCTGTCCCCTTACTCTCTAGAAGCCAAAGTGGAAACGATTATAACTAGTATGTTCTCGATCATCCAAGTCTTTGCCCGAATACAAAAGCGCCTGCCCTTATGCCTGGCCCTGCCCCCCTTCCCCTTCCTGCCACTTCACAGAGGTAGATTTAGAGTCAGTTTCCTCCTAGAGACCCCATGTTTTCTGGGATCTCATTCCTTCTTGCCAGGCAAACTGGCAAAGCCATGCACCTCCTAGCCCTTTCCAACTGGATTGCAATTGTTTTAAAAAATTATCTTTAAATTTCTCTCCTAGAAGGCTAGCATGACAGCTTTGTTTATGTCTCTTCATTTTAAAGAGAGAAAGAGTTGGCATCTATTAGATCAAACTATATGAAACTCTCAGCTTTGTAGGCCAGAAACGATTTTATATGGGCAATGTCACACAGTTCAAACTAATACATCTGTCTGGAGCTGGGCAAGAGGCTGGGTGTCCTCAGGGTGATGCACTGGCTGGAGGGATTCTGAGGACATACATTGGCAGTGGAGCTGGGACTTGGGAAAATTAATCAGGGTGGTGATGCAGAGCTGGTGGCCAGTGTGCTAGCAGTAACACTTACTGAGTGCAAAATGTGTTCCACTATATGGTACTTGCGTGTTCTCTTGGGGTGCTGTACTGTTCATGGCGTCCTCAAAAGGTGTTCATTGTCTAAGCGAGAACCTTAGGCTCTAAGGGAGTTAAAAGACAGGCCCATGATTATCCGTGGGGAAGTTCGAATCTGATCCACATTGTTTGTCTCAGTGGCTATACTGCCTCCTGTATTTTTGCAAAAGAGAGGAACTCTGAAGGAGAGAGTTGTTCTTGAATCTTCCACTATCTCATCTCCCTGGCATCTGTATTTGAACGCTTGGTCTACAGCTGGGGGTTGTTTTGGGAGAGTGTAGAGCCTTTGGAAGGTGGGCCCTAGCTGGAGGAAATGAGTGGCTGGGGAAAGCATTGAGGTGTGTAGCCCGGCCTCTCTTCCCGTCCAGCCTCTGCTTCCTGATCCAGCCGGCAATCTCCCCATGCTGTAGCTGCTAGCTGTTCCCACCGTCATGATGACCTGTATCCCCTAAAAGAAGGAGCCAAAATAAATCTTCCCTCCCTTAAGTTTGCTTTAGCCAGGTACTTCATCAGAGCAATGAGATAAGTAGGTAAAGATTGTGTTTAAGTCAGCCCCGAAGAATCCATTTGAGGCGTGTACTTGCTAGGCAAAGGGGTGGAGACGCAATGGATGACGGGGCTGCGGACAAGTGCCGAGATTTTAAATCTGTCTCTTATGCTCAGAGGCTCAGTTGGTGCTTTGGTACTGGTGCTGGAGTCGGGGTTCATTACCCACTCACAGGCCAGAAGGGGGTGTGACTGACTCTATCTGCAAATGATGGCTCGCATGGCGGTGCCAACAGCTTGAACAGTGAACAGGGAAGTAAATGTCCTGGAAGCATCTTGTCCTTACTGATTGTCTTTGGCTCTGTTGGTCTGGCCTACTGACCCCGTAAAACAGACAAGAGGCTACAAGGGACATGGTAATTTGGTTGTCATATCTGAGAGTATTGGGGTGCAAACAGTCCCCAAAGTTTTCTGTAAATGATCAAGCAAATAACTACTAGATTATCAAACTTTGATTACTGAATTCATGCTATATATTATTGTTATTGGTATTTTACAAACCTTCCCCCCAGAAAAACTGATGGTGAAAGGGAAGAATCTACAGTTACTATTCAGGTCAATTTTAAGGCAATAGTTGTTATTAATCATCATCATCATCACCATTATTATTATTATTATTATTATTATTATTTAACATAACAAGTCTTGGCTTAACTGGGGTTTGCACAGCATTGAGCTTAAACAGCAGTCACCTGACAACAGCGTCCGTTGCAGCAGCCGTCCTTCTCGGGTATTTAAACGTGCTTTCATAGATTACAGGTGGCTTATTTTAGGGAAAGCAGATAAAACTATAAATCCAAAGCATTAAAAAAAAGCCACCATCACTTCAGGACTAGTGGGAAATGAAGACGTATTAATGCCTCGTTGGAATTACAACAGAGGTAAAGGAGAAAATGCAGTTTTAATAAAAGAAGAAAACGAACCCCTTTCTGCATTGGCCGCTGACTTCCCCTCTAGATGTGCTGCCGTAGTTCCCTTTCAGAGAAAAGTTGCTCAGGGGGATCTGAGCAGGAAGGTACACCATGTACAGTAACACATACAGTTATTCAGAAATTCACCTTTGGGGTAAGCGAGGCAGAGTGTCAGAGGACTCGCAAAGAACAACCCTGCATCTCAGAGCCTTGAGCCTGCTGTGTTCGCTGAAGGCGTCTTGGCTGGGGTTGGCAACATACTGAAGTTATTTTCAGAATATTCAAGGTTCTGAAAATCCCAAAACCCACTTGACGACCTTGGGATACCTCTCCAGAAGTCCGCAGGTGCTGTGACATTGCTGGACAGGATTATCATGGAGTAAGGATAAACTCTCACTTCCAAGTGTGATGAAGAGTGGAGAAGAGAAGGGAAACTATTCAAAATGTGAATCAGAATGAAAACCCATGAGTTCAAATCTTCACCCTGCTCTCTGGGCGCCGCTGGGCCTATCCCCACCTATGAAATAAGTGGATCAAATAGGATGTCTCCTCTGTCATCTGCTAGGTATGACATGTTCTGATCTGTGACCAGGCACATGTGAGGTCAGAGGTCTTCATGTGGAATCCCTGACCTTTGGCTGAAGCCCGGCTCACGTGGGCTGGGCTTACATATGACCGACACCCGGGTTGCTGGCTAGAATGGGGACAGAGGCACCATGCCTTTTCCAGCTTGCAGACTTGGGGAGCAACTGATAGAAGTCGACGGAGAAGGACGTGAGCACCAGGGGAGGTGTTACTGGCAGAGGGAGGCACTTAAACCCGCGAAACTGGAAACGATACGGCAAGGGCAATGAGGCCTTAAAACGAAGCTGCAGCATCAGCCAGTCTGCACTTGAGCGGCTTTGCTGAATTTCAACCAAAGACAGAAACAGGCTCTTTCTCAAAGTGAGATGGGGTTACACTCTTTCATGTCCAGTTGCTTCACAGGCTTCCCTGATCAAACCTCCTGCCATCTCAATTTACAGCTCTCTCTCTTCCTCTTCCTCCTCCCCCTCCTCTACCTCCCCCTTCTCCTCTCCCTCCTCTTCCTTCTCCTCCCCTCCTACTCCTCCTTTGCCCCCTCCTCCTCTTCCTACACACACACACACACACACACACACACACACACACACACGCACACATTCACACACACATACACACACACATACACACATACTCTCACACACACTCACACACACTCACATACACACACGCACAAACATGCGTGCACACACATCACATACACACGCACACACCCATGCGCACACACACATACACACTCACACACATGCACACACACATGCGCGCACACACATGCACACACACACACTCACACACACCAGATCCCTCCCTAGGAGTTCTCAGATTTGTGAGTTTCTTTATTTTACGCAAATTATGAATTTCATTATTGGCAGCTCTGAAGACTGTTCTTTCCTGTGATGCTCTGGGGTACACAGGTAGAGGGAGATCTTCTTTCACTTGTCACAGACTAACTCCAAAATTGGAATTAAGAATTAAGTATCTTTTCTAGGATCAGCTGATCGGACACTGAGAAAGCTGAAGGACCCTCACTACTGGTGCTGGGGACGGTGACAGTAGAGAGGATATCGATACGCTTTGTCTGTGGGTGTCTGATCTTGTCTCCTGCGTGCCAGGAATGGTCCCCGTTGCAGCACATTTGCCTATGGGGGTTCCAGGTGCTACATCTAAACCTCTCACTGCCGCAAGATCTCAATTAGGAGAAAAGGGTTCCATTTGTTGTTGTTGCTTCATTTGGGTTCTTTTAGAGTTTTCCTTTGCCTTGAGTGGTGGCCATGAAATATAGGTTTAACTAAGGAATAGGCTGGGGTTAAGAAAGCTATTGCTCTACATAATGAAGTAACAGGGACAGGAGGAGGGCCGGAGGCATTGGATCCGTCACAGAGGAAGGATGGGGAGGAGGAAGGGGAGGCCTTGTGAAGTCTGCTCACGCTGTTCTTAGTGCCCACCGCTGTCTTCTCCCTGCGTGCTGCTTCTACTGCAATGGCTTTCAGTGTGACTTGCCTTCCATCGGTCATATTCTAAAACTGTGTCTAAAGACGTCTGTGGCTGTCATAGCTAGGGCTAGGAGTGCCGCGGAGTCTCTGAGTAAGTGTGGTAAAGCTCTATATTTTACAGAACACCCCCTAGCAAAGAAATAGTAGGTCCCTAAAGAATAGTCATCTCTAGTATCATGATAAACCTTAGGGAAGCTGAGAGTCTGTAAATCACAGCAATGATCAGCATGGGTGAGAACCCCAAGGGTACAGCAGTGGTTTACCTACCCTGGCAGTAGGTAACAGCTCTCCAATTGGACTTAAGACTTACTCAACAAAAGGGAAACCATGACTGGCCTGGAAACCTAGCCAACTACTAAAGGCTATTAGAATCCTAGGTCTTGGAGAAGAACCTACAACCACGACTTTGCTAAACAGCATTATCCCTTACTAGATTTTGCATGTTTGTTCTTATCCCCACAGACAAGGGCAGTCCTCACCCTCATCAAGGAAACTTCTCTTCGCAACATGTGAAGACCGTAACAGAAAACCATAACCAATCAAAACACAGAGTTGAGTAGCTCAGTCCCAGTGGATACATCCATAAAACAATTCCCACATCGGGAGATCAGGGGACATTGTAGAAGAGGAGGAGGGAATGTTGTAAGAGCCACGTGAGACTGTGTCTCCTAGTAATGTCAGAAGCTACATCCATAATGTCACACCAACATGACTGCTTAAACATGAGCTGAACAATGACGATAATAGACAAATCAAAGCAAGTAGAGGAAACCCTACACAAAAGCTATGGACAGCTAGGAAATGCTGTCAGAGAAATAATCTTCTCCAGGGAAGAGCACGCCAATTGGTTATCTAATACCAAATGGTCAGCCCTAAAAACATGCATACAGATAACATTAGAGAGAACAGGCAAGATATATATATATATATATACATACATATATATATATATCAAGCAGGTTATATTAGGGTGTGTGTGTAAAAGTAACTAATATGTGTGTGTAACAATAACTAATGAATAAAGAAGCCATGAATTTGAAAGAGAGAGGAGAGGTATATCGGAAGCTTTGGAGGAAGGAAAGGGGAGGAAGAACTGATGTAATTATATTATGACCTCAAAGATAAAATACAAAGGAAGACAGGGCTGCCTTAGAACAGCGCAGGTGTGTGTGTGTGTGTGTGTGTGTGTGTATAGGGGGCATAGCCACAGCTTGAGCTATGGGTGTCCACATAACTAGAAGACACTGAAGGATTAGAGATGCAGGCATAGTATAAGAGGCAATTGTGAAATGTATATGGTCTCTTTAGCTCCTAGAACTTTCAGGACCGTAAGATTGTACTGGATTCCCACCCCCTCCCCGTTTACTGGATAGGCTCTGGACATTTATTTTGTGGGTGCTAACCAAAAATAGTGGCTTCTGAATGCTGAACACTGTTTTGTCTTTCCAAAAATCTTGTGATCAGGTCTTTTATCCCCATTTAACAAGGGCAAAACCTCCTGAGATTTATATCATCTCGGCGGGCTGGAGATCACAGAAAGTGGATTCAGAGGAGGGATTTGTCACTGGCCTAGCCAACTGCATGGTGAACTTGTCCACCACTCCACATGGTCCCTCTGTCCCCGGGGAAACATTTCTGTGCCCACAAATGGGGCTTCAGGCAGACATTCATTATGAGCAATCATCTGGATGCCAGCTTACACATAGTGCTGTGTCTCTAAGCATTTACACAGTTGGCAGATCTTAGGACCTCAGAGCACTTTAAAGGAGGTCATTAGGTTGCGGGTGTTTATGGGAAAATCACATCAATCTTACTATGAAGTTTAGGTGAATGAATTACTTCAAAGTCCAGTTCCCTTCACTTCTTCACTCTGTTGATTCGGTTCTCAGCTTCATCCAGTTAGGAGGCAGAGGTGTTTACTGTCTAAGAGATAACAGCTTCTGCCAAGAAACAGCTAGAAAGTTTTGTGTGTGTGTGTGGATGGGGCAGGGGTTTGGAAGGAAATTGTGTGTGTTGGTGGAAGTCAAGCGTTGAGTCCGGAGCTGGACAACCATGGAACACTGACCTCTGAAGCTCTCTGGCAGTGAGTTTTGTTCAGCCATTTTCTGTTCTTGTTCGCGCTGGGATCATACAGCCTGCAGGTTGAGAATACCCTTGTTAGTTTTGGCCTGGAAATGCTGTCTCTCTCTCTTCCTTCCCTAAGCTGAATTTGGGTTGCAGGACCTCCAAGTCCGATGACTTACGTGTGCTCTTGATAGTCATGTAACAAATGGTATATAAAAGTTCTCAAACTTTGGTTCTTCTGAATTTGGATAATAAACGACATCAAAAGAAGAGAACACAGCTCTCAGGCTACAGCAGTAGATGACCCCAATTCCTCCTTTTCTCGTCGTCTGTCTTTCTACACTGTACTTCAGGATTTCTGACCCTTGGCACTGCTGATGTATTTTGTTGTTGTTGCTGTGGGAGATTTCTTTGTACTGTAGGATGTTCAGTGCATGCTCGGCATAAATCCAGTATACACCTGTAACATCTTCCCAGTAAACAAAACGTCCTCATGCACTGCCAAACACCCCTGTGAAACAAAACAGTCTCTAGCAAATGGACCACTGCCACCATAGTCATGTGCCTTCTTTAGGCCACAAGACCTAAACCCTTTAAACAAAAGCTTCAGCTTTCTAGAGTTTCCAGATCTAAATTGAAGTTTCCTGGTATGTTGGAAAGAACACTGCTCTTGGAGTGAATCCTGGGTTTGATTTGAACCCTATGTATTAATTAGGCAAGCTAAATCCTCTTGCATGCCAACTACCCTCACTGTGAAATATAATAACATTGGCTTTGGAGATCTGCTATGAAACTGAAAAAAAATTACACAGATAAAGATCAAGCCCTGTGGCTAGTGTGGAGCAGGTGCTGGAGAGAGCTGCACTTAGAGCTGGAATCACTTGACTGGGTGAGTTGCCTGCCACCTTCTTTATCTACAGCACTGGGCAAGATGAAGCTTCTGTGAAGAGTGCATGATTCTGAAGGAAGTAGCTGAAGTAGTCAATTTGAAATAGTCTCCTGACATGTTTTCAAATGGAATTGAAAATTATAGTGTCATGGAGTCTTAATGATGGAAGGAAACTACCAAAATTCAGTTGGCTGTGTCATATTAGATGATATGAAGCTGGGGACTCCCCAGCGTGAACAAATGACAGTCTGACTCCATTGTGATATTCAGCCCTAACAAGGGTCCGTGCCTTGACCTGCGTCTTGCTGCACACTTAAGTAATGAAACTGTAGGCAGTGTGAGGGTGATTCACACCAAGAGGGAAATCATTTGGAATATGTCCACTAAACCCAGGAAGCTCCTAGGCCAGCCCTTCTCCAGATCATCAGCAGAGTTCTACTTTGTATCTGTAGGTGACTCTGTTTGGGGCTAAGATTTGGGGAATGAGCTTGGCTTGTTTGGGTACTGAGGTGGGCTTCCATATTATAACTCGGAAGTACTTGGCAGGCGGCATTGCTCTAAATAGTGAGACTAAGCTCCGAGATTTAACACTGGTGGCCAAGAGGTACCACACGGAAGCAGAATACTACAGAGTGCACGGAGAGGATGAAATAGACGAATGTGGATTTAAGAGATGAGCAGACGCGATGACCCTGTTAGTTACCAGCTGGGTCATGTGAGACATTAACCCTCTGTGAACGGGAGCTTCTCGGTGGGTGATGTTGCCACTTGTACCATGCTTTCAGGCTTAGATATAGTGCAGACATAGCAAGCGTATTAGTCAGGGTTGCCAAAACTGAACCAATAGTACATACACACATACACACATGTGTGTGTGTGTGTGTGTGTGTGTGTGTGTGTATACACACATATGTACATATATAAATACAAATATGTATATATACAATCATATATATGTATATATACATATCCATACAATCCACATACACATAAATGTACATATATATATGTACACATATATGTCTATAACCATAAAAGGGTTTCTTTGCAGTGGCTTATACAGCTGGAGGCAGGATAGCCCAATTAAGGTTCTCTGCATATGAGAGCAGCAGAAGACCTGTTAGCTCTTCAGTCCAAGAAGCTGGATGCCTGCGGATATGAGGGACCAATGATGCCCGCAGCCTGAGGCCAAGGGAATCGCCATATTCACATTTACTCAAGAGGGAAAAAGTTTATACAAGTTGCTTGTCCTTCCCCTTCCAGCTTCTTCCATTTGGGCCTGCCACATCCAGGGTAGGTCTTACCCTTCGCTCGTAGTGCCCCATGACAAACGTCCTTCCAGAGCCAGCGAGAAGGGAGCTTTACTAATCTCTTAGGTGTCTCTCAATGCCGTCAAGACTAGCCATCACAGCAGGTGACACAGTGTGTGCTACATAATCAGGAGTTTATAAATAAATAGAAATTCCTAACACCGCTATTGTGACTTCAGTGATTGTTTCCCAAACAAGAAAAATGTCATAAAGTTTGCTTGAAATATTGCTTTATTCTCATCTGTAAATTCATTGATTTGAAAGATTTGGCAAACTCCTTCAGACCAACACTAGTTTAATTGTATGCTTAGCAGGCTGCTTTTTATCAAGTGACTCGTGTGCGGGCCCTAGAAACTGAACAGGAAAATCTGGGACACATGGACTCAAAGCTATAGCAACAAAAGATTGTGATAGAGAAGCTTTGAAGTCAACTTTGTGGTGACCTAAATCTCATTGGCTCTCCACACCTTGCTCAGTACAGCATCCCTCTAACTCCAGTTTCTACCTGCAGTGTCCGGTCAGCATCTCCGGATCCTAACCTGTAGAGAATCCCTTTTGCAAAGACTTTTATCTCCCAGAAGAGGATTGCTCAGCTAGGGAGCATTAATGGAAAGATCGGAGGTAAACTCTGGCTCTCTGTGTCCAGCTGATTTTTTCAAACTGACTACAGTTTATTACTTCTGAGAACTATAATTGACTAGTTCTGTCAAAGTATAAAATACCCCTGGCTCTACCCTTCACCTTTCAGTGTTGACAGAAAGGTATTTTTCGAGTTTTGAATATGTCTGATTCTTGGCTTTCCTCTATCATTCTGCTTATGAATTTGGAGGTATAAGCTAATGCTTAAACATAGAACAAGCAAGTATATTCTGACTCACTTTACAAAGGTAAAGAGCATGGAAAGGAAGAGACATTTTGTTTGAATTTATTATGTGTTGGAAACCAGCAGGAATCTATGCCCTCATTTGAAGGTTCTGCCTTGATTGATGCAGCTGGGACTCTACAGTATTCAAACATAGGGAACTTGAGGATTTGGGGCTTCTTTTTCCCTAGTATTTTTATTATGAAAAGTTTCAATCATGTAGCAATGTTGACAAAATTTCAGTTTTGAAAGAATCCCCTTTTACACTGCATTCAGTGTATACCATTAATAGCTTGGCATTTGTTTTTATCAAAGTTCTACTTATCCATCTATGAATCTGTTTCATTTGTGGTTCATTTCAAAGTCAAGTGCAATATTAGTATATACTCTCATAAATATTTCAGCATTTACGTCACAATCTTTAGTTCAATATTTGTTTACAGTATCTTTCTCCTCTGAAGTCAAATTATTTTGATAGCTTTGGTAACTATCAAGTAACAGTTGTGTAAAATGTCAATTTTGGGATCTTTAACCTATTCTCCTTGCAAGGTATAGATAAAGATTTATCTATTTTTTTTTATATATATAGGCTCAGATATTTTAGCACTTTTTACAAAAACAATTTTCCAGGGTAAATTGCTACAGCATAGATGTTGAAACCAACTAACCAAGCATGTGTGTGAAAACTTAGGTACTTTCTGTTTTGGTTCTCGGTCTGTAGAAGCATTGACAACCTGTGCCACACATAATTGATTATGGAAGTTTTATAGCAGGTTTTAAAATCAGGTAGAAATATGCATTTTGATGCTTCTTTCAAGATTACTTTGAATATTCTGAGTCTTTAGATTTTTTACACTGAGATTTTAGAAACAGCTTATTCATTTCTTCAGACGTTACCTGGTAAGCATTTGATTGGTTGGGCTGGAGAGATGGCTCAGTGGCTACAAACACTGACTGCTCTACCGGAAGATCCAAGTTCAATTCCCAGCACCCACATGACAGCTCATAGCTGTCTGAAACTCCTCTTCCAGGGGATCTGACACACTCGCACCAATTCACATAAAGTAAAATAAATTATTTTAAAAAATTTGTTGCAAATTATACTTTCAGATCTATTTGAGGAGAAATGGCATCTTAATAATGTTAATCTTTTGATATACCAACATTAACGTCTTAACTTCCTCAAGTCTTCCTTAAAAACCCTCAGCTTCTTTACGCTTATTGAAATTTATTAAGATGTAAATCTTACAGTATTTACAAATGGAATTTTATATTTGTAGTCTATTTGCAGTTAGAATATAAAAGGCAATAGACTTTTGTGTCTATTTTGCATTCTATGATGGTACTAAATTAACACGATTTGGCTACACAGTCTGCAGATTCCTTTAGATTCTGAGTGCAAACCATCCTGCCCTCTATACCTTGGGTTAATTTTTTTTTTTGTTTTCATGCTTTTATTTGTTTCTTATTTTAATGTAATGCCGGCATCCAACATATTGTACTTCCAATCTTAGAGCAGAGTATTCACTATTTCATTGGTGAATGTGATGCTGTTGTTTTCGGAAGCCCTTTAGAGTTTCACGGAATTCCTCTTGTAGTTTTCTATGAGTAGCGTGTGAAGGAATGTTAGATTATCTTTGTACTGAGTTTGGGGGCTCGTCTTACACTCTCTTTTCTAGGACTTCCTCTCTGGTAGTCCAAACCCTTCCACGATGGAGTTATTAGTTAATGAAATGAAACACAAGCAACAGAGGAAGTAATTTGATTCAATAAAACCCAAAGCTGTTTCAAAATATGACCAGTAAAATAAACAAATTCTTGGCAAGTTTACTTAATGAGAGATAGATGTGGCATAAATAATGGTTTGAGTTAAGAAGAGAACACAGCTATAAAGAAACTGAAAACTTAAAAGGGAGTACATTCTGTGTTGTAAATATAGATATTATATATAACTTTTCAAGAAAATATACGTTACCACAATTGTCATATGAAATAGGGAAGACAAATAGACCAATAAATATAGGTAGAAGACTAAAGATGAAGATTTATCTATAAGAAATAATGTAGGGTATTAGGGGATAAACAACTTTGCAGATATTATATTGAAAACCTTAGAAGGAAAGGTAATTTCTAAACTATATAAATTCTCCTGGGGTCATAGAAAAATGTAGGAAGCCAGACAGCTCATTTCAGCTTCTGTTTCATTTTAACACCCAAATATCTTAAGTATAGCCCATGAAAAAGAAGATTAAAAAAATCACAACGAAGACAGTTCAGTCTCATTTGTGAAAGTAACACAAGCCTAGGTAATAAAACATTATCAAATATATTCCAACCTATATTAAGGGATCATCTACCTTTACTTAGAAAGAAATGAAAGTGTAAAGAAATTGTCTATATAAATGACTGCACTGATAGGCAAGAGGAAAAATTATTTGCTAATCCCATTCAAACAAATTATAGTATTTGCTCTAATTCATCCTCCATTCCAAACAAATAAAAATCCTTCTAATCTGCAGAACCCTCTTAGATAACCAGAAGCACAGAGCTATTCCATTAGGAGTTGAAGGTATCTGCTGGAACCTCCAGCACTGTGGTTTAAAGACAATGAAAATGAAGGACGTTTTCAATGCTGGAAAAGCAGAGGCAAGAATATCCCTGTCACCGCAGACCATATCATTTACTCAGACTACTGAAGGCTGTTCTTACTAAATTAGGACAGTTAGTGATATGATTCAGAATCAACAAGCACACACAGGTAGCTAAGCAAAGAAATGAACTCATCGTGGGAACTCTTGGACGTTAGTTGGGGTTCTGAAGGAGCCCGGCTTTTCACGACCCTCGACAAACTCATTTTCAAAGACGTAGACAAGGTGGAAAGGGAATCAAGGTCACTTTGTGAAGTCAAGGAGAAATGTTGGCCATGAGCAAATGGGGATTTCTTATGAGGCCAATGAAGCCTCAGTCTTGGGACTCTCTTCCTCAGGCTCCAAAACAATCCAACTCTGTCCACAGATGGTCATACACTTTTGTGAAAATAGTCTAAGCAGGAACTTCAAACTGCTTGTCCCTTTCTGTTCTGACTTTGACCTGTGTCCAGGGGTGGAGAGGCCATAGAGAAGTTCAGAGTGGGCTAGAGGGGTCGGTGTTCACTGTTTGAGACCGAGTGACCCAGTAATCTTAGAAAGAAGCTATTGTGGGCCTAGTCATCGTATCCAGCACTTTTTTTTAGCCAGAACACAAAGGCACACTGTTGAAGTTTTACAATATAATTCTACTGATATCCCCTGACTTCTGTTGTGCTGTGTGTATTGTAGACACTTGCTCGTGAGGATGTGTACATGGACGAGGGTGGTATGTTCACACTTCAGGCACCTGTTTTTGTGTAGAAGCCAAAGGTCAGTTTTGATCGTCTTTTCTGGATGACTCTCCATCTGTATTTTTTTTTAAGACAAGGTTTCACATTGAACCTGGAGCTCACCAGAATACCCCTCTCAACCCACCCTAACCCGTATATTGCTGGGCTTACAGACACACATCCCTTGGCCTGGCATTTGCTTTTATATGTGACTGTTGGGACAGAAGGGTTGTGAACTCAAGTCCCACGTCCCAGTGAGTGAGCAGCAGACACGTCACTCTCTGAGCCTACTTCCTGGTCCTAGTTACAAAATTCACTTCCAAGTTGATCCTAGCTACAAAATTCACTTTCAAGGTAGAATCCCTTAAGCAAAGGAGATTCAAAATTTATTTGTTACGTTGATAAAACTTGAAGCCATTTTTTAAAGCTACAATTTGGAAAAAATGTTTTGGGATCATTGATCACCTTTCCTAATTTCCTTTTTTATTTTGCTTCTCTCATACAACTTATACAATGCATCCGGAACCGCTCGTCCCCTCCCTGCACCCTCCTGCTCCCCTATCTCCCTTCTCCCCCAGATTTATCCCCCATCATCACCCACAAACATCTTTCCATCACTTTTTGTTGTGTTATCTGTCTATCATCTGTCTGTCTATCTATCTATCGTTTGAGACAATCAGTGCAGATTGTTCTTGTATTCTCTACATAGCCAAATCTCTTTTTGAAGCTGTTAGAATCCTTCTCCTTCTGCCTCTGCCTCCCAAAGCCTGAGATTAAAGCACATAGCATTGTTCCAAGAGAATTTATTCATGGGGAAACAGAGCAGGAGTTCAGATAAAAAAAATAATCATATGGGAAGACAATACAATGAAGAACTGTAAAAATAATTCAGATTGTATAGTCCTTAAAAAGAAGATAAAAACAAAATTTAGCATAAAAGTTACCAAACCTTTCAAGATCAAGCATCATAATTATCAAAAGAAAGTGATGCATTTTAAACAGAAGTTAGGAATAAACTGCTCATAGGTTGATAATCCAAACGACGAAGGTAAGAAAATCAAAGGAATAAGCTGGAAATATGCTTGCATCTATTAACATTTGACACAGTATCAACAAGCTGATATCAACAGAGTGACAACATCCATGTTTGTCCATAAAATGAAAGTATTGTCACAAACAGATTAACAGGTAGTATCAGTTCAAAAGGTCACAGAGTCACAGTGGCATGAGAAAACTTGTGTTCTGCAACCTTGCTGCTCAGGGATGAGTGAACTTGGTGAGAGGATTTTCCAAATCTCAGACCTTTTGCTTGACATTTCCAGTAATGAGGTATGGCGCTGAAAGATGCTTTTTTAAAGCTATCAATGAGGAAAATCTAAATTTTAATTATCTGGGCTGCAGGGGAGTCTGAACAATGTTTTTAGTCTTCCTGACGAAAACATGACCAAGGTGCTGTCATGTGAGGATGGTGGTGTGTGACACCAACACAGAGGAGAAAGGCCGTGCCAGTCTATCAGTTAGTTTATATAGATGGGATCTTATTTTATCTGGATTTTGTGAGCTCATAGTATTAGCAAACTCTTTCAAATGAGTAATTTGTTGTGTTCCCTCATTCACAGTAAACCTCCACTTTTGTATGCATTTCTTTATTATTTCCTAGTACTTTTTCTTTTTTTACAAAGAAGACCTTGGGATGTGTGGAGAAAGATCTTCAGGGAGTGGGGGTTGTGGACGTGGGTTACTTGATGTGTGAAAGGGAAATAACGGGGAGGAAGGCTTGAGTGGGAAAGGAAATGAAAGGCTAGGGCAGAGGGTGAGTAGGAGTCTAATGAGCGTAGTTGGAGCTTCTCTACAAAGAAGATTATGCTCATTCCAGAAGCTATGTTTGTCAAATAATAAGTCCAGGGCTAGGTACGCCATGACACTGCTTCAGCTGTTGGTCGGGGCCATTCCCAGAGATTCTCCAGACAATACAGTCATGAATCTTCAGTTGCCCACCAGAATTTGAAGGTAAGACACTATTGCTGAAGATAACATATACTTTTGTCATTGCCCGTGGGGAGATCAATGGTATAGATCTGAAAGCTTCTTCCATACTGGCTAGCTTTCATAGTATTGGAAGGTGCTATGTAGGCTGATGGGAGAAAAGGTCATCTACAGTCTTATGTAGTAGTAAAGCCTTAAGCTACATTAATAATAAAGCATGTAACGATGGCGTGGATATTATGGGGGTAACCAACTGCTTTCTCAGGGTAGTTAAGGCTTGCCTCACGGGAGGAAACACATACCTCGTACTGTAAATCTAACCAAGAAGCTATGGAGAGGGATCTCATAGGTCCCACAGATGGACCTATTATTATTATTATTATTATTATTATTGTTATTATTATTATTATTTGATAAATGGACACAATGTTAAACTAACCTCTCAATATGTGTTTCTCTACCTATAGGTTAGTATAGCTCTCAGTCCTTATCACAGAAGCTTCTTGTTCAGTAGGTGGTGGTTAGTGAAAAATACTCACAGCTGGTCCAAGTTCAGAGAATAAGTATCTGTGGAGTGCTCAGCCACAGATGGTGCAGCGCTGATATCACACCGCTTTCCCCAGGTCTTGGAGAACACTGCAGAAGAAAAGGCAGAGAAAGTGTGAGACCCAGAAGTTAGGGAAGACAAGAGCATAGCAAGCACACAGGAAGACCGCAAGACTGACACACTCGTGAACTCACAGCAACTGCGGTCGACTACACAAGGCCTGCATAAGATCAAGCCGGTCCACATAGCAGCACACAGTGGGAAGGGGCCCACAAGCCTTCACTGCTAGCTGAGGAGATATTGATAGGTGATGGCTGCTAGGGAGGAAGAGTCAGTTTTCTTTGGGGATTAGGTCCCTGGTGGGTCACTTATGTTCCAGTAGATGGCTGCACATCTATCTGTCTATCTGTCTATCTATCTATCTATCTATCTATCTATCTATCTATCTATCTATCTATCTACTTATCTATACTTATCTATCTACTTATCTATCTATCTATCTATCTATCTACTTATCTACTTATCTATCTATCTACTTATCCATCTATCTATCTATCTATCTATCTATCTATCTATCTATCTATCTATCTATCTATCTATCTAATCTGTCTATCTAATTATCTATCTATCTATCTATTTACTTATCTATCTATCTACTTATCTATCTATCTATCTATCTATCTATCTATCTATCTATCTATCTAATCTGTCTATTTACTTATCTATCTATCTACTTATCTATCTACTTATCTATCTATCTACTTATCTATACTTATCTATCTACTTATCTATCTATCTATCTATCTATCTATCTATCTATCTATCTATCATGTCTGTCTATCTATCTATCATCTATCTACCTATGGGTTTATGATGTTAGGAGAGGGTGGAAGACAGGTCTTGGGGATTTAGAGTAGAGGAGGATTGAGGCTGGATATTAATGATCAAAAACGTATTGTAGGCATGTATGAAATTCTCAAAGAATTAAAAAAATAAGTTTAAAAAGAAGACCTTCACACTTGTGTCAGGTGTAGATCTCACAAAGCGAGAATCGTCCCCATTTTGTAGGCATCAGAAAAATGTATAAAGCCAGATTACCTTCAGCTCTGCTATGTTGGTTCTGGACTAGAAAGGGCAGAAGCGCTTTTGTTTTCCTGAAGCGATGGTAAATATTTTCAGCTCTGTGGGTCATCTGGTTTCTGTTTTGTCTATTCTATTATTGCCAGAGGAGAGCTGTCATACATAATATGCAGCCAGTGCAGGTGGGCTGTGTTCCAGGAAACCTTATTTATAAATACAAAAAAAATTAATCCCAGATATTTTTATGTATCAGGAAATATATTTCTTTTGATTTTTAAAGAAAAAATTTAAATCTTACCCCATGGGCTATTCAAAAACATGTGCTGGGGCAGATTTGCACAGTAACTATAATTTACCTGTCATTAAAAAAGAGATAAATATATCAAGTAGACCAAGATGGCGAGACCCCTGAGAGACTATATGGATTATTTTTTGTGATAGGTTTAGCATTTTCACATCAGTGGCAAAAGGGTACATACTTCAAGAGGATAGAGATGACTTGCTATCTTTGAAGAATAGCTCTCCAAAAGGTAAATTTCAGACTGATGAAAGTCAAACAGCACAATTAAAATATTAAAAGGAAATGTAGCTAACAAAATTATCCGTTGTATAATTCCTCTTCCCTCAGCTGATCCTTAACAACCTTAGGGAGAAGGCTGTTTTGACAGTGCAAAAAGAGCTATTATAAGTGCAATTAGAACCAACAGCGTCGGCAAGGAGAAGAAACAGGAGTTCAGAGGCAAAAAACTAAGAGCTGGCATGTCAGGGAAAGCTGGCGTGTTCAAGAATTTGCTGCAACAGACAAAACATTTTGAGTTAAAGAGCATCATGACCGTATTTGGACTTGAAGCCACAGTTGTCCAGTAATTTTGAGGGGTAATATTAGAAGGGCCAGGATCTGGAAGCAGATAGTACCTGTCAGTTTGCTGTATGACCCAGAGAGCGAGGGAAGGACAGGAAACGGAGGACTAAAGGAGACATGCAGTTGCCAAGAGTTGTGAGACCGGCCTGTCGGACTCACCAAGGACGGAGGAGGGCCACATCAGTCAGACCCGTTGTGCCTGTGTGTCTTCGGCATTCCTACACCAGTCTGGTATTCTGAACTCTTGAATAAGCGTTGAGAAGTTGCTGACTGGGTGAATAGGCCGTGGCAAATAAAGCCCTTAAAATGTGGGATGGGTCTAACAGGAAAGAAAGGGGAAATTCAAAACAAAGCACCTTCAGGAGTTAACTGAGATCCTGTTGAGAATCAGCATCCTGGGCAAGGGAACCAGCGTTGTTGAGGAATCTACTCGTGCAAAACATGGAGAGATTTAGACTTCCAACTGAAAAGAGAGGGCGTACCAATACCTTCACAAAGCCACACAATCTCAAGTCTGTGGTCACATTATATTTTGTAAAGTACCGAGGAACCCCACATTGTCTTTTCTGGAGACTAGTGGGAGGGAGGGTCTCTCCATCTCTTTGATTCCTCATCCCCGTAGAATAGGTCCCTGTATCCCCAGGGTATCTCTGTTCACTCTTGCTATGGGCCACTGTCCAGGTCAGAATTCATTTCTCCCTTCTGACTAGTACTTACTCAGGAACTGTTGTTTCCTGACTTTTGGCATGGGAAAGCAATTAATTTTTGCAACTAGGTCCTTGAAGATAAAGTCGGCAGTCTCTTAGAGGTTGTGCCAGGCTGTTCTGTTTGATGCAACCTTAATTATACCCTGCATTTGTTTAGGATCTATGAAATAATAAACTTTGTTTATTGTATGTGTTCTCACAAGATGCCTAGGGAATACTTTCTCAGAATATTTAGCCTCTAAGGAGGCTACAGAGCTCCGTCATCTACCTGAATATTTCAATTGGTCTCTCATCTAACCTATACCCATACCTCTACCCATGAAAACATATCTCTCTCTCTCTCTCTCTCTCTCTCCACCCTACTTGCCCCATAATACACATACACAAATTCATAAAGACATTCACATTTACCCAGAAGTGCATGGAGGTGAGCCCTGGCATAGTAGCAATTTTTAGGAACCCACCATTTCTCCTCATCAGAACTCATATTTCTTATTTCCACACTCCTTCTGAATTTCTTTAAAGGTTCTTTGAATTGGAATGTGTTTGCCTAAACATATGCCTGGCTTTATTGCACAAAAAAATTGTATATACCGCAGAAAGGAAATCATTGCTGTTGACGGCCCCATTTATGCATCTCCCCAAAGTCAAGCCAACATGGAAATGTGGAAGGGAATTTGTGAGTTAAGCTCATGGGCGGCTAGACAGAGATTCCAAGTATTTTACTGCCAACGGCTCCCTTTACTGTTGTTCCTTTGTTTTCCTCCACAGAGATCTCAAGCCTTATCATGTGTTGTCTAAGGAATAACCAGCATGTAAAGCTATCGTGACCCTCAGATTCCCTTTTAGGTCAACGCACGGTAATAAAGCACAGGACGAGCTGATGGGACACAGCTAAAAAGAGAAGCAACTTGATGCTTTAGTTAGCCTATGAGCCTTATCTCAGATAATATACAATTTCTGTCAAGCTTCTGGAAATATTGAAAATAGCTCACAGTCCTCTGCCATTCACTTCACGGATCAGAACGAGACTAGAGAACTCTGGGTTGGGAACTGCTGAACTACGCCTTTGACCATCTTGCCAGTGTCAGGAACAGTGTCAGGCTGGAAGGGAGAGTAAACATACAGGATTAATTTTAGAACCGTGTGCCTTCTGGGAGGTCGTTGAGACGGCTGAGAACTCTGTACTGCATTTTCCCTATAAACGTTTAAATTTCCACAGTTAATGGGGCTTTATCTACCAAGGTTCACCAGGATGCCATGTTAGTGGAGATTGCCCTATTCGAAGGATAAGGGGGAAACAGGGTATCAGATATTCTATGAGCAAAGTAAAATGGTCAGAGGTTTAGCTATCTCTACAACTAATGAGTGAGAAACTGGGGTTGAACTTGGGACCCTAGAGATTGTACGCAGACTGGAGGGAAGACATGATTGTTTCAAGTAATACATGTCAAATTCAGGAAGCCAAAGGCAAAGCAGACAGAACTTTCAGAGCTGGAGTTGGACTTTCCTTAGACAGGGGACAGGTTAGCATACACTGCAGTTATCTTAGACCAGAACTAGATGTGAATGGTTCCTGTGAGTTTCTGGCTGCTACAATTATCAGAAATCAAAATAACACACACACACACACACACACACACACACACACGTGCACACGCACACACACACATGCGCACACACACACACATGCGCACACACACACACACACACACACACACACTACATCTTTATTGATATGTCAATCAATAGTCAGTTTATTTCCATGTCTTCATTTTATTTTTTTATTGTTTGACAATTTCATATATTCACATAATGAATCTTAGTTACTTTCATGCCCTGTTCCCCTCCTTTACTCTCCCGCCAGTGAAACCCTTCCTCTCAGCACCTCTCCTGCTTACTTTCGTGAATTCTTTCCGTGTGTGTCCCACGGAGTTTAATTACAGCTGCTTGCGTGAGTGGGAGATTATTTACTGGAGGAAAGACAACTCATCAGTGGCCACACCACTGAAGAAAATGACTCACTCCTCCAGAAAATATTAACAGCCAAGATTCCCTTGGAGAAGGTGGGGCCTCAAGGGCCCCACGATAAGCTATTAATCACACGCTGTTGGCAATGCGCTTCACCTCTCCAAATAAAGCTAATGCTCCCCAAAAGAAAGGATGGAAACCCCTTTTGCACTCTCTTGCCCCATCATGTATGCCCCACTCCCGCGTCGGGGAAGACTGAGCACGGACACATTGCTTGAGAAGGGTAAGGAAGAAAAGGTGATAACTTATCATCGAGGTCTCCAGCTGAAGGAATTTACAGCCTGATCAGGCCATGATTTCTACCTTATCAACAGGAAAAATGAGACTTCGAAGAAACCGAGAGGCTGTTATTAATGGCTTTGTGCTAGAGAGAGAAGGTGGGGGAAGGGAGAGGGAACGATTATGAAGGGGTTTCAAATAATTACACATCCCGAGGAGTCCCACTTTCTGGAGTCCCAAGAAAGTCACTGTAATTCCATCTAAACTTGAAACTTCAGAACCAGAACAGCTAGCGGTACAAAACCCAGTGTGAGGGCTCGGGAAGATGGAACGGGGTGTCTAATCTGAATTGGAGACGCAAGAGTAACGGGCAACCCCTTCTTCCACCTTTCTTTTCGTTCTGTGGAGTCCCTCAAAGGACTGAGTGATACCCATTCACCCCCAAAGAGAGAAATCTGCTTTTCTGAGTCCACAGCTCTGCCAGCCTCAGCTACACATGCCCAACAGACACACTAGGTACCCCCATGGCCCGCTGAGTTTGGCTTATAAACTGTCACAGTTCCCCAAGGGCACCTGTCTGCAGTGATGGTACTTTGGAAGTTCACCTCCCCGAAGCCTGGGAGATCGCAGTGCATTCACACATAGGCTGGCTTCATGCAAGTTTCATTTCAGTTGCCCCTTCTGGTGTGGCCCAATATCTTTCACTCTTGGCATCTTGGGCTTGCGAAACCTTACATGGTTTTGAAAGGTGAAGATGTAGATGAACACACTGTACTGCTTGCATTGTTGGCATGTGTGAGAGGGAGGAAAAGTCCCGTTAACTTTTCTCTGTGGATCTCTGGATTATTCACTTTATTATAATAAACAAGTTTTAAATTAAAGGATTTTTTTTTCTCTGCTCTCATTGTAAGCAGGATTCTCTGGACTGTTGCTTAATCTCTCTAGATCACGAGAGCTGTAATACCCACCATTCTCCGCTCAATGGTTGTGAAGATCAAATGAGAACCCCAGACATTATAGAAACATAAGTCAAGTATCACTGTTACAAGGAATAGAAAGAGGTAGAGTTCCAAGGGATGTGATTGTATTGCTTCAGCTTCACTTTCTTCATCCCTTTAATCATCTGTAGCACTTTTCTTCCTAACCAGAGGGCTGTTTTCATTGATTTCACAAAGATTTATGTGCTTTGTCTGGAAGGCTCTATGGAAGATTAGAATGGGGAGAACCCACTCTTGTACCTCCCCTTGTATCACTTCAGTCTGGGGGAAACCAGAGGAGAGAAAACAATTGGAGGCAAAATGGAAATGGCTACAAGGGAGCTTTCACACAGACTGACTCCAACAGAAGTGTTCCCAGCTGATCCACAGTGTTTGATCAACATTTTCCTGGTGAAGCCAAAGGGCCATTCCTATTGGGATAAACAAGATTTAGAAGGCATGGGTAAAAATGACATGGATTGCAGAGATGGGAGTTAACCTAAGTAACATTTCATGTTGTAGTTTGACAATATACCCACAGGCTAAAGACATAAAGAAGTATAAACAGATAATGAAGTTAGTTGATCTGTTTACACAGAGCTCACAATTCCAAAAGCTAAATGTGCTTGGGGAACTTACAAATATGTAAAATATGTATTGATCGCAGTGAGAATTAGAGCTCCCAGAGTCATAGAACTGAGTTACCTATGTGGAAGTGAAGAAGGCTAGGACAAACTCTGGCCTGTTAGATTAGGCAAAATATCATGGCTTCTGATTTGTGTAGGGACGCCTTGAGATAAGTGGTAGATAGATAATAGGCAGGCAGTTTAGTGGACAGTAGTTCATAAATCAGCATAGATAATATATGCAACATTGTGTATCTCTTAGCTTGGTCTAGGACAGCAGTATACAGTGAACAATAAAGGACTCAAATTAACTTCCAATATTCTTCAATACAACAAGAGTATGATACAGCAGTACAAGCCTTTCATCCCAGAACTTGGAAGCAAGAGGATCTGCAGTTCAAATCAGAGGCCATCTTGGGCTACAGGTTCAGACTCTGCCTCAAAAAGAAAGAAAAAGAAAGAAAAAGAAAGAAAGAAAGAGAAAGAGAGAGGGAGAGAGAGAGAAAGAAAGAAAGAAAGAAAGAAAGAAAGAAGAAAGAAAGAAAGAAAAGAAAGAAAGAAAAAAAGAAAATCAAATAAATCCCAACCAGAGATTCTCAGGAAATGACTTATTCTAGGAGAGATCACAGGACACAGTAGAAGAAGCCCCAAATTCAAGAGTTTCCCACTAAATACATTTTATACAATCTTAAAGGCAAAATTATTTATGAGACAGATCATAATCTATAGAATAAACTATGAATTCATGAGTTCATGCTAATTGCTACAGGAAAAATAATCATTCCCCCACAAATCCGGTATCCTGATCCTTAAAATCTGTGACTATTTTACCAATAAGGGAAGATGTGATTAAGTTGAGAAGTTTCAGTGGGGAGCTTTTCTTGGCTTGTCAAGGTGGGGATGGTCTAACCATAAGGTCTCTTATGAACGAAAGAAGGAATGAAGGGAGTTGAAGGAAGAGAGTCAGAGATGAAAGCAGAGGCTGGGACAGAGAGTGATGGGTAGGGCCACCAGCCAAGGCACACTGACAGGCTCTGGGAGTTAATTACAAGGCCTGGACTCTCTCCTCAGTGTTTCCAGAAGGAACCGTCTGATGGCTTCTGATCTTAGCTCTCCGAGACCTGTGACATACTTTTGACCTCCAGAACGTCCAGATAACATATAACTACTGTTTTCAGCCACCAAGTTTGTGGTGATTTGTTACAACAGTGATAGGAAACCCATAACCCCGTAAACACACTCACATACGCGCGCGCACACACACACACGGCAAAAAAGTTTTCCTTTTCCATGTTAGAACTCCTATTTAAATAAAGAGATAGTGCAGAAAATAGAAAGTCATCATTTGGCAACTACTACAGACATTTTTTTTGGGAAATTAATGGATGCTAAATTACATGAGGAGAACTCTGATGAGAAACAGATATCTACATAGTCGCGGAGTACCTCTTCAGAAAGCACTTATAAATTGATTAGAACGCAATGTGCTTATGAATTACCCCAAAAATCATATTTCAGATCAGAGGAAGCTAACAGATGCTGTTTTAACCCAG